>OY987196.1:1200000-1753855 GCA_963920755.1 Cartodere bifasciata | reverse complement strand
AAAGGGCGATTTATAGAACGTTACTTTCACTTTACTTCGGCGTAACTTCACTTCCACGTAACTTAACAAATTTGCTTAATTTATAGATTGTAAAGTTACGTGAAATTGGGAACAGGTATGCGCATGTGTCTGAACTCGCGACTTCTGACTTTTTACACCTGGGCCGTAATTACGGAATGTCGCTTCGTACGAAACAGGGGCGGATGGGCCCATCTGGAGTTCTGGAGATTTCCAGAAGGGCCGCCGTACTTTGGGCCGGTAAGGTCCAGTTGTTTAAAATAATTTCTTAATTTGTTTTTATTTTAACCAAAAAATTTCGCCTGCGGCGCAAATTTGGGCCGGCCTACCTTTTTTCCTGGGCCGATCAAGTGCTTCCCATCCGCCCCTGGTACGAAACCTACATAAGAAGACCAGCAGGTTTCGTACGAAGCGATATTCCGTAATCACCACACTTGACAATAAGGGGGAATATCTTATTTTTGCAAATTTTGATCGGCCAAGCTCGGATTTTGACAGTACTACTTACAGCTAAATGAATCAGCAAAGTAGCGCTAAAGTGAAGTTTAAATTTGCTAATACATTCCCATGTATTTTATTTAATTTTCTGTAAAGTAAAGCGGAAGTAAAGTGAAAGTAACGTTCTATAAATCGGCCTTTAGTCCTTTTAGGCATTAACAGGAATCCGGATAATCCCATCCAAATAATAAACAAATAACCTACTATTCATTCACATTTAAAAAAAACAGAGTAGGCGAGCCTTAGGGTGACAGATTTTACCCTGTATATTGTCATTAATGTCACTTGTGTTATGTAAGAAAAGTCAATAAAAATAAAAAATGCATTTAAAAGCATGTTCAAGGCATATGAGTCAAAAACAATGGTCTCAACATACAGAAGTATCTTTTTTTATTAAATTACTTTATAATGCACTAATCATTAAACCATTTAAAAGTTTACAGAAAATAGGAATTATTTTTGTAAGTACTCACTGTTAAGAAGCCTTTTAGGTATCATAGGTTAAATTAGCACTTTTACAAAAATGTCTACAATTTTTTTTATAAATTCTCACATCTCAAGCAAAAATTGTTTCATTTTTTCAACTTTTACGCCTGTTTTATGTAACTGTCATATTTTTTTTGGCGTTTTTCAATTTTTAATGACAGTAAGTTTGAAATGTAATGCCAACTTTGAGGAAAATTCAACTTTTCAAAGAAAAAGATTCTAGTTTTCGTAGGTGACTTTGGTTTCTTAAACCGTGAATGTACATTGGGTTTTTGTTTTTGCACAAAAATAAAAAAGTGTGATTCCTTAAGACTTGTTATTTTTTTCAATGTACCTTAATATAAAAAAGTGGATTTGGTAAATCCTGTATACTCCGAATGAAATATAGATTCGGCTCTTTTGAGCCTGCATTCTATCAAAAATAGGTATCACAAATCCAATCTCTCGATAGATAGAATTTAGAAAGATTGCAATGAAATACCTCCGAGTGTTTCTGACACTGCTGCCAACAATTCAATACAAAATCGAGTGTCGCTGAAAATATATTTGATTACCCCAATAGATATGCCTTGATGTTCTGAATAAGAATAAGTAAATAGAGTTACACAACAACGATATGCAAATATAATATAAGTAACTAGTTGATTAAATTACTAAGTCGTTTTTACACAGAAGTATTTCTAAAAAAAATTTTAGAGCTTTTTTGGAAATTTATAAAATTTGACCACTTTTGAAAAGCACTAGCAAAAAAACGAAAGCACTTGGAAAAATACCGATTGCAGATTTGTCTTGTACGACTTCTAATAAGCATAAAAACACAGTTTCCGGCAAATCCATTTTTTCAAAATTTATCTTATTTTGAACTAAGGGGTAAGGGTCCAAATATTCTCAGTTTTTTTAATGTGACGGTTCCAAATAATTTTTGCCACCAACAAGTACCATTAATGCTTATACAAAACGAGCTTCTTAATCCGAATCTGTCACTTAAATAGTTCCAACGCTTTTAATTTTTTTTTATGAGCTTTTAAGCGCAACTTCAAACACAACACCTGATTTTTTTAAAGCGCTCTAATTTGCAGAAACATGTTTTAAAAAAAAATCCAAATGCAGATTCGTATTCTACAGTCAAAAAGTAGTCTACAAAATAAGTTTCATTCAAATCAGGAACAAAAATATTTTTTGCAAAGCGGCATTTTTCACATAGATTTGGTATTTTTGAATTTCTGCATCTCACCTTTGGGACGTACTTTAATTTTCTTTAACGAGTTGCATTGTAAATGAGGCATTTTGTGGAAATGTTGTGCTAAGGACTTAAATTGTTCTTTTTGGGTAATATTTTGTATGCGGTTCTGCACCATATATGATATTTTAAATTTTAAATGTATTTTGTATTCGGTTCTGCACCTAATATAGTGGAACCTCATATTTTTTACATTTTGTAGTATTTTGTATGCGGTTCTGCACCTTTTATTATATCCGTACGTTAACGTTAATTTACTTTAACGAGGTGCACTGTAAATAAGACTTTCTATGAAAATATAGCGCTAACGACTAGAATATAAAGAGAAGTCATTCACAAAGAAGCGCGGAGCATGGTGCATAGATACCATCTTGTGATGATTTGCCTAATCATAAGAAAAGCCTTTGTTAGGGAAGACTTCCTTCGGGTTGAAACCATCTGTTTTTCATACACCAAAGGAAATGAAGGTTTGTTAAGTGAACACTCAAAAATATGCATTATTTTACAAAGGAGAATGCTCTAATTAAAACTACAATGACTTAGAAGGTGATACGTAAGACAGGTAAAAGTTATTCAAAATTTTAGCTATTTTATAGATGAATATTTTTATGCGAAGCTTTACCTCTATGTAATTCTAAATAATCTACGGCTATAAATTTACATACGGGTTTTATTATTTGACAGGCATTTCTTTTACTTTCCATATTTTTACAGTAATTTAATTGCACTCTCTGAAACCAAATTCTCTGCAATGTTTTCGTTTTAAAAACATTCTTTTTTTGGGAATCAATATTTTGTGTTGACATATCTTTTGTTTTAATGGACCGTTATTATTTTTGTTTTTGTAATAACATCTGCTGGCTTAATGGCTTGACAAACATTTTAATGGATATCATGTTACCAAATTTGGTATTACTACCACATTTCCGTGAAAATTAGGTACAGTTGGAGACAGGCCAAAAAAAGGACTGCTAAAGACCGGACAAGAAAAAATTTGTTCAATTTTAATTACGCTGATTAGTTACTGTATTGGCTGATCGCGAAACGAGTGCATCTCTTAACGGGAAATGTCGCGAAGCATAGAAACTGTGGTTATGTAATGTTGGTTGCCTAAAATCAACAAAAAACAGCACTTTCTAATCATTGCTCAGTGGGGTTATTAGAGTTAATTTTAATTAAAAATTGTGCTTACCAGCAACATAAATAAACAAAGCACAAGTTGACATATTTTAAAAGTCCATCAATAAGCGTTTAAATACAGGATTTTGGCAATTTAAAATGCAACAAAAATAGTGCGTCTAAATTGCGAAAAATTCTGTATTTAAACGCTTATGGATGGACCTTTAGAATATGTCAACTTGTGCTTTGTTTATTCATGTTGCTGATAAGCACAATTTTGAATTAAAATTAGTTCTTATAAACCCACTGAGCAATGACCAGAAAGTGCTGTTTTTTGTTGATTTTAGACAGCCAACATTACATAACCACAGTTTCTATGCTCCCTGTTAAATACCATTACTGGAGACCGTTTATTTATTTATACATATTAAGGGAAAGAGACGTCTATAAAAAATATGTCCCTAGCCTATTTGGAAAGAATAATGTTTTATACAATAAAATAGCGTCCTTTACGCTCTAACAGAAAACCCCATTAAGATGCCACATGGAAGCTATTCGAACAAGAAATATGGTCATCAGTACAACCCGGAAGGTACAGAACAGCGGCAATTGTCTGGAGACTGCGACAGTGCGACAGATGTCCTGAATAGTGGTTTTCCTTGGATATGGGATTTATCCAGTTATCCTGCCGCTGGAAGGTCCTTGATGGCTGACGTTGATCACGACAATCAACAGCATTTATGTTACTGCTGTGAAATAGAAGGATCTGCCGGAAAATGCGTCAAAGGATGCCAATACGAGGGTTGTCCAAATAGATTATTAACACGAAGTTTTACGACAGCTTTACTACTTATTTTTAAGGTTCTATGTAATGAATTTGGTTACTCTAAGCATATTTTTAAGTTTTAGGTTTATTCTGTATGCGGTTCTGCACCATATATGATATTTTACATTTTGATTGTATTTTGTAAGCGGTTCTGCATCTAATCTAGTAGTGCCTTATACAGAGTGTCCGAAAATTGGCGCATAAACGCGATGGTACATTGTTGAGACATGCCTAGGGATTTCTAAAAATTGTTTAAGAAATCCATCATTATATTCATTAAAGAAAATGCAAACAAAGTTGTATAAATTTGGCAACAGTCTAGAAAAATACATCTAAAAATCCCATCTATGAGTCTTGATCATATACTTTTGCATTAGATTTTATTGAGATTGTTGTCAGCTTCGTTTCACGAAAATTTTACAAAATTAAATTGATAAATGTAATTCGACCATTTAAAATGTAAAGAAATGGTGAAATGGTTTAAGATATACGGAGCTTTGTATTAAACCATTTTTCGTTAATATGCGTGTTATCTTCAAGGTATGAGCGATCGAAGTTTTGCACTTAGGGACCTTTGTATTAAACCATTTTTCGTTAATATGCGTGTTATCTTCAAGGTATGAGCGATCGAAGTTTTGCACTTAGGGACCTCATATCTCCAAGGATGTATGAGATGGATTTTTTTTAACATGTTTTTAGGGATTATTAGACATGTCCCAATAACGTACTGTCGCGTTTATGCGCCAATTGGACTTTGTATGATATTTTAAAAGGATTTTGTATTCGGTTCTGCACCTATACTAGTAGTGCTAGTATTTTTTACTTTTTGTAGTATTCTGTATGCGGTTCTGCATGTCTTATTATATCCTAACCTGTCGCTATTTGGATTCTACCTTATGCTATATAGATCCTTTTTATTCTTAGTTCGTTTAGGGTCCTTTCAATTTTAAAAGTAGTCTTGGTTTAACACTTTTAACGTTGACCCTGTAGCTGCTTAAGAGAAAAAAGTCCACTATTTATAAAGGACGACTAGTTCTGACGTTTTCTTGCTTGTCTATCTCTCCTGATGGATTCTTGTGGCATTGGAAATCGAGACGGGATGAAATGGACGGCTTGAGACGAGAATAAGGATTCTCAACGCAATTATAGGTCCTGTCCGTCTGACACAAAAGATAAGTACGTAATCCTTGCCGAAAGGAATAAAAATATTAAATGGTATTTCATAACACTGCCCTGCACGATTTTTTATCGTCTAGAGGTTTCATATAGTCTCTGACTGATGATTTTTGTGACACCTTTTAAAAACAGAATAATTCCCATTCTGCAACCGCCCGACGTCAAGAAGACATTGATGGCATATGAAAATGCTTGTCACGTCCTGAACAGCGGACAACCGGGTTTGGAATGCATCTGGAATGCTCTGATTTACAATCATGCTCGATTCTGGTTTGTCCGTTTGTTGATCGAAACACATTATTAGTGAATGCTACACATTACCTTAAGTAACAGATACAATGGTTTATATTTAGAAGGACAGACAAATGCCTTACATAATGCGGGTTCCGAACGCAGTTTCCTCATATTTATAAAAATGGTTTGTCTAATATTGATTATATGTTCTGTCGTCATCCATTGGTCGATTTAAACGTATTTTGTATGCGGTTCTGCACCTAATCTAGTAGTGTCTTATATTTTTTACTTTTTGTAGTATTCTGTATGCGGTTCTGCACCATATATGATAAATTAATCTTTAAACGTATTTTGTATGCGGTTCTGCGCCTAATCTAGCTAATCCTTAATATTTATAAAAAATGTTTTACCAGAATATTGATAATATGTTCTGTCGTCATCCATTGACCATTATTTTACGTTGTATAATAAAGGGGAATGTCGCGATGCATAGAAACTGTGGTTAAATAAGGTTGGTTGTCTAAAATCAACAAAAAACAGCACTTTCTGGTCATTGCTCAGTGGGTTTATAAGAGTTAATTTTAATTGAAAATTGTACTTACCAGCAACACACATAAACAAAGCACACGTTGACATATTCTAAAGGTCAATCAATAACCGTTTAAAAACAGAATTTTGCCAATTTAGAAGCACTATTTTTGTGAATTTTAAATTGCCAAAATTCTGTATTTAAACGCTTATTAATGGACCTTTAGAATGTGTCAACTTATGTTTTGTTTATTTATGTTGGTGGTAAGCACAATTTTTAATTAAAATTAACTCTTATTAACTCACTGAGCAATGACCAGAAAGTGCTGTTTTTGGTTGATTTTAGGCAACCAACATTACATAACGACAGTTTATTTGCTTCGCGACATTATACGTTAAAGATTACATTGTAAATGACACTTTGAACCACATTTATTTTGCTGATTTTGGTTTTTTGTTTACTGGAGCTAGAAAACATTAAATGTGCTGAGTTCACAAATTTTTAAACAATCAAAATGCAGTTTGTTTTTATTAAACAATGTCACCTCTACAATAAACATAATAGTTGTTTATGTATCAAGTGCGTAAAGTGTAGCTTTTTTCCCCGAGGATGAAAGTTGTACAAAAATAAAAAAATTTTGTTTTTAACAGAATTAAATTTTTTTTTCTTGTTGCAGAGTGACCCCCCACCCTCCAGCGAAGATGAGGTGAAACCCCCAGCGAGCTCCAGCCCCCCAACAGTTGCTTCCACAATGCTACTAAGCTTCTCGAGGGGCTTTCCAAGATGCAATTTTATCGTGTACATTTTTGGGTTCCTTACCCTTGTCGGACTTTTATTTACGATTCACTTTATCACGGACACACCTAGTATGGTCTTTTCTCCCGAAAAACGTTCAATAGAACGATCATTTCGGGACACACCACTTATTTTTATTGGAGGAGTACCTAGAAGTGGTACTACGTTAATTAGAGCCATGTTGGATGCACACCCTGACGTCAGGTAAGCGATTTATTAATAATGTGCGAAAAATGTTGAATAATGACGCATTTGAACTACTGCGTTGTAATAACGCAGAATTAGAAGACAAACATTTTGAAAGGGTTGTTTATTTGAACTATTTTAGGGGTTAAAGGGTGCATTTGAACTACTTTTGCCAAATAACGTAAAATAGCAAGATGTACATTTTGGAAATTTGGTACATTTGAACTATTTTAAGGGTTACTTAGTGAATTTGAACTACTTTCTTAAAATCATGCCAAAATTCATATAATAACTTTTAGTGGAATGGTTTATTTGAACTATTTGCCTAAAAATACATGAATGGCTAGAAAAAATGGGTGTTTATTTGTTTTTATCAGTAATTTAGCATTGAAAAGTGTAAATTATCAATGTTTTATGTACGCCCGTGCTTAATTTGAAATTGCATTGTAAATTTGAAAAATGGTTTGTCGCTAGTGAATACAGAATGAATGTTATTAGCTTTTCGTGCTGATTCCATCAATAGTACATGACTACATGTCATGTTTAAATGTGTATATACAGGGTGAAAAAACATTTTTTGTTGTTTGTTTATCATTTATTTAAATGTTCTGCAGCAACAAAAAGCATTATGTTACTTTTGGATTATTGAAAAATGTTTTTTTTTCTTCTAGAAGAATTTTCTTTTTTTTTGATTCACACTGTATATTTGCATTGGGTGTAATGCGAAATGTGTCGCCGGTTTACATTTTAATTTATGTATGAGAGAATTTACACAAAGGGCTACTTTCTGGTCGAAAAACAATCGTATTCACGCATCGAGGCTTTTCAAATAAACGCAAACACTAAATACTACAAAAAGCTCTCCGAAAATGAAAAGTTTAGGTATAATGTTACATTAAAACTTGGGTAAAAAAAGTTATATTTTCTACATACATGCAGATTATTTTTGAGTTAAAAATAATGACTGAGTTTAGACTGGGTTTTAGAAGGATTTTGGTAGAGCTTGAGCTTCCGTAAGCAAGATTTGATTGAAAAAATACCCGGTGTGGTTTTAAAATCTGTTTACCAAGTACTTAGAATTTCCGAAGCGTAATAATTAATTAACATGTGGTGGGTGTCTTCTAGAAACTTTTGGCCCTTCGGTTGTTTTGGTGCTTCCGATTTCAAACTTATATAATCCGTCTAGTTTACCTAGTTTATAAAGCGTGTCCCTAAATTAGCGCACCACCTGTTTGGTACTAGTACGAGAGCTGGCAACCAAAAACACACATCATCGAACGGCGTCATGATTTTTTGTGCATTACATTATATTTAATATTTCTTAACTTTTGTCCAATACACTTTCAGCGCTAACAGGTAGCGTTTTTTTAAACATCATAAGTGGGATATTTTTTTTAATAATAAATAAAATAATATGTGCAAATATGAGCCTTAATACTGCCAGACATTTTTGAAGTGAACATTTTTAATTTTGTGTTATTTGTAGACTTTTATGCGTAAAATAATAAATTTTTATTATAGGGTTTTCTGTCCTTGGAAAGTACATTTGTAAAAGTCATTAACCCATCATAAAGGGTTGGCAGGGTTATAGTCCGAAGGTGCAAAAATCATTTTGGTGTATGAAGAAAACGATCCCCTTATGATGTTTTTACCTTTAAAAAAACGCCACCTGTTTGACCTGCCATTTTGTTAGATTAAGAAAAGTAACATTAAATATTATGTAATATCAAAAAATCATGACAACGTTAATGATGTGTTTTTTCATTTTAATAGCTCCTATACTATACGTTGTTGGGGCATGCCTAGGGATTCCTAGAAAATTAAAAAAAATCTATTATACACTTGGAGATATGAGGCCCTAAAGTGCGAAACTTTAAACGCTTATACCTTGAAGATAACATCACATATTAACAAAAAAAAATGCTTAATACAAAGACACAGTCTATCTTAAACTATTTTACCATTTGTTTGTCTTTTAAATGCGTAAATTACATTTAAATAATTGTCTTTGAATTTTCTACAGCAAAATCTTATGTCAAGCTTTTAATTGGAAACACCCAAAACATTTTAAATTTTACGGTAAAGTAACTTTTACTGCGATAAAAAGTATATTCACTAATTACTAATTAAGATCCTTCTTTATAAGTTTATTTACCTTAAGAAAGGTTTCCCGGAGTTAATTTTGGTAAGATAAGTTTAATAACTTTAGCTGAAATGCAAGATATAATTTTATTTTTAAGCTCTTTTGGAGTTCTAGCTAAATTCAGTACATGACGTCAAAAATTGGCGCATAAACGCGACGGTACGTAATTGGGCCATTTAGGAATCCCTAGAAAAATGTTAAAAAAATCTATCTCATATACCCTCGGAGATATGAGGTCCCAAAGTGCAAAACTTCGAACGCTCATACCTTGAAGATAACAGCACATATAAACGAAAAAAATGTTTATTTCAAAGCTACAGTCCATCTTAAACCATTTCACCATTTGTTTATCTTTTAAATGGTCGAATTACATTTTTATAATTAATTTAATTTTATAAAATTTACATGAAATGAAGCTGATAACAACGTCAATAAAATCTACTGCAAAAGTGTATGATCAAAACTCATAGATGGTGTTTTTAGATGTATTTTCTTAGACTGTGTTGCCGAATTTATGCAACTTTGTTCGCATTTTCCTCAATTAATATAACGGATGGATTTTTTTGAACAAGTTTTTAGGAATCTTAAGGCATGCCCCAATAACGTACCATCGCGTTTATGCGCCTATTTTTGGACATCCTGTAGGTATCTCCGAAGTACGCATAATTATGAAAAACTAATTATTATTTGAAATAATGTCGGAAATTTATTATGCATACACAAAATCATATAATTAAATTTACAATTTTTGGTCCATATTTAATATTTAATTGACAGAACATTCGTAATACATTGGACAAAATTTACAATTTTAATGTTGTTATTTTAAAATATTTAGCTGGCATTGGAACTGGAATTTAATTGTAATTTTGTGAATGTGAAAATTGGAAAAGCCGGAAAAGCTGTTTTTGTCCAAGTAACATGCATTCCGAGCGACGAAGGGTTGGCCGGATATTTCACTGAAAATTTTGCAACTGAAAAACGAGTTATCTTTAATGTAAATTGCAAACCTAGTATGGCTGGTTTTTTAATATTTAAAACTTTTTAATGGAAAAGTTCACTTTTGAACAGGTTGTCCCAAAAAAGTTAACTTTCGTAACATTTGTTGGCTTTTTGTAGTTTATTCGGATACCTTTCGGGCTTACAAATGCGCCATTCGATGTTTTAGATTTTGCAACTTTCTGATAATGAATCATTAAAATAATTTTAATAATGAGGATTCCTGGTCTGTTTTTAAAATAATTACGAGATATAAAAAAACGGGAAATGAATTCGATTTTCATTAAAACGCTCGTTGTATTTACTCGAGGATCCTTAATTAAATTACCGTTTGTAAAACTAGATAGCAAAATGAGTTTTCTACTTGCATCGGTGCAGGATTCAATAAGGACTTCGTTTGTCGTCCTACTCACTGTCCTTATCCTGGAGCAAACAACCTACGACAACTCGAGTACAACAGCGGATTACTGAAAACATTCGCATTTTTGTACAAAAATTCCGAAACTAAAAAATTACAACAATCATTTTTTTAGAGTTTTTAAAAAACGCCTTATAAAACGAGATTTCTATACTATTTTTTATATTTGCTTTATTTAATTTATTAAAAAGCATTTTTAATTTAAATTAAACACTTAACTTAAAATTTATTTTCTTTGGATTGGCAAAATTTACATTTTGATGTAAGAAGTAAATTTAGGTCAGACATATTGAATAATGACATTTGTAAACTTTACTTACTTAATACTGAATGAATAGGCATTTTTGAGAAAATGTAATCGTTGATATCGTTTCTCCAATTCTTCTAGTTATTCCCTCTACAAAAAAACTATGTCCCCCGATAGTTTATAATAGTAATATTTGTAAATAAAATGTACCTTGCAAGGGAAGAATTTCTCTTTTTGCATCTGGAAAACCAACCTAATAAAATGAAATTTTGGATTTAATAATGAAGCAATTCAGCAACCTTATAAAACCAAACTTTGGGTTTCATAATATGCTTATTATATATAGAACGCAAATATAAAAAGGCAATTTTTTTTAGAGGAAAGAGTGAACGATACTTTTATTATTTACTGAATATAGCTCTCAATCTATTCTGCCTACACACTTCAGTAATTCTCATTGCTGTAGTCTTCTTCCTTTCCAAAGAAACTAAAGTTACATAGGCATACAGGGTGTCCCAAAATGTCGTTACAAAAATATAAGGGGTCAATAGAGACGGTCAACTCCTACGTCACAGATCCACATTAAAAAACTTTCTGTGCAGTAGAATTTTGATTTTGTCAGATTTAGCCACTTTTTTAAAACAATATTTTCTGAAAATAAAAGGCTTTCTTAGGGAACCCTTGGTATAAAAATGTGCTATAATGTCTTAAATTCGATATTTCAAGTTTAGTTCATTGTAAAACTCTATAATATACAGATTATGTGTTTATGTTGTGCACCCTACAAGATGTGAATTTTAAACGCAAATTGCTTGAGAAAGCAACCATATTAAGAGGTCTGGTAAGTACCATTGTAAAATTAACATTTTCTATTACCTAGAACAAACCATACCTCTTGATATAGTTGCTTTCTCAAGCAATTCGCGTTTAAAGCTGACATCTTAGTGGGTGATCATTATCATCAGATTAATAAGGGATTTTTTAATTCTTGCGGTAGATTTTCAGGTAATTTTAAATTAAAATATTTTTTTGATTTTATTTCTAAGAATCTTTTTCCATTGATTTTATTTCTGTTCTGTTCTGTTTTTTTTTATTTGATAGAAACCTTACGGTCAAAGGGTAAATATGAAAGGTCAATATTGGATTCCAATTAGGTAGGAACTTTCCAGTTTTCAGGACAATAATACTATCAGATGCTGAATCTACAAATTCGATTTGGAAATCCAATTCGATATCAAATAAGATGTAATCATCCATTAATCAAATTTATTCGGATTAACTGGTTTGAATGCAAACCCTAGATTTATACTCTTGCCAAAAACAAATGCCGAATATGGAAAATCCAAAGAAATTAAATATTTAGAATAGAGTAGGTATAAAAATTCATTGTTTGGGGCCAAGATCTTTTTGTTTACCCAATGTAAGTTATATGGGCTAATGAGTAAGTGGACGTAAATAAACAAACGTTTTCAATGGAACTTCCCTATGCTAGCCTTTTAGATCTTGGACCCACACACTGGTAATGTTATGATTATGAGCAATTCATTTCTAGTCATTTTATTTCTATGGGAAAATCTTAAATCATTTATTTTCAGAATAGGAAACATTAAAAAAAATTGCAGATTCGTATTCTACAGCCCAAAAGTAGTTTACAAAATGAGTATCTTTTAAATCAAAAACAAATTATTTGAAGAACTTTTTTTAAAAACTCACCACTTTTAAAAAGTTCTAACATGTCAGCTTTTAAGGGCAACTTCAAACGCGACATTCGCATTTTTTAAAATGTTCTAATTTGCAGAAACATTTTTTTAAAAATAATCCAAATAATGATTCGTATTCTACAGCCAAAAAGTAGTTTACAAAATAAGTTTTATTCAAATCGAAGACAAAAAAAATTTTGGCAGAGCTTTTTTGAAATTTTCTTTTAAATTTTACCACTTTTGTAAGCTCTAAAAAAAACGAAAGCACTTAGAAAAATACCGATTGCAGGTTTGTTTTGTACGACTTCTAATAAGCATAAAAGCACAGTTTCAGGCAAATCTATTTTTTCAAAATTTGCCTCATTTAGAACTAAGGGGTAAGGGTCCAAATATTCTCAATTTTTGTAATGTCACGTTCCCAAATAATTTTTGCCACCAACAAATGCCATTAATGCTTATGCAAAACGAGCTGATGAATCCGAATCTGGCACTTAAAAAGTTACAACGCTTTTAGGTTTTTTGCTATGAGCTTTTAAGAGCAACTTCAAACGCGACACCTGATTTTTTTCAGAGTGGTCTAATTTGCAGAAACATTTAAAAAAAAAATCTAAATGCAGTTTCGTATTCTACAGCCAAAAAGTAGTCTACAAGATAAGTTTCATTTAAATCAGAGACAAAAATATTTTTTGCAGAGCTTTTTTGAAATTTTTTAAAATTTTACCTCTTTTAAAAAGGTTTAGCAAAGAAACGAAAGCACTTAGAAAAATACCAATTGCAGATTTGTTTTGGACGACTTCTAATAAGCATAAAAACGCAGTTTTAGGCAAATCTATTTTTTCAAAATTTACCTCATTTTGAACTAAGGGGTAAGGTCCAAATATTCTCAGTTTTTTTAATGTCACGGTCCCAAATAATTTTTGCCACCAAGAAGTTTCATTAATGCTTATGCAAAACGAGCAGCTTAATCCAAATCTGGAACTTAAATTATTTTAACGTTTTTAGTTTTTTTTGCTATGAGCTTTTAACAGCAACTTCAAACGCGACACCCAATTTTTTATAAAGTGCTCTAATTTGCGGAAACATTTTTTTGAAAAAAATCTAAATGCAGTTTCGTATTCTACAACCAAAAAGTAGTCTACAAAATAAGTTTCATTCAAATCGGAGACAAAAAAATTTTGCAGAGCTTTTTTAAAATTTTACTACTTTTGAAAAGCTCTAGCAAAAAAACGAAAGCACTTGCAAAAATACCGATTGCAGATTTGTGTATTTTTTAATTGTAAAACAGTAATTATATTTCCCTTAACTTTTATAAAAGTGTCAGTAAAATTTAAACTAAAATCACATTTATTTGACGAATTTATGCGAAGAGTATCATATTTATATACCGCTACTGACTTGCCCTATTTCTAATTTGAATTTTGAGATCATAATGCCTTAAGTTTCATGTCGTAATGTTGTAAATTATAGCTCAGGTTACTACATAAAATATGAGGAAATAATGTTTGAAACCCATATCCTTATATTCCCTGGAGTTTTCCCTTTTTGAATTTATTAGCATAAACTTGCACGTCCTTAAATAGGATTCACAAGGACACTATACAATATCGTGTGCATACTATCCATTCACCATTTATTTAAAACAGAGTAGGCGAGCCATAGGGTGACAGATTTTACCCTGTATATTGTCATTAATGTCACTTGTGTTTGCTGGTTATGTAAGAAAAGTCAAAATAATTAAAAAATGCATTTAAAAACATGTTCAGGGCATCTGAATCAAAAACAATGGTCTTAAAATATACAGAAGTATTTATTTTATTATTAATTTACCTTTATAATACACTAATCTTTAAACCATTCAAAAGTTTACACAAAATAGGAATTATTTATGTAAGTACTCATTATTAAGAAGTCATTTTAGGTATCATAGGATAAATTAGCACTTTTACAAAAATTTCTACAATTTTCTTTATAAATTCTTGCATCTCAAGCAAAAATCGATGCTTTTTTCCAATTTTTTCGCCTGTTTTATGTAACTGTCATATTAATTTTGGCATTTTTGAATTTTTAGTGTCAGTAACTTAAAAATGTAATGCCAACTTTGTGGAAAACTCAACTTTTCACAGAAAAAGGTTCTAGTTTTCATAGGTGATTGTGGTTTTTTTAAAACATGAATGGATAGTAGATACAGGACCTAGTTAAATAGTGCCATAATTCAAATTTACAAAAAAGAGAATAAATTATGTTTTTTAGCTTGATTTAATTATGAGTTATAGATGAGTTAACTTTACTTCATTTAGAATTAACGTATCGCGAATTAAATGAATTATATGAAAGATAAAATCGCATTTACACATCCAATTAACTTAACTTTACGTTTACTTATAGGTTATATTTCTTAATTTTGACAAATTTCAGCTAATTTATAGTAAAGTGAGCATCTTCACTAGAGCCATCTATCGGCTACTAGACCAAATTTTTAAAATTACTAAGATAATTGAAGAATAGACACTAATGTCGGTAAATAATACGATTATAACATTTAACAATAGATGCGTTTACTGTTCTAAAGTAACGTCTTAATTTGAACTATAAATGCATTGATTTGGCGGCGTCAAGTTAAGTGGAGTTTAGTAGCTTTGAGTGGCGTTAAGTTAATGTAATTTAACTATAAATCACACTTTATAGTTAAATTAAATTAATTTAACGCCACTTAACTTTACTTAAATTAACGCGACTAAATTAATGCATTTATAGATTCCTTAATTTCACTAATTCAAAGCAGTAGGTAAACACCATCTATCGGTAAATCTCAGAATCTCATTATTTTACTTGTTTGATTTCCATTCTACAGTTTTCTTTATAATTTTAAAAACTTGGTCTAGTAGCCGATAGATGTCTCTAGTAAAAAATACAGATGCCTACTTTACCAGAAATTAGTTAAATTAACAAATATAACCTATAAAGGAACGTTAAGTGAGATCTAAATGAGATTTTAAGTTTCGTACAATTTATTTAATTTTGTGTTAATTCGCGATACGTTAATTTTAACCGACGTTAAGTTAATTCAACTATTAACCACCCTTAAAAGTTTCTCTTTTTTTCCAGATGCGGGCAAGAAACCCGAGTAATCCCCCGCCTACTCCAAATGCGGTTTCAATGGCTTAAATCCGCCAAAGAAAGCTTGCGATTGGAAGAAGCAGGAATCTCAAAACCAGTCCTAGACGATGCAATAGCCGCTTTCACATACGAAATCATAGTAAAACACGGCGAACCTGCTGCAAGGTTATGCAACAAGGACCCTTTGACCTTGAAAATGGGCACTTACGTCACTGAATTGTTCCCTAACGCCAAATTCTTGTTCATGGTGCGGGACGGACGAGCTACAGTGCATTCAATCATATCACGAAAGGTACGTTCGGTTTTTCTTAAAAATAAGCGGTCCTTCTGGCCGGAAAGGTCAAACCGTGACCTTGGACATACTTTTGTAAAACATAGGCATGCGACACCTCATTTGAAAGGTATTCAAATTTCTTACACAATTTTATGACTTTAAACATTGTTCGTGACCTTGGGTGACCTTGAACTCTGTTTTACAGGTAACAATAACAAATTTCGACCTATCAAGCTACAGGCAGTGTCTAACGAAGTGGAACCAAGCCATACAGTATATGAATAAGCAGTGTAATGAGTTAGGGAGTTCTAAATGCATGCGGGTCCCTTACGAGCAGCTCGTGTTGCATCCAAAGAGTTGGATGACTCAAATTTTGGACTTTTTGGATGTGCCGTTTGATGAGTCCGTTTTGCATCATGAAGATTTTATTAATAATGGGATTAGTTTGAGCAAGTGAGTATGTCTTGCTTGATGCTTTGATTTTGCGTTTATTTATGTTTAAATACACACGGTCAACTCCTACGTCACAGATCACAGATCCACATTAAAAAACTGTCTGTGAAGTAGAATTTTGATTCTGTCAGATTTAGATACTTTTTTAAAACAATACTTTGTAAAAACTAGAATGGGTAGAAGTCGAAACGCGTAAAAAATACTCTTCGCAGATGAGAAGCTTGGGTAGAATTCGGAGTAGGTAGAAGTATAATTTTTTATTTTTTAAATCACAGTTATATCAATGTTTTATATAATTGCTACACATTCTATAGTATACTCCTCGCAAGAAATGGGCAGATCCTCGCAGTAGTAAGATTTTTTAAATAAAACAATATTTTTAATAAAAAATCTGCGAAGAGTGCACACTATTAACAGAATGCACGAAGAATTTTGTTAACGAAGAGGATAAACGTCAGTTCTGACGTTTCAGAAATTTTGGGGTTATTTGTCCTGACAGCTAGTTTTGTTTCTTTGTTTGAAATATTTTTGGCATGGCCTTCTTGACTGACACGTGATGCAATTCGGACTTAGAAGTTTTTTTCTACTGAAATCGTTTATTTTTTGTTTTTTAACCTTACTGGTTAACTTAACAAAAAATAAACCAACATTTTAAATAGAAAATTTAATTTTCATTAATTTTGTAGAGAACATTTTTTTTGTGGATTAAATAATAACGGAGATAGGAGGTTTTTTTGTGTTGGGGGGTAATTGGGGGGTCGGGCAAAAAAACTAACGAATACTTTTTTATAAAGAATTAAATTTACTATATTTTATGTGGAATAATTTTTTTTGTAAATTTAATAATAGTTGAGCTACGATTTTTTTTTCATTTGGGGGCGCAAAAGGGGGCTTTGTAGTGATGGGATTCTTGTCAAAAACAATAGGGTTCTTCCTCTTATGTAGGTTGATTTTTCCTTAAAATTTGAGTTTGATATCAATTTTGGTTTTTAAGATAGCGTGTTTACAGGAAACGTGACATACATACAGACAGACCTACCGGCTACCGACCTACCGGCTACCGACCTACCGACCGACGGACGGATTTTTTCAAAGTTGTTCAAAATTCGATGAAAAACACGAATATGCAAGAATTTTTGCTCTACGATGAAAATTGACGATTTTAGATTTTCCATATCGATTGCAATATACTCTTCGGACCTGGTCTTGCGAAGAGTATAATAAAAGGCTTTCTTAGGGAACCCTTGGTATTAAAATGTGCTATAATGTCTTAAATTCCATATTTCAAGTTTAGTTCATTGTAATACTCTATAATATACAGTTTATGTGTTAATGTAGTGCACCCTCTAAGATGTAAATTTTAAACGCAAATTGCTTGAGAAAACAACCATATCAAGAGGTCTGGTAAGTACCATTGTAAAATTAACATGTTTTTCTATTAACTAGAACAAACTATACTCCTTGATATGGTTGCTTTCTCAAGCAATTCGCGTTTAAAGCTGAGATCTTGGTGGGTGATCATCATCATCAGATTAATAAGGGATTTTTTAATTCCTGCGGTAGATTCTTGGGTAATTTTAAATTAAAATATCGTAAATAAGATATTAAGGGATATTTTTACACCAATAGGACCTAAAAAACTCTCTTATTTTTCTTTAAATAATGTTTTAAAAAGACCAATGTTAAAAACACAGGATAAGAAAAAAAATGACCATTTTCTTTGGTCCGTAATGTTGGTTGCCTAAAAAAATTTCACCGATAGTATTTTAATGCAATTCTGTGAACTATGACGTCGGGTTTGACGGTGTCTATTGTTTTGCAAATAGTTTTTGTGGTAAAATAACTTCGATTTATGGTTGAATTGATTTGGAAACATACAATTTCAGTATTTACTGGGGTTAATCGGTTATTTTAAGGAATTTAGTGCTAGGATAACTTGCGTGAGTTACTCTTTTCAGTCTCGTGATTAAATATAAAGCCCATTGAAAACTTTGGCTCTCTTTTTGTGGAAATGGAAAACTGCTAGAGGTTCAATGGAAAATATCAGAAAATAACCCAAGCGTGTTGAATGTTTACTTATAACCGAAATTGCTTTTATTCCAAACTACATTAAATAAATATACCGGGTGTTCTATTTAAAGAATAAGATGCTCCAGTTTAGGTTATAATATAGGAGCTATCAACATAAAAATTCACATCATCATCACATATTTAATATTACTTTTCTTAATCCAACAAAATGGCAGGCCAAGCAGGTAGCGTTTTTTTTAAGGTAAAAACATCATAAGTGGGATCGTTTTCTTCGTACAACAAAATTGATTTTTGCACCTTCGAGCTATAACCCTGCCAACCCTTTATGATGGGTTAATTGCTTTTCAAATGTGCCTTCCAAGGGCAGAAAACCCTGTAAAAAAAATTTCTTATTTTACGCATAAGAGTCTACAGATTACACAAAATTAAAAAATTTCACTGCATAAATGTCTGGCAGTGTTAAGGCTCATATTTGCACTTATTATTTTATTTCTTCAAAAAAAAATATCCCACTAATGATGTTTAAAAAAAACGCTATCTGTTAGCGCTAAAAGTGTATTGGACAAAAGTTAAGAAATATTAAATATAATGCAATGCACAAAAAATCATGGCAGCGTTCGATGATGTGTGTTTTTGGTTGCCAGTTCTCGTACTAGTAAAGGTAAACAAAAAATTGGGCAGCATTGTATAATAAAATGTAGAATGTAAAAATGTCAGATACACAGATTTTATAAAAATAAAATACTATTAGGGTCCGCGGGTTGTGCTTTTTAATAAGTTTTCTTTTAATTAATTATGCTATTTTTTAATTAAAATGCAGACGGTGGCATGCTCCATAAATTTTTAATCAAAGTGGGTATCTTGTTCATTTAATTTTTTTTCATTTAGTTTTTTATCAAAGAAAAATATGTTTTCAATAATAAAAAATATCGATTTGTGATTGCTTTTTTTACGATTTTTAAACTGCTGAAATTCTTTTTGGTAGTATAAATCTGTAATAATATTGGGAGCGCGACCTCTTCTGTTTATATTCTAACAAAAAGGCAATAAATCATAATTGTGAAGTATCTTATGAATATCAAAAGGATAGTAAATATTTTAAGACCTAAAGGTATTTTAAAATTGCATCCTAGTAAAATACAGGGCTTAAAATTTAAGAATGATTTATAGTCAAATGAAGGCTGAAAGTTCGCTGAAAACACAGATTGTTTGCGTTTTTTTTTTGTATCCTGGATAAATTATAATTTAGCGTTTCTTTTGAATAAGAGCAAAATGGGCGTGTGTCATAAAAAATTTCTAATCTCTACTTTTCGCGAAAAAAAAATATTATTTTAAAATTGCTTTAAATTGAAACAGCTTTAACAGCCATTTTTGCCCTTCCACCTTCTTGAATCTATACCTTTACGTCATTGTCAAAATGACATTACCGCCTATTTTTTTCCTTAATTTATTGTTATTACATTTTAGCTAATTTTTATTAAAACCACGATAAATAAATCAAAATAAAGATAAAAATATTCCATATTTTAGCCAATCTGTCACTAATTGCGCGGGTTGACTTAAGAAACATAGAAAAGGATACATTTGTATGTGCATGTGCTACATTTTAGAATAGTGGAAGTGGGCGGAAGAGAAATGCCCCAAAATTAAGGGGAAGTGGCCCAAAATTTAAAATTTGGAGCGCTAGATTATCTAAATTAGCCACTTGATAAACTAGAGATTTTTAGTGAAAGCTCATGCCCAAGTCTGATTTTTATTTTTAACAAAAAAAAATTAAAATTTGTTACTTGTCCGATTTGTTTTCGAAGAGTTTAACAAGATATATAATTGTTACACATTCTATATGATACTCTTCGCAGTAGATGATTAAAAAGGCCCATTTATTATTTTATTTAAAAAAACGTAAAACTTATTTTTTTTTGTGAACGGGAGGGAATACAAAAAAATTCCCAGATGCTTTTTTATAGGGAAAAATACAATCTTTAATTTTATTAAGAATATTTTTTTTCGTAAAGTTAATATTAACGAAAATATGAATTTTTTTCTACTTTGGGGATGTTTTTAACCCTCTATTTATTACTTGATATTTTCCAAAAACAATATGGCTCTTCCTCTAAATGGGATTGATTTTTGTGTTAAATCTCAAGTCGATCCGATAAACCGTTCTTGAGTTATGGTGGTCACAAATTTCGTTACAGACGGACAGACGGACAAAAAATAAAAGTCTTAAAAAGTCATGAAACGGACGAATCTGCAAAAATTTTTGCTCTAGGATGAATATTAACGATTTAAGAGAAGGTCCTAGTAATCGCAATATACTCTTTTGCGAAGAGTATAATAGGATGTACAGATGTTTACAAAATTCCTAAGTAATCGATTGTCGCTCGAATAACTCTCATTTCATTCATCTCTAAATCGAAAAATTAAATTGAATATTTGTGTTCTTGATTTATATTCCTCTTTTATGCTTCTATTTTGATTATTTTAACATGCTCCTGGTTTATTTCCATCTCGTAAACTTCAACTGGATACTGCATTAGTAAGATGCTTTTTCTTTTATGCGTCGCTGACAAATGCCAGCGTACAATGGTAAATAAAACTAAATAATTTATTTAGAGACAGCTTTCAAAAGCAGCAGGGTTATTCTTGAGACGAGCTAGCGACTGTTAGAATAAGTTTGCAAGTGTTTAATTTTACTTAGCGTTGGCAAATATTTTTATAACAAAGTGGATGGGTCAACAAATGAAATTGTAAACAATATGCTGTGAAAATACTTGACCTATTATGCAAGAAAAATCTCTAGTCAGCTAAGTCTATTTTGATCCTAACCCATTGCTTTTTAAGAGTCCGTTAAGTGAGAGTTTGTACCCTAAATTTTTAAAAAATCATAAATCGGCGAAGATAGATAATTTTCTACTTTGCAAAAGATATTTAACAGCCAAATTTTTTATATGTGTTAGAACATCTATTCAGGAAGCTAAATCCACAAAATGCGAACTAATAAGAGCTTAGGGTTAGTGTGGTAGCCCTCCAAAAATACCTCTTTAATTTGCAACGTTACGATTATAAAGCGGTTTTTTATTAATAAACCAAAATAGATAATTTTTACTTGCAAAAAATATACAACAGTCGGATTTTTTATATGTGTTAGCACATCTATTCAGGAAGTTAAATCCACAAAATACACACAAATTGGAGTTTAGGGTTGGCGTGGTAGCCCCCCAAAAAGCTCCGTTTTATTTGCAAAATTAGGTCAGGATGGATCTGCACCAAATTTTATAAATAGGTGCTAAATAAGATTTTTAATGGTTTCTGCAAAAAATGTTGCATTAAAAAATTCCATTTTCCTCTAAATGGCCCCTGAAGAGTAATATTCAATCATGTTGGATTTACACAAAATTTGCAAATAGATGTAAAGTAAGATTTTTAAAATTTATACTTTTTTTTTTTTTTGGAAAAAATGTCTATAACTTTTTAAGAGCCCCCTTTTTATAGGGATAAAGGAATTTTATAGAAAAAAAGTTTTGTGTATAAGTTGTTAAAACCTTATTGTGCATCAGTTTACGAAGTTTTTTGTAAATTCAACATGATTGAATTTTACTATTTGGGGGCCATTTAAGGGGCGAAAGAATTTTTTTGGAGAAATAAAATAATTTTGCAAAAACCCTATTAAAATCTTATTTAGGACCTATTTGTAAGATTTGGTGCAGATCCATCGTCATATAATGTTGCAAATTAAAGGGTGCATTTTGGGGGGCTACCACAACAACCCTAAATTTGTGTGCATTCTGTGGATTTAGCTTCTTAAATAGAAAATCTTAGAGTGCCTTGATGATTTTGACAGTTATTGTCGCCTTATAGAGTGACGACATGCATCATTCTTTCTCTGTCATACAGATAACGTCATTAATTGTGATTGTAAGTTGTAATTGTTGTCACTTTGGCTATAACGTTGATGACGTTATCTGTATGACAGAGAAAGAATGATGCATGTCGTCACTCTATAAGGCGACAATAATTGTCAAAATCATCAAGGCACTCTAGAAAATCTAACACATATCAAAAATCTGGGTTGTATATTTTTTGCAGTATAAAAGATTATCTATTTTGGTCTATTAATAAAAAACAGTTTTATATAAAAAAAAAATATTTCACCCCTGTAATAAAAAAATCAAGGCAAAGTTCTTTTTTATTGAACTATTCTTACAAGATTATACAAACAAAAATGCCATTTTTATTACCATATGGCAACCCCCTTCAAAAACAAAAATGAACCCTTATTTTTAAATACAAATTTTGACAAATTGCACCCCTATATCTCGGTATTTTTCTCCCCCAGGGTTGAACGTTCATCAGACCAAGTAATAAAACCAGTCAACCTAGAAGCCCTCACCAAATGGGTGGGCAACATCCCTGAAGACGTAATCCGAGACATGGCCGACATTGCCCCCATGCTCTCCGTCCTCGGTTACGACCCTTACGCCAACCCCCCTAATTACGGTACCCCTGATGCCGTTGTCGCTAATAATACCAAGAAGGTAGCCGAAGACAAGTCTACATGGGACAGAAAAGCCAAGGAATTATTTAACGTTGACACCCCCTCACATGCAGACGAAGGGGATGATAAGTTGGACGAGAAGGGGGTTGATGATACGACGCATGATACATGATAATATACAGGGTGGTGCATTTATTTCAGTTGTGTGTGGACTAGACAATATTTGGACTATTGAGTTTTAAGTGGGGTGAAAAAGGGTGTTAAAAAAACCTTTGTCATTTAAGGGTAGTTTTTTTAAGACTTTACTTTAAAAGGGAATACTACAGTCAATCTGTCCTAAATAATGGGGGTACATCGACAAGATTCCTGATAGGGCCGCCTTTTTTATATGATGTAACTGGATGTCCAAAGAGTAAAACCTCAAATTGGCGTATATCTACCTATTGCAGAAACGGTGTTATGGCCCTCCAAAGGGCCTTTAATTCATCACGGTGGAATTGCACCAAATTTTGCAAATAGATGTCAAATAAGATTTTAAAAAGATTTTTATAAAAAAAAAGTCTCTAAAAAAATTCCTTCACCCCCTAAATAGCCACCAAAGAGTAATAACCAATCACGTTGGATTTACACCAAATTTTGCAGATAGATGTAAAATGAGATGCTAAAAAATATTTATTAATAACTTTTTTTAAAAATAAAATTCTATGACCCCCTTAAAAGCCCCCTTTGTTTATGGGGCGAAGGAATTATTTTTTGAAAAAAAGTTAAAAGGAAATATTTTTTAGCATCTCATTTTACATCTATCTGCAAAATTTGGTGTAAATCCAACGTGATTGGTTATTACTCTTTGGGGGCAATTTAGGGGGTGAATGAATTTTTTTAGAGATTTTTTTTTCATAAAAATCTTTTTAAAACCTTATTTGACATCTATTTGCAAAATTTGGTGCAGTTCCACCGTAATGAATTAAAGGGGGCCCTTTGAGGGGCCATAACTCCGTTTCTGCAACAGGTAGATATACGCCAATTTGGGGTTTTTCTCTTTGAACATCCAGTTACATCATATAAAAAAGGCGGCCCTCCAGGAATTTTGTCGATGTCCACATACGGATTGACTGTACTAGTAGTTTTTTTAATACTTTACTTCAAATGGAAAAAGCGTTAAAAATAACCTTTGTCATTTAAGGGTAGTTTTTTTAAGACTTTACTTCAAAAGGGGAAAAGCATTAAAAAAAACCTTTGTCATTTAAGGGTGGTTTTTTGAAGACTTTACTTTGGTTTTTCTAAGTCACAAGCAATTTTATGGCATAAAACGGTTGAATCTAAGATTTACATTCGATCCTAGGCGAAATTGCCAAGTTGTAAAAAAGTCCTTCTTTATTTTTTTTTGCGCCATCTGTGAGTCACTTCTGCCTCGACAGATGGCGGTAACACCACACGTCCTTCTTTCGATATTTGTTGAAATTTACAAGTATCGCATTTTCTTAAGATTATGCATCGACTGATATGTGATTCTGATGAGCCCCAATAGCGCGAAACAGCTTTCAATCACTTCAGGTTTTATGCGTACCCTTAACGAAAAATGTCGCCAAGCATAGACACTGTGGTCATGTAACACCAATTTCTGGTCATTGCTCAGTGGGTTTATAAGAGCTAATTTTAATTAAAAATTGTACTAACTAGCAACATAAATAAACAAAGCACAAATTGACATATTCCAAAGGTCCATCAATAAGCGTTTAAATATAGGATTTTAGCAATTTAGAAGCACTATTTTTTGCATTTTAAATTACCAAAATTCTGTTTTAAACGCTTTTTAATGGACCTTTAGAATATGTCAACTTGTGCTTTGTTAATTTATGTTGCTGGTAAGCACAATTTTTAATTAAAATTAACTCTTATAAACCCACTGAGCAATGACCAGAAAGTGGTGTTTTTTGTTGATTTTAGGCAACCAACATTACATAACCACAGTTTCTATGCTTCGCTACATTCTCCGTTAAAGTACAAATCTTTAATTGCCAGCAAATGCATATAAATATGCTCATGACTGTGAAAAACTATTGTAAAGTCGAAAAAAAAAAAGGTAACTGTTATTTTTGAAGCGGTATCTAAATGACCAAGGTTTTTTCTACCTAGGTCGCCTAAATAAACAAAAATTGGTGATTTTTGTTGGGAAAATTTTGGCAGCAGCAACAGAAATAAGGTATGTTTTTTGGATTTAAACAAATTTTAAGTGTTTATTGCAAGTGGGTTTTTTTAACCTTTATTATTATCGAGGTATATAAAAAATAATGAAGTGTTGGTTGTAAATTTTTAATGTGCACTACAAAAAAAACATTAAATGTTTTGTGGTCTCAATAAAAATTTCACCATAAAAGTTTCGTTTTGAAAGAATTTTAAAATGTAACATTAGGTTTTTTTCATTAGACATTAGGGAGAATTTTCCTGTGCACTCTTTAAAAAAAATATCTCTTTTAATTAAGCATGAAAACAATGGCATATTTTTTAATATCAAAAGATATGATCATATTATTAAATTTTTAACAAAAGGAGGATTTTTTATTAAATGGTCTCATTAACCTATTAAAAAGTTAATTGGTTTTCAAAGCAAGTTCTATTTAGGTTGTTTTTTTTTTATTATTTGAAATAAAACAAAATTTAAAGTAGGTATGCACTTTATTAGCGTTGTTGTTTAAAATAATAACATTTTAATTTAAATCTATTTGCAATAAATTCTTAACATTAAAAAAAATGTCATAATAGAAAATTCTTGTTGTTTAGTTTTAATTAATGTGATTTTTTTATTATACAATATAATAACTACTAAGTATTACAAAGAAACATTTCTATTTCAAAAACTTTATTCTTAATTTTAAGACTTATTAATAATTCCTAAAATTTACCAAATCAATTTTTTTTTCTTCGTTTATAGAAAAGCAAGTTTCGCAAAAAAAGGAATTGCAAAAGTGCTTGCAGCAAAAAAATTAAATAAAGCATAAAAATGTGTTTCTAAACAATTTTTTCTACGATTATGTAGATTATGTTTTTATATAAGAAAATATTCTTAATTAATTTAAAGTGAAAAATACCCCAAAGTAGTATTAATCTAATACTTGTTAATAGTATAAGAAACTGAAAAACAATGACAATTGACAAAATATAAAATATTTTAATAGTTAAGACTTTTATTTAAAATTTACTAAAAATAACATTATTCTTATCTTACTACAAAAAATCTAAAAACAAGTCTAAATTGCGTTGCTTTAAATTTAAGCATAGCTTTATTTCTTGGTGTAAATCAAAAGGCAGAATAATATTTAAATTTTGCACCCATTCAAAATTATGTAAAATCATAAAATGGCAAAACGAACCGAAATTAAATTTTATTCCAACTTAAATATTTTTCTCTCGACTTCTTACGAACTGAATTGGAAAAATAGAATTATTCAGTTCAATTTGCAAAGTTTTATTGTTGAAAAAGTCGCTTTTAAGTTTTAATTGCCAAGTTTTTCTTGAAATTTGTCTGATTTAACCAAAAGTTATATCAATGAAACAAAGAAATTTTGCAAGTCTATGTATACGAGGGTTGTCTTTTATATTTTGCATATGAAGAAATAGGAGACGCCACCAACGTCACCACAAGTGCCAAACAAATCCTTCAAGTTTTTTAGGACTATACCGAAAGTTTTGTTAAGATACGACAAGTGGTTTTGCCACAGTACATTTTTTTAGTTAACCTCGCGAGCTGCAAGGAAACTTATACCTCTTTTTGGCTTCTTTTTTACATGAAACCCCCTAGAAGCTTATTGCCGGTTATTTTTACTTTTTTTTATGTAAATTCATGATTAATCATCATTCGCGGTTTTGCGATTTATAAAATTTCACTGCCGAACAGACTCAATATTCTGGGTCACTAAGTCTACTTTTGTGCCTCTCTAAAAAATTGGGCTGTTCAACAGAAAATAATTTTTTTCACATTCAATTGTTTATGTAAGATTCTTTAAATTAAAGTTATTTAATTGCCGTAGAATGTCTTAATCTTGCGTTGTGTCACTTGTGCATTTTCTGCGGGTTTAACTGGCGCAAAGCATCCATGTATTTCCGGGACACTCCAGTTTTTGGTAGAGCTGTCTTAAGATGGGTGCTTAGACTGGTGGGTCCATGTTTGAATTTTAGGAAGTAGCAGAAAATAGTCTGATGTGGTGCATCGTCACCAAAAGTAAAAATCAACTCGGCAAGACATTGTTGTTGAGATAATTTTCTTTAAAAGTAGTTAAGAATTGTTGCATACAAATTTTCTCAGTACAACTTAAAAAATTATTGTGGCTTAAATACTTGTCGTATCCTAACAGAACTTTCGGTATAGTGCTAATAAACTTGAAGGGTTTGTTTGGCACTTGTGGTGACGTTGGTGGCGCCCCCTATTTGTCTATATGCAAAATATAAGAGACAACCCTCGTATAAAATTTGTTGGTTGAATTATACCTATCCTGTTTTTTTCTTGGATCTTTATTTGCAAAGAGGTTTATAAAAAGTTTTTAGAAACTTCTAAGAGGATATTCCATGTTTAACTTTTTGATTAAACTTCAATTTGAGGTATTAAAATATCATCTAAAAGTTATATGAAATGGCGACGACGTCTTTAAGTATTTAGGTCTTCTTGAACAAAACTAATTGGAAATATTAAAAGGAGATTGAAACTTGTGGAGTTTTCAAACTTTAGAGTAAACTCATCATAAAATTTTCAATTCCCACTTTACCTACCACTTTTATTTACTTTAATATTCAGGGGTTTTATTTTTAAAACAAGTAAAAAGTTGTGGCAGCGTCACCAACATTTATATTCTTCACAAAATAAACTAAAAAACTGGAGTACAAAAATTAAAACGTGTCTCTTTTTTTGTTTTTTTACAAGGCTCCATCCTTAAGGGGAATGTCGCGAAGCATAGAAACTGTGGTTATGTAATGTTGATTGCCTAAAATCAACAAAAAACACCACTTTCTGGTCATTGCTCAGTGGGTTTATAAGAGTTAATTTTGATTAAAAATTGTGCTTACCAGCACAAAATCAACAAAAAACACCACTTTCTGGTCATTGCTCAGTGGGTTTATACGAGTTAATTTTAACTAAAAATTGTGCTTACCAGCAACATAAATAAGCAAAGCACAAGTTGATATATTCTAAATTTCCATCAATAAGCGTTTAAATACAAAATTTTGACACCTTAAAATGCAAAATTGCCAAAATTCTGTATTTAAACGCTTATTAATGGACCTTTAGAATATGTCAACTTGTGCTTTGTTTATTTATGTTGCTGGTAAGCACAATTTTTAATCAAAATTAACTCTTATAAACCCACTGAGCAATGACCAGAAAGTGTTGTTTTTTGTTGATTTTAGGCAACCAACATTACATAACCACAGTTTCTATGCTTTGCGAAATTCCCCTTTAATAAACAATGTATTTTATATACTTTTGAAAAGTTTGAATTGTTCTTAATGAGTTAGACTATATTTACCAATAATAATTACAGTTTAAGAATTTTAGCTATAAAACAATTTCAAACTTGAAGCGTAATGTTAATTGTTTTGCCAAACTTAAGTCATTAAATGCTATGGTATTTAATTAGAGCAAACAATTATAATTTTGTTCATTATATTAATCACGGTGACTCATTATGTACAGAGTGTTGCAAAATAAAAAAAATTGAATTTTAAACAGTAAAAAAATTGTAGTCGCAAGAAAAAAATTACTCTGTTTGAATTAAAAAGCTTTAGCTGATTTTTTACAACTAACGATAAATAAGCTTTTGTTTGAACGTAGGGTTTAAATTTTTATACAGTAAACAACCTTAAATTAAGCTTAAAAATAAAAAAACTGTTTCAATTTTTCTCCTTTCTCGTTAATAAAATTAATGGCTTCTTTATATTTAAAGCCAACAACGTAATTTTTTAAATCCCGAAAGAATACATAAATCTTGCGAATAAATATACTTTGGTTACGTTAATTGCAGAACAAGAGAAGCGTTTTTTAGTCTTATACCTTTCGCACACAAAATTAAAAACTGAGAGACAGAAATAAATTATTTATATAGATAATTGGAACGAACAATACTAATTAGTTTAAAAAACCAAAGAAGTATTTCCTTTCCAATGAAAAGAAGAGTGGAGTGATACAGAGTTTGTTGGAAGGGATCCTTCGCAGATGGTCAATTAAAAAAATAAATTACATTCCACAGTTTTTACGCTACATAATTTTGAAATTATCAGATTTATGAATAAGATATTAACAATTCCTTCCTTTTAACGCCTTAGCGAACCAAAATGCGTAGGTTTAAGGGAAGCACTCTCCTTTAATTGAATTCGATCCCAAGCATGTGTAAAACGAAACTGGAAACGTATGAATTATTCCACTTTACCTATTGGACTTTCTATAATCTTTTCAATTTCGAATATAAAGTGTACGGTTGCCAAATGGGTTTTCTCGATTTTACCTTAAGACAAAGAATGCATTTGCAGTCGGTTGCTTTATATTTCTGCAATTTGCAAGATCACGTCGAATGCGAATGAAACCAAATTAGAAAACACTCTTTCTAATGAAAATCAACTCTTTTACAAAGTTTAGCAACTTATTTGATAGCTTTTCCTTATTTTAAATAAGTGCCAAAAATGGAATTGCTTATATTCTTATGGCGTTAATGAAGAATGTCGCGAAGCATAAAATCTGTGGTTATGTAACGTTGGTTGCCTAAAATCAACAAAAAGCAGCATTTTCTGGTCATTGCTCAGTGGGTTTATAAGAGTTTATTTTAATTAAAAATTGTGCTTACCAGCAACACAAATAAACAAAGCGCAAGTTGACATATTCTAAAGGTCCATTAATAAGCGTTTAAATACAGAATTTTGACAATTTAAAATGCGAAAAATAGTGCTTCTAAGTTGCCAAAATATAAGCTTTTAAATACATAATTTTGGCAATTTAGAAGCAATATTTCTTTGCATTTTAAATTGTCAAAATTCTGTATTTAAATGCTTATTGATAGACCTCCAAAATATGTCAACATGTCCTTTGTTTGTTTGTGTTGCTGGTAAGCACAATTTTTAATTAAAATTAACTCTTATAAACCTACTGAGTAAATACCAGAAAGTGCTGTTTTTTGTTGATTTTAGGCAACCAACATTACATAATCACAGTTTCTATGCTTTGGACATTAAAAAGGCCGATTTATAGAACGTTACTTTCACTTTACTTCCGCTTTACTTCGGCGTAACTTTACAGAAAATTAAATAAAATACATGGGAATGTATTAGCAAATTTATACTTCACTTTAGCGCTACTTTGCTGATTCATTTAGCTGTAAGTAGTACTGTCAAAAGCCGAGCTTGACCGATCATGCGCAAAATTTACAAAAATGAAATATTCACCCTTCTTGTCAAGGGTGGTGATTACGGAATATCGCTTCGTACGAAACCTGCTGGTCTTCTTATGTAGGTTTCGTACGAAGCGTAATTATCGCCCAGGTGTAAATAGTCAGAAGTCGCGAGTTTAGACACATGCCCATACCTGTTCCCAATTTCACGTAACTTTACAATCTATAAATTAAGCAAATTTGTTAAGTTACGCGGAAGTGAAGTTACGCCGAAGTAAAGTGAAAGTGACGTTCTATAAATCGGCCTTTAAGCTTTATAAAGTCTAAATCTTTTTTTCGTGTGACGTGGAAAATTCAGTTTAGCTTTTGTCTTTCGTTACTAAGCGTTTTCATTTTGCAGGTAAGTATCTGTAAAACGACACCATCAGGTGAATAGAACTCCGGGAGTCCGGGACACGAACAGAACGCTGTTTAAATTGCTCATTTTCTCTGGTAGACCTGAGAAATTGCACATCGCACAGGACTTATTAGGGTCGGCTCCTGTCGCATTTGCTTCTAATTCCCTACAAATTTACCCTATATATCACGAATTATACCTCCAGGTAAAATCTACGCAAAAGCTAACATTTATTTGGACCCTTAAAAAGACCCTTTGCGGTTTTTTTAAAGGACGATTTAAAAAATTAAAATTTATAAAAAATTCTGTTTATCTGAAAGATTTTCTAAAAAAATGAGCTTTCATTGCAAGGTTAGAGTATTTTTATCAGAGACGGTCAACTCCTACGTCACAGATCCACATCAAAATCAAAAAACTGTCTGTGAAGTAGAATTTTCATTCTGTCAGATTTAGCCAATTTTTTAGAACAATATTTTGTTAATATTAAAGGCTTTCTTACGGAACCCTTGGTATAAAAATATGCTATAATGTCTTAAATTCGATATTTCAAGTTTAGTTCATTGTAAAACTCAATAATATACAGTTTATGTGTTAATGTTGCGCCCCTCCAAGATGTGAATTTTAAATGCAAATTGCTGGAGAAAGCAAACATATCAATAAATTGTAAAATTAACATTTTTTTCTATTACCTAGAACAAACCATACCCCTTAATATGGTTGCTTTCTCAAGCAATTCGCGTTTAAAGCTGACATCTTGGTTGGTGATCATCATATCAGATTTATAAGGAATTTTTTAATTCTTGCGGTGGATTCTCGGGTAATTTTAAGTTAAAATATCGTAAATAAGGAACATTTTTACACCAATTGGGACCTAAAAAACTCTTTCGTTTTTCTTTAAATAATGTTTTAAAAAGACCAATGTTGGAAACACAGAATAAGAAAAAAATGACCATTTTCTTTGGTCCGTAATGTTGGTTGCCTAAAAAAGTTTCACAGATAGTATTTTAATGCACTTCTGTGAACTGTGACGTAGGACTTGACCGTGTCTATTAAAGCAATAAATACATTATTTAAATAACTAAATAAGTTATGATTATAAAATTTGTTGGCGCGCGGTCCATAAAAGTGGAAAATGCATCCTTTTCAGTTTTTATAGCTTTTTTAAGCGCACAAAGAACAGAAATAAATTCTAACGGTGCATACGACACGACGAGAATATTAAATTATCTTTTCATCTCATTTTCTGCCATTTGGGCTTAAAAAACTAGCGAGCAACATGTTGGAATATTTATCACAACTTTACCCAGAAAGCAGAAAATATTATTGAAATTAAAACCACTTTATTCCATAATTTTTTGTGCATTGCATTATATTTAATATTTCTTAACTTTTGTCCAATACACTTTCAGCGCTAACAGGTAGTGTTTTTTTTTAAATCATAAGTGGGATATTTTTTTATTGAAGAAATAAAATAATATGTCCAAATATGAGCCTTAACACTGCAAGACATTTATGAAGTGAAAATTTTTAATTTTATGTAATCTGTAGACTTTTATGGCTAAAATATGAAATTTTTATTACAGGGTTTTCTGTCCTTGGCAAGCACATTTGAAAAGCGATTAACCCTTCATATAAAGGGTTGGCAGGGTTATAGCTCGAAGGTGCAAAAATCAATTTTGTTGTACGAAGAAAACGATCCCACTTATGATGTTTTTACCTTAAAAAAAAACGCTACCTGTTTGGCCTGCCATTTTGTTGGATTAAGAAAAGTAATATTAAATATTATATAATATCAAAAAATCATGGCACCGTTAATGATGTGGATTTTCATGTTGATAGCTCTTATACTATTAAAAAATATCCTGTATAAGTGTATAAAAACGAACGAGGAACTAATTTCGTTCTTTTGGAAGAGTAGGCGATGAGAATGCGAAACAGGTGTTTGGAAAACACGTACCGGAAGTTGGCTTTGGCTTTTACCCCATGCTATACAACAACGCTTGAATATCCTTTAAAATCCCTTTTATTAATACCCTAGCTTTCTATTCAAAAGTGGAAATCTCACCCTGCGGGGCCCTTAAAACTTAAAGTGCACAGCTTTATCCAAAATCGTAAAACAGTCACCATATTTGCATTTATTACGAAAATGTAGATAGGTAAGTACTAAAATTTTATTATTACGTTATAACTTATGCTATTAAAATTGGCGTTACTTAAGTTGACTTGTTAATTTTCTGTCCCGGAAAGATTAAAACGCTTTATTAAATTTTACGACAATTTTTTAAGGCTAAAGATTCTAATTCACAGTTTTGAAAATCTGTGTTCCTAGAAGCTCATATAAGTCATCTCCGTTGAGCTCCCGTCAATTCTACTAAACAGCACATCTACATGAGGGCCACAACGTATATTAAAACTAAATCTTGTTTTGAAAACTCGAAAAATAGGGCTACAAACGCATTATGGTTTCATTTAAATCGGTTATTATTTGTGTTGAAAATCTGACTGACAAAAATTATACTATTTTTCTTTCTCGACTACCGATACATTTTTTAGTTTATATACATTACGTGGTCTATGCCAAACCATAATACGTTAATTTGCCATGGTTTTTTTTGTTTTTTAAGCTTGTAAATGATTAAAATTGCAACTTACGTTTTTCCCTAATATAGATGTGCTCGTTCAAAGATTTCAATGTAGAAAGAAAAATCACCAAAAGTACTATTTTACCATATTTTTATTATTTCTTGCTATCAGTACCACTTCTATGTATTACAAACATTATTCTAAATATTTTTAATCATAGTTATTGATGTATTACTCCGTATTTTTACATATTTTGTTGAAATTTCGAAAATAAGTGACATTCAGGGAGATGACTTTTACGAACTTTTGAGTGCACAGAACATCCCATTTATAAATTTAAATTTACAGCCTTAAAACATGCAACAAAACTAAAAAAATACTTCAGTTTCTAATTTTTAAAAATCCTTTTCGATTACATTTTTAATATTCTCTTTAAAACTTTAATAAAACGGCGAATATTAAAACTTTTAATGAAAAAAGTTGTTGCTTCTCAACTTGCATTAATGTGAACCTAAATCCATATGCAAAATTGGCAAAAAGCTCTTTTAAATCGCAATATTTCAAACAAAAACCCAAACACGCAAACCTAAGAATATTTTAAAAGTTTTGATTACCTACTAATTTCAAAGCTCCCAATTTCAATGCTGCTAATTTTCAAAGCCTTAAATTCAATAACAAACTTATTCATTATGCGTTATATCGACGCTTTTCATCGTGCAAATTGTTAGAAAATCACAAACTAACCAAATTTAAAACTTTTCAAATTACAAAACGTGTGGCGCCATCTATGCACTTATTGCTAAAGCTACTCAACCCCAGAAACGCACCAATAGTGCAGTTTTCTACAAGTAGGCGTTGCGTCGGTAATGCAGGTATTTTCTAAACTAGCAGCATGGACGCAAGTTAACAAGTCGTTTTCAGTGCCGGTTTTTTAATGTAGCGGTTCAATTTGTGAAAAAACAGTTCATTACAAGTATAAATCAATAAAAAACAATCATGGGTTCGTATTTATCTGAACCGAAGAAAGAGAAAACGTCCACGGATGAAAGTAACGACAAGTTATCTTGTGGGGCAAGCTCCATGCAAGGCTGGCGCTTAAGCCAAGAGGTAAAAACGCATTTTTGGGGTAATTCCAGCAAAAATCATGACTTTGTTATAGGATGCACATAACTGCCTACTGGATTATGATACGAACACGTCATTTTTCGCCGTTTTCGATGGACATGGGGGCCATGAAGTGGCGGCGTATTGTTCACAAAAACTGCCGGACTTTATCAAGAATTTGCAGTCGTACAAGGACGGCGACATAGAAAAAGCCCTCATCGAAGGCTTTTTAGGCTTCGACGCCACGATAACAACAGACGCGGTGATAGAAATCCTTAAAGAAATCGCAGGTAAGGTTAACTAGTTGCCATTTTGGCGGGATCCTACTTAAAACCCTATTTCGCACTTCGTTTATTAAAGACATTCATTTACGCACTCCAAATCGTTGATTAATAACCCTTAATGCATGGATACGAGCCCATAGTAACGCTCTTATGTTTAAAATTACTATCTATGTTTCTACATTACAAATGTTAAAGTAGCTTTAATTACGGTTCAAGCAACAAAAACCAAAAGATATTAAATATTTACCGTTGGAAAGAATGAGAAGCAGATCCTTTTACCACATTTTAAGAAAATAACATTCATTTTCTATTCACAATTGATAAAAGCTAGGTGACAGCTCTTCTTCTTCTTCAACTTTAATAAATTTGAATGGCAGACGCATTGTTTCTGTTAGTTAGTGAAATAACTGTTTTATTTTATAGTTTATTAAATAATGATGTACGATGTGCGAAAAAACATTGTAACCAGTTCGTATGTTAAATAGCGATTAATAAACTCACCTATTAACAAGCTCGCTGATCGCTCGCTTGTTAAAACTGCTCGCTTATTAATCGCCTTTATTAACACACTTAGTGGTTAAACTACTATTTTTGCACATCGTTTATTAAAGACATTTATTAACGCACTCCAAATCGTTGATTAATGAGCCCTATTAATGCATGGATACGAGCCCATAGTAACGCTGTTCTATGTTTAAAATTACTAACTATGTTTCTACATTACAAATATTAAAGTAGCTTTAATTACGGTTCAAGCATCAAAAACCAAAAGAAATTCAATATTTACCGTTAGAAAGAATGAGAAGCAGTTACTTTTACCACATTTTAAGGAAATAACATTCATTTTCTATTTATAATTAATAAAAGTTGACAGCTCTTCTTCTTCTTCAACTTTAATAAGTTTAAATGGCCGACGCATTGTTTCTGTTAGTTGGTTAAATAACTGTTTTATTTTATAATTTATTAAATAATGATCTACGATGTGCGATGCAGCATTGTAACCAGTTCGTATGTTAAATGGCGATTAATAAACTCACTTATTAACAAGCTCGCTGATCGCTCGCTTGTTAAAACCGCTCGTTTATTAATCGCCTTTATTAACACACTTACTGGTTAAATAACTATTTTAAACTAGGTGAAAACGAAGCTAAGGAAGAGACCGACGACGAGGACAACGTGAACAACCTCTACGAAGAAGCTGCAATGCCAATAGAGCAAGTCATAGAAAAATACACATCAAATTTGCTAAACCCTGCGGTACGAGCCTTAAAAAAAGACGAAGCATTACCAAAATCGCCATGTTTGAAGGCTAAAAAAGAAAGTGACGCTACAGTGGGCACTAGTTCATCAGAAGCTTCCGGTTCGGCCGCTGGTTCGAGCTCAAAAACGTCGGAAATAAGCGATGGAGTCAGTTCAAGCAACGAAAATTGCGAAGCAAAAAGCAAACAAGGTATAACCCAATCATTCTAATAATGCCCCCAGAAACAAATCCCAACCAAGATCTGCTTATGAAGGATTGTAGGCACTACCCCCAGGAACATAAAAGTGAAAAATTCCCACAAAATTTCCGTGACGTTTAGCCCCCATCTTACATAGAAGTGCGGAGTTAGTTTTTTGTTAATACCTAAACTATTCGGCACTTTTGAAAAAAGTTTTAAAAATTTTTAGGAACATTATTTTAATAAGAATACAATCATTTTAAAAAAAATAATAAATCACCAATATGAACGATTTTATAGCACTTTGAAAATGTGCTAATTTGGTCCTACAGTGAACGCTGCAATCTATACTTCAGGACTCTATGACTAAGATAGACGATTATGATGAAATAAGGTGATTTTCAAAGAGCTATAGAATCGTTAATATTGGTAATTTAATATTTTTTTTAAGAATGATTGTATTCTTAATAAAATAATGTTCCTAAAAATTTTTTAAACTTTTTTTTGTTGCCGAATAATTTAGGTATTAACAAAAAACTAACTCATCACTTCTATGCAAGATAGGGGCTAAACGTCACGGAAATTTTGTGGGCATTTTTCACTTTTATATTCCTAAGGGTAGTGCCTACAATGATGCATAAGCAGATCTTGGTTGTGATTTTTTTCTAAGGAACCTACAAATTTTAATTAGAATAATTGGGCTAGTAGGCTTGTCTTAATACACGGTCAACTCCTACGTCACAGATCACAGATCCACATTAAAAAACTGTCTGTGAAGTAGCATTTTGATTCTGTCAGATTTAGCCACTTTTTTAGAACAATATTTTGTGAAAATAAAAGACTTTTTTAGGGAACCCTTGGCATAAAAATGTGCTATAATGTCTTAAATTCGATATTTCAAGCTTAGTTCATTGTAAAACTCTATAATATACAGTTTATGAGGTTAATGTTGTGCACCCTCCAAGATGTGTACATTAAACGCAAATTGCTTGAGAAAGCAACCATATCAAGAGGTCTAGTAAGTACCATTTTAAAATTAACATTTTTTTCTATTACCTAGAACAAACCATACCCCTTGATATGGTTGCTTTCTCAAGCAATTCGCGTTTAAAGCAGACATCTTGGTGGGTCAACATGATCGTCAGATTAATAAGGGATTTTTTAATTCTTGCGGTAGATTCTCGGGTAATTTTAAATTAAAATATCGTAAATAAAATATTAAGCAACATTTTCACATCAATGGGACATAAGAAAAACTCTCTTATTTTTCTTTAAGTAGTATGTTTTAAAAAGACCAATGTTGGAAACACAGAATAAGAAAAAAATTATCATTTCTTTTGGTCCGTAATGTTGGTTGCCTAAAAAAATTTCACAGATAGTATTTTAATGCACTTCTGTGAACTGTGACGTAAGGCTTGACCGTGTCTATTCTATGATTTTGTTGCATTAACGTAGTTGGCTTTGACTAGCGACGCTTGAAGGCGATTTATAGAACGTTACTTTCACTTTACATCGGCGTAACTTCAATTCCACGTAACTTAACAAATTTGCTTAATTTATAGATTGTAAAGTTACGTGAAATTGGGAACAGGTATGCGCATGTGTCTGAACTTGCGACTTCTGACTATTTACACCTGGGCCGTAATTACGGAATATCGCTTCGTACGAAACCTACATAAGAAGACCAGGAGGTTTCGTACGAAGCGATATTCCGTAATCACCACCCTTGACAATCAGGGTGAATATCTCATTTTTGCAAATTTTGCGCATGATTGGCCAAGCTCGGCTTTTGACAGTACGACTTACAGCTAAATGAATCAGCAAAGTAGCGCTAAAGTGAAGTATAAATTTGCTAATACATTCCCATGTTTTTTATTTAATTTCGTAAAGTTACGCCGAAGTAAAGCGGAAGTAAAGTGAAAGTAACGTTCTATAAATCGGCCTTTTTAGGTTAGTGTTTTGTTTAAAAATGGCCGAAATGACGCGTTTTTTACAATTTTCTCTCTGATCTTCCGTAATTCTGCAGTTTTAAAGCGTTTTTTTGCGGTTATACTTAATTTTTAATGTTTTCTTATAGAAAAACCGTCTCCAAACGGTTCGGCAGAAGTGTCGTCAGCTAAAAACGGTGAAAAAGTGCCCGAAATCAAAGTTATTTCACCGGACAGTTCGGACATAACAGAATCAAAGGAAGAAGCTATAACTAGCTCAAATACCGAAGCAGTCGCGACAAATCAAAACGGTGGACCTGATTCCCTTGAAGTGGGTGAAACAGTGTCCAGTTCCTCGACACCACAAGAAAATGGCGAAGTTGTTAGCAAAGGTAAGAAAACACAGTTTAACTTGTTAAGAATCGCACTTGAGGTTGTCAAAATTGGCTAACGGGTTGCATACTATCCATTCACTGTTTAAAAAATCAGAGTCACCAATGAAAACCAGAACCTTTTTCCTTGAACAGTTGAATTTTCCACAAAGTTGGCATGACACTTCAAATTTACTGTCATTAAAAATTGAAAAATGCCAAAAATAATATACTAATATAATAGACAGTTACATAACAGACGTAAAAATTAAAAAAAACAAAAAACGAAGCAATTTTTGCTTGAGATGTGAGAATTTATAAAGAAAATTGTAGACATTTTTGTAAAAGTGCTAATTCATCCTATGATACCTAAAAGGGCTTAACAGTGATAGCCCAATCATTCTAATAATGCCCCCAAAAGAAAATCCCAACCATGATCTGCTTATGCAGGATTGAAGACACTACCCCCAGGAATATAAAAGTGAAAAATTCCCACAAAATTTCCGTGACGTTTAGCCCCCATCTTGCATAGAAGTGAGGAGTTAGTTTTTTGTTAATACCTAAACTATTTGGCACTTTTGAGAAAAGTTTTAAAAATTTTTAGGAACATTATTTTAATAAGAATACAATTATTTAAAAAAAAATAATAAATTACCAATGTAAACGATTTTATAGCACTTTGAAAATGTGCTAATTTGGTCCTACAGAGAACGCTGCAATCTATGCTTCAGGACTCTATGACTAAGATAGACGATTATGATGAAATGAGGTGATTTTCAAAGAGCTACATAATCGTTAATATTGGCGATTTATTATTTTTTTTTAAATGATTGTATTCTTATTAAAATAATGTTCCTAAACATTTTTCAAACTTTTTTCAAAAGTGCCAAATAGTTTAGATATTAACACACACAACATTTGGTCTGTAGGACCAAATTAGCACATTTTCAAAGTGTTATAAAAACGTTTACATTGGTGATTTATTATTTTTTTTAAAATAATTTTATTTTTATTAAAATAATGTTCCTAAAAAATTTTAAAACTTTTTTCAAAAGTGCCAAATAGTTTAGATATTAACAAAAAACTAACTCCTCACTTCTATGCAACATGGGGGCTAAACGTCACGGAAATTTTGTGGGAATTTTTCACTTTTATATTCCTGGGGATAGTGCCTACAATCCTGCATAAGCAGATCTTGGTTGGGATTTTTTTCTAAGGAACCTACAAATTTTAAATAGAATAATTGGGCTATGAGTACTTACATAAATAATTCCTATTTTGTGTAAACTTTTAAATAGTAATGATTAGTGCATAAAGTAATTTAATAAAAAGATAAATACTTTTGTGTGTTGAGACCATTTTTTTTAAGTCAGATTCCTTGAACATGTTTTTAAATGCATTTTTTAATTTTGTTGACTTTTCTTACATAACCAGCAAACACAAGTGACATTAATGACAATATACAGGGTAAAATCTGTCACACTATGGCTCGCCTGCTCTGGTTTTTTTAAAATGTGAATGGATAGTATCTTAAATTTTTATATATGCAACTTGGTACTCAATTAACCACTCCAAGGGCTGTTCTTAACAAAAGTAAATGTAGGAAAAGGAAAGGCCCCCCTTAAGAAAGTAACTCCGACTCGTGTGAGTTCACGGCCGAAAAGAAAAGCTTCAGAATTGTATAAAAAAATTCTTGATTTCGTGGAACCTGAAGAAGATGAGGAGTCCGAAGATGAGGATGACAAAACTTTTGAGGGGCCTAACGGTAAGAAAATATTGAAATATTAGGTTTTTTCATGTAGATTTTGTTGAAAATTAACGACTACGTGTGTTTAATGAGTTGCTCTCTAATTAAATGAATTATTGCGTTTTTTAAATCAAATATTTGTCATTGTTAAATGTTTTTTTTAAACAATCTATACTTCTAAGAGTTTTAAGAGAATTAAAGTAGCTTTTCCAGTCTATTTCTCATTCTTAAGCAGACTTATACGCGAAAAAATTCTTGTGGCTATATTAGAACAAAAATTGGTTGAGTTATGTGTCATACAACCTGTACGTCATTAATTTCATACTTTCATCAAATATAACGCTAAAATACCAAAAAACAACAAACTGCCGGTTTAAAACATTCTACACACCAGCTAAAAGGTTTGTATAACATTTACAGAGTGTTTTACAACTTCAATTCTTCATAATTAGGTAAAAAAGGGCATAATGACTCATTTACAAAGGTACTTTTAATGCAAAATCCGTGCGTCCAAAAAAAATGCGGATTATTTAACATTTACGGAAATTCTTTTGTAAATAAGTCATAATTTCCTTTTTTTACCTAATTATAAAGAATTAAAGATATAAAGCACTCTCTAAATGTTATACAAACCTTTTAGATGGTACATAGAATGTTTTAAACTGGCAGTTTGTTGTTTTTTGGTATATTAGCGTTGTATTTGATAAACATATAAAATTCAAAAGTAATGTCAGTTAGCATCTGAAACAACGGGTGGTATGACAGATCTCCAAGGTAACCCCAACCAATTTTTGTACGAAAACGCTACATTAGAGTGCCTTGATTGACAGTTATTGTCGCCTTATAGAGTGGCGACATGCATCATTCTATCTCTATCTCTATAAGGCGACAATAACTGTCAATCAAGGCACTCTACGCTACATTATCCAAATTGTTTATTCTAAATCATAAATTATAAAACCATTTTTCTATGTTTGTGGAGTTAAACAAAAACAATTTGGGAGTAAATATCGGTATTTAGGCAAAATTAATAAATGAAACAGTAATATGCAATTAATGTTAGTACCTAGTTCTACTTTTTTACTCTGTGTAATAGGTGGTTACTTATTTCCAAACTGAAAATAAAAACATACAGTTTTCGAAACTGTCTCGTTTATTAATTTGACTGCACAAACTTGCCTAAAAACCCTTTTTATTTAACTAAATTGTATTGAGATAAAATGTCGCGCCATTTTTTTTTTAAATATTAAAGGGAAATTTGACAATTCCACAAGAGATATGTCATTAAAAATTCTTGAGATGGGCAATCGGAAAGTTCCCAGTTTGGGAATATTTTATTTACATTTAAAAAGAGGACGGAAAGATTTGGAAAAATACGAAAATTATAATAAATTTTGGCGCCATTTTTATGTTTAATTTTTTCATTTTGGTAATATTCCGGGAATATTCCCAAATATTTCCGTTTAGGAACGTTCAGGAAAGTTTCCAAATGAAAACTTTTGATATATTTCTAGGTAGTTAATAAAGTTTTAGTTTTTATCCGTTCATTTTTACATGGGAACATTGCCGGCAATATTTCTATTGGGAATATTCCCGGGAAAATCCCCCAATGGGAATATTGCCGGCAATATTCCCCCATTTCTTGCCAAAGATTAAATTTTTGGGAATTTGCCCATCTCTAATAAAATTCCCAGGTCTGTAGTTCACGGAACTAAAAACGTTCTTGTTTACATATGCCAAACCTGATTTATAGGTTAAAATAGCACGTTTTTGTAAATGGCCTATTCACCCATTCCGTTTGTACCGAAGTCACCGGTCGACACATCTCAGAAGGCGTCAGATTGACTCATTTATTTCTGACGTATTTGGACGTATCTGAGATGCGTCGACCGGTGACTTCGATACAAACGGAATGGGTGAATACTTACGTTACGAATTTGTGAACAGAATTCTCCACTTTACTAATAGGTGGACATAAACATCCTTATTATCACGATAAATTAAAAAAAAAATACTGTCAGCAACTTATTAAACCACACAAACTGTCAACATAACCCCAAAAACCCCTTCTTTCCAGCTATAGAAGACTCAGACGACGAAGAAGCCGACACATCATGCCTCAACGACTCTGACTCCTCAGGTGAGGACGACGCTGAAGAAGAAGAGGGTGAGGACAGCGGCATGGACGGTGAAGAAGATGAGGACGAGGCTAACCTCGAGTTCGCTAGGAACATGAAGGAAGAACCAGGTTCTGATAGTGGTTGCACTGCTGTTGTGGCTTTGTTGAAGGAGAATGAGTTATTTGTGGCTAATGCTGGTGATTCTAGATGTATTGTTTGTAGAAATGGTAAGTTTTAACAATGATGACAGAATTAAATACTGGGTGTCCCAGAATTGGCGCACCACCTGTATGGTACGCTGTTAGGACATGCCTGGGGATTCCAGGAAAATTGTTAAAAAAAATCCATCTGTTATATTCATTGAGGAAAATGCGAACAAAGTTGCTTAAATTCGGCAACACAGACTAGAAAAATACTACACAGTCTAGGAAAATAAATCTAAAAATCCCATGTATGAGTCTTGATTATACACTTTTGCATAAAATTTTATTGACATTGTTGTCAGCTTATTTCAAGAAAATTTTGTAAAATTAAATTGATTATAAAAATAAATGTTATTTGACCATTTAAAAGAAGAAAAATTGGTGAAATGGTTTAAGATAGACTGCAGCTTTGTATTAAACTATATTTTTCGTTAATATGTGCTGTTGTTTTTAAGGTATATGCGTTTAAAGTTTTGCACTTTGGGGCCTCATATCTTCGAGGATGTAAGAGATGGATTTTTGTTGACAATTTTCTGGGGATCTCTGGGCATTCTCCAACAACGTACCATACAGCTGGTGCGCCAATTCTGGGTCCCCCTGTATAAAACAAAGATTCTCTCCAAACCACACTTCATTTAGAAAAATCTGAATACGTATTTCGACAGCTAAGCTTTTTCTATCTTCTGCTGAAGATGACAGCTTAGCTGTCGAAATACGTATTCAGATTTTTCTAAATAAAGTGTGGTTTGGAGGGAACCTTTGTATTATATAATGATAAGAGACTTAAATAAGATGGAGCATCATTTAAATACATAGGCACTATATTTGGGTAGATGATAAACACTTGCAAGTAAGGGCGGGAAGATGTTAATGTTGCCCCCTCTCCACGCTAACTTGTGTAACGTTTAACATTACAATTGCGTATCATTTCCAAGGGACACATTTATTTAAAACTCTACATTCTAGTAGGTATTGTTCAAATTTCTACGGCTAAAAATTTTATAACAAGCTTCCCGAAGCCATTAAAATATTACCATCCAGTACTTTTAAAACTGTTCTGTCTTTTAAATTTGGCTTTCTATAATTAATTAAAACATCTAATTTTAAAGCAAAATTCATGATTAAGATAAAAAGCTACACATTCAAGGATTATTTTTTACGTTAAAGCTTGATTTATAGATGAATTAACTTTACTTCACTTAGAATTAACGTATCGCGCATTAAATGAATTATACGAAAGATGAAATCGCATTTACACATCCAATTAGCTTAAATTTACGTTTACTTATAGGTTATATTTCTTAATTTTGACAAGTCTTAGCTAATTCAGGGTAAAGTGAGCATCTTCACTAGAGCCATCTATCGGCTACTACATAGACCAAATTTTTAAAATTACAAAGATTATTTCCTTCCAGTCATCTCCTGCTATCTGAGCTCGCATTTCCTGCGATTTAGCCTGATAACACCACGTTGCTATGACTCCGTTGTGTTATCGCAGCGATAACACAACGTTGCTATGACTACGTGGTGTTATCACTTAGGCATGGCTAAGCGTTCTTTTCTTCAAAACACTTAACTATGTCTTCCACTACAGGACTACCTCTGGTATTCCTTATCCCAAATAACTATGTGTTGAATCTCCTATATCAACCTAAATTTTGGATAATGTTTTGGGGGAGTTGTAACTTAATAAGTTTTTATGATCAAAGTATGATCTGTGCAATAAGCAGACTTGATGTTACAAGTTGACATTAGTGACATAACTTGCACTACCTTTTGATGTCTTAAAAGGTTCTTAAAAAAAAGTTTAAAAATGAATGCCAAGTTGCGTTTTGTTCGGTACGCGTGTTTTGCAAAAAATATAGCCATTATGTAGAAAACTATGTATTTAATACCTGAAGGCGAAAAAATTTGCGTTGAAAATGTTATTGTAACGCTACTGAAATGGGTACTTATATTTTGCAGAAATTTGGAATGTTTCTTATCATAATTAAAAAAAACTGTAAGTAAGTTAAATTCTGTCAGGAAATAATCTTTCGAATACCACTCATGAATCGAGTATTGCACGGTAATACTAATTTTTAATTTACTCAAACTTCGTTTCGTGAAGCAATTTTGTACTCGTCAAATTGACATTGACAAAAAAACTCGTGCAAGGGCTGCTTCGCAGCCTAGGCACTCGTTTTTTTGTCATGGCAATTTGACTCGTAAAAATTGCTACGCAACGAAGTTTTCGTATAAAATTTTGTATTACCGGCAATCCTCTCATCATTCGTGGTATTACATTTGATAATCGAAGAATAGACACACATGTCGGTAAATAATACGATTCCAACATTTACCAATAAATGGCGTTTTTTGTTCTAAATTAACGTGTTAATTTAAACTATAAATGCATTAATTTGGTCCTGTCAAGTTAAGCGGAGTTAAGTAGCTTTAAGTGGCGTTAAGTTAATTTAATTTATCTATAAATCACACTTAACGGGAGGTTAAATTTGGTACACCTTCTGAAACAGAAATTAGCGTTATATGTTTTTACTTCTATGTACAAAAAAACAACATGTGTTGTCGCCATTATTCGCCGCCGCCAATGGAGTTCTCTAACCTCACATTTGTAAATTTTTCGTAAACAAACCAAATTTTTTCGCTATGATTCTTGTCAGCCTATCAGAAATAAGGTAAATATAAACACTTTTTCTCGAAGATTTGTTTATCAGTTTACCAAACAATTTTGTGCATATTGTATCTATTTAATTCTCTCATTATTGATGAAGCCAATAAAATTTTCATAAAAAACGCATTAAAAATCAACACAAAAACCCCAAAATGAAGATTATTTCCCCGAGGTTAATATACTATTTTCTCAAACAGGCCAAGCCATCGAAATGAGCTTCGACCACAAACCAGAAGACGAACCAGAACGTCAACGTATCGTTAAAGCCGGTGGTAAAGTCACAGCTGATGGTAGAGTAAACAGCGGGCTTAATTTATCCCGTGCTATTGGTGACCACGCTTACAAACAAAACAAAGAGCTCTCTGATAAGGAACAGATGATAACTGCCCTTCCCGACATCAAGAAGCTGACTATCGACACTGCTGAGGATGAATTCATGGTTTTGGCATGTGATGGAATCTGGAATTACATGTCAAGTCAAGAAGTTGTTGATTTTGTAAGGCCTAGGGTGCAAGAAGGAAAATTGTCACTTTCAGGAATCTGCGAAGAGGTATGTCTTTAAAAAATACTTTTTTAGGAGCTTAAAAATGCTTAAATTAGCTTTAAAATTGATTAAAATCGGTTAAATTTAAGTTCAAGGTCATATGCGTCTATTTTCAGGCTCATTTGAATATCTCAAGGTCATCAACCAAATTTTTTCTTTAAATTACGTTTTCTTTAAAGAAAGTTACAAAAAAATACAAGGTGCTTTTTTCTATGCTTTTTGAGTATGGAGGTTCAAGGTCATTTAAGTATTTCAAGGTGATCGAGAAAAAAAATAATAAAAATTACGTTTTTTTCAAAATTTAAGTGGCAAAAAATAGAAGGTGATTTTTTTCCATGTTTTTTAAGTATATTAGTTCAAGGTCATTTAAGTATCTCAAGGTTATCGCCAAAAAAAATCATAAAAAATTACGTTAAAAAAAACAAACTTACAAAAAGTGCAGGATGCCTTTTTTTTGCTTTTTAGGTAATTGGGTTCGAGGTCATTTAAGTATTTCAAGGTTATTTACTAAAAAATCATAAAAATTACGTTTTTTCCATAAAAATTGTTTTTTTTGGCGCTGAAAATGTTTAATAAAGCTTAAAGTTAGGTAAATTCGGAAAGATTCAGATGTTGATTGTTCAAGGTCAAATAAGTATGTATTTTAAAGGTCATATTAGTATCTGAAAGTTATTGACAAAACAAATCCTAAAAATTAGGTTTTTTTTTTAAGTTGCATAAAATCAGGTTTAAAAAAAAAAGTTGCAAATAATACAAGGTGCCTTTTTTTTATGCTTTTTGATTATTTGGGTTTAAGGTCATTCCAGTATCTCAGAGTTATTGACAAAAAAAAATTGTAAAAACTACATTTCTTCAAAAAAAAAAAAAAAAGTTAACAAAAAGGTGTTTTTTTGTATTATTTTTAAGTATGTATGTTCAAGGTCATTGTACGTATCTCAAGGTCGCAGCAAAAAAAAAACTAAAATTACATTTTTTTTTAAAATAAAGTTGGAAAAAATACCAGTTGCTTTTTTTAAATGCGTTTTGGGTATGTGTGTTCAAGGTCATTTAAGTAGTTCAAGGTCATTGTCCACAAAAAATCGAAAAAATAGCAAAGAATTAACTTGTTTGTGCTTTTGTTATTAAAAACTTTTATAAGTTTTTTAAATCCTTAATAAAAATTAAAAAAAAATATTAAAGAAAAAAATGTCAAGGTCAAATTTTTATTTTTTTTAGCTATTTGACCACTGTCTCGCTCCAGACACAGGTGGGGATGGTACAGGGTGCGACAACATGACTGGGATTATTGTCCAATTCAAAAAGGGGGCTATCCCAACCCGGAAGCGCTCCGCTTCACCGGAACCGGAAGTCACAAGCGAGGACACTAAAAAACGGAAGACTGATGAAGCCACAGCTTAAGGAGTAAGATTTTATAAATCATTTCATCTTAGGTAAAACAGATCTGTTCCGACAAAGAATTTTTCATAAAAATGAAAAATTTGTTCAAAAAAAAAACTAAATTTAAAAAAAAAGTGGCGCATTTTATAATAATTTTTGTTTTATTTTTAAACTTGTTTTTTTAGTTACTAGTCTTAAACATATTCCATTTTTCTTTTTCGTTTTATTTGTAAGGTGCCTTCAATTATTAACCTAACCACAAAAAAAATGGTGCGAAACACATTTTTGGTTTTTTGGTAGATGCGGTTTTTTTTGTAAATATTTAACTTTTGAATATTGCAACCTAAAATGTGTTTGAGGTGCTTTTAAGTGTATGTTTCTTCTTTTAAATTAACATTGATTCTGTTAAATTTAATTTGATTTTTTTTTAATTTAAATTATTTAAAAAAAATTGATTTTTTTAAATTTAAATGGAGCGTATTCGTACAAAAAATTGGTTAGGGTTACCTAGGAGATCTGTCATCACCCGTCGTTTAAGATGCTAACTGACATTACTTCTGAATTTTATACTTTTATCAAATATAACGCTAATATACCAAAAAACAACAAACCGCCGGTTTAAAACATTCTACGTACCATCTAAAAGGTTTGTATATCATTAATGGAGTGTTATACAACTTCAATTCTTCATAATTAGGTAAAATAGGACATAATGACTCATTCACAATGGTACTTTTATTGCAAAATCCGTGCATCCAAAAAAATCCGTATTATTTTAAACATTCACGGAAATCCTTTTGTAAATGAGCCATAATTTCCTTTTTTACCTAATTATAAAGAATTAAAGTTGTAAAACACTCTGTAAATGTTATACAAACCTTTTAGCTGGTACATAGAATGTTTTAAACCGGCAGTTTGTTGTTTTTTGGTATATTAGCGTTATATTTGATAAAAATATAAAATTCAGAAGTAATGCAGTTAGCATCTGGAACGACGGGTCGAATGACAGATCTCCTAGGTAACCCCAACCAATTTTTGTACAAATATGCTCCATTGATTTAATAAAAATGATTTTTTAGATTTAAATTGATTCTTATAAATTTAAATTTATACCCGATTTGTTCGTAAATGTTTTAATTTCATTGTGTTGGGTTTTTTCATTGTTTGATTTTATCATAACTTAAGTTATTTTCAGTAACGACACATTTTCATTGAAATAAATATATTTTGTACGTTATTTTACTGTAATACTAAGTGTATTGTAAAATAAATTATTAGATTTTTAAAAATGAGTTAATTGATTTAAAACCTCGTTTTGCTCCATTTCCGTTTTTTGCAGGGAGTTTAGCTGGATTTTAAGGCGTTCTAGTTCCATGCTTTTTTCTGAAATTAATCCCTAAAAACAAAAAAAATTATTATTCTAACGTTTTATAATTTTTATTTGTGAGGAAAGTTAACATTTATTCTCTTTAATTCGTAATTTTCAATTAAATATGCTTTAAAAAATAAAATAGCGTTAAAAAAATGACAGGTAAGTAGATACAAGGTCAAATGTTCTGTCAAGGTTATGACCTTGAGCAAAAATAAGAAGGCAAAAAAAAGCAAGTTGCTTTTGCATTATAAAAATAAACAAAAATTTTTTAACTTATTCCATAAAATTTTGCTAAAAAATGCTGGAGGACACTTTTTGGGGGGTTATTTTGACATTTTTTTGTTTTTTAAGAATGTCGTGAAGCATATAAACTGTGGTTATGTAATGTTGTTGCATAAAATCAACAAAAAACAGCATTTTCTGGTCTTACTCGGTGGGTTTATAAGAGTTAATTATACTCTTCGCAAGACTAGGTCCGAAGAGTATATTGCAATCGATCAGAAAATCCTAAAATCGTCAATTTTCATCGTAGAGCAAAAATTCTTGCAGATTCGTGCGTTTCATGACTTTTTAAGATTTTCGATTTTTGTCCGTCCGTCGGTCGGTCGGTCTGGTGTATGTCACGTTTCTTGTAAACACGCTATCTTAAGAACCAAAACTCCAATCCAATTCAAATTTTAGGGAAAAATTGATCCCTATAAGAGGAAGAACCCTATTGTTTTTGACGAAAATCCGAAAACTGCAAAGCCCCCTTTTCAGCCCCCCAAATGAAAAAAAAATCGTAGCTCGACTATTATTAAATTTACAAAAAAAATTATTTGGCATAAAATATAGACAATTTAATTCTTCACCAAAAAGTATTCCTTAGTTTTTTTATCCGACCCCCCAAGTACCCCCCAGCACAAAAAAACCTCCCATCTCCGTTATTGTTCAATATACAAAAAAAAATATATCTTACAAAATTAATAAGAGTTTAATTTTCTATTTAAAATGTTGGTTCAATTTTTGAAAAGTTAGTTAGGTAGGTTAAAAAAACAAAAACTAAAAAATTTCAGTAGCAAAAAATTTCCAAAACGCGTCACGCGTCGGTTAAGAAGGCCATGCCAAAAACATTTCAAACAAAGAAACAAAGCCAGCTGTCCGAACAAATAACCTCAAATATCTTAAACGAAAGAACTGACGTTTCTCCTCTTCGTTAACAAAATTCTTCGTGTTTTCTGTTAATAGTTTACACTCTTCGCAGATTTTATTTACATAATTTTTTTTTATATGAAATTATTAATTATCCTATAATAATTTTCTTGACGAAGAGTATACCATAGAATGTGTAGCAATTATATAAAAAATTGATTTAGCTTTGATTTACAAAATATAAAACTACATTTCTACCGATTCCGAATTCTACTCGAGCTACTTATTTGCGAAGAGTAACTTCTGCACGTTTCGACTTCTACCCATTCTAGTTTTAATTAATAATTGTGTTTACCAGCAACATAAATAAACAAAGCACAAGTTGAGATATTCTAAAATCCATTAATAAGCGTTTAAATACAGAGTTTTGGCAATTTAAAATGCAAAAATAATAGTGCTTCTTAATTGCCAAAGTTCTGCATTTAAACGCTTATTGATGGACTTTTAGAATATTTCAACTTGTGCTTTGTTTATTTATGTTGCTGGTAAGCACAATTTTTGATTAAAATTAACTCTTATAAACTAACTGAGCAATGACCAGAAAGTGCAGTTTTTTGTTGATTTTAGGCAACCAAAATGACCTAAATCCATGACCATAATTTTTATGGCTTCGCGACATTCCAAGTTAAATTATAATACTTTTGAATAAGCTGCTTCACTTGATACTTTTGTACAATTTTTAAAATTTTGCATTTGAAAAAACTATGATATAAAATAGGAGTTAAAAAAATGAGGGGCTACATTATTGCAAATTTATTAAAAATATATGAGATGTTTTAATATCATTTTTGAAGTTTGCTTAAAGTTGCCCCCCTTAAGAAGGGGGGCTATTAAGGGGCTGTTTACCTGTAATTGTTGCTGATTATTATCTTTTTCTTTTTCCATATTGTGTAAAATATTTCTAGCTCCTATTGCTTTGATTTTTTGAGTTTCAACCTCTTTTGCCAAATTATCGACTAGGCTAATAAATTTATTGGAAATTCTTTGAAACTCCTCGCTTTCTGTTAAGACAAAAAAACGAAAAAATAAATTATGATAATAAAAAAATTATTGAAATCTTTGCCCAATCATTCTAATAATTCCCCCAGAAAAAATCCCAACCAAGATCTGCTTATGCAGGTTTGTAGCCATTACCCCCAGGAACATAAAAGTGAAAAATTCCCACAAAATTTCCGTGACGTTTAACCCCCATCTTGCATAGAAGTGAGGAGTTAGTTTTTTGTTAATACCTAAACTAATCGGCATTTTTGAAAAAAGTTTTAAAATTTTTAAAACTTTTTTCAAAAGTGCCGAATAGTTTAGGTATTAACAAAAAACGAACACCTCGCTTCTATGCAAGATGGGGGCTAAACGTCACGGAAATTTTGTGGGAATTTTTAACTTTTATATTCTTGGGGATAGTGGCTACAATCCTGCATAAGCAGATCTTGGTTGGGCTTTTTTTCTAAGGAACCTACAAATTTTAAATAGAATGATTGGGCTATCTTACTTTCGGTAAATATTTTGCATTCTTCTTTAAGTTCATTGGTTTCTTTGGAAATTTGTGGTTCTAAAATGCAGATCTTATCAACTTCATCGAAAAATATTCCATATTTGGAGAGTTGTTCTGACATTTTGAAGTGTTTGTTTGAATTCAACAAATTTAGTTACTTAGCAACTTTTGTTTGTGTTGGTTGCTAGGCAAAAAGTCAGAGGCGTATTAGGTTTTTTATGCTGCATTTAAATTTTAGATTTTTCCTTTTTAGGCAGACAAGCGTCAAAGAGTATGTTACGTTTGGTCGGACCTTCTGTAAAATCGTTAATATTCATCCTAGAGCAAAATTCCTTGCAGATTCGTTCGTTTCATGACTTTTTAAAAATTATTTTTTGTCCGTCTGTCTGTAACGAAATTTGTTACCCCAATAACTCAAGAACGTTTTATTGGATCGACTTGAAATTTCATACAAAAATAAATCTTATTTAGAGGAAGAAGTCTATTATTTTTGGGATAAATTGAACAATAAATATGGGGTAAAGAGCACCCCCAAAGTTGAAAAAAATTTATATTCCGGCTAATATTAATTAAAAAGTTTTCGTCATGGAATTAAAGACTCTACTTTTATGTATCAAAATGCATTTTATAATTTTTTATACCGCTACCCGTTTAGAAAAAATTTTTTTTAACTGTTTTTAATAAAATAAAAAATTCGCATCTTTCTTGCAAATAATAATGCATTGGATTACTGCAAAGTATCTTATGAAAATAATTGTTTACTTTTATGAAAAAAAATCAACCTTTGCAAACAGTATTTTCTAACCCACTCACTGATCTAACCCATTTCTAGTTTTGTAGGTTATAGTAAAGGAAAATACATTGTAAAATAAAATTTTTAAATTCATTAATTTCGCCTGGCATATGTTTAACATACATGAGAAATTAAGGCCGATTGTTTCAGTAAGGACAGTTAAAAAACTTGCATTATTATACTCTTCGCAGACAAAGTCGAAGAGTATATTGCATTTGGTCGGACCTTCTCTAAAATTGTTAATATTTATCCTAGAGAAAACATTTTTGCAGATTCGTTCGTTTCATGACTTTTTAAGACTTTCTTTTTGTCCTTCTGTCTGTCTGTAACGAAATTTGTGACCACCATAACTCAAGAACGGTTTATCGGATCGACTTGAGATTTAACACAAAAATCAATCCCATTTAGAGGAAGAGCCCTATTGTTTTTGGAAAAAATCAAGTAATAAATGGAGGGTTAAAAACACTCTCAAAGTAGAAAAAAATTTATATTTTCGTTAATATCAACTTCACGAAAAAAAATATTCTCAATAAAATTAAAGATTGTATTTTTCTCTATGAGAAGGCATATAGTAATTTTTTTGTATCCCCACCAGTTTACAAAAAAAAAAGTTTTACGTTTTTATTGATAAAATAAAAAATGCACCTTTTTAATCATCTACTCCGAAGAGTAGATAGATAGATAGATAGATAGATAGATAGATAGATAGATAGATAGATAGATAGATAGAAAACTTTATTATCACACAACATGTAGTTACATAGGTGAACGTCAAAAAGAAAAAACAGTAAATAACTAATAATAAAATTAGATAACTAATAATAATATATAAAATACATAAATTAAAAAGATTATGAATTAGATCAACACTTAATCCAAAAATTCATTAACACTATAGAAAGCTTTATCTGTCAAAAACAGTTTACAATTAGCCAAAAAAGTCTTTGCCTTCCACTGTTGCCTTAGTTCTTTTGGCAGATGATTAAAACACCTCACAGAATTATACAAAGGAGATTTTTGAAAAAAAGTATGATTATGATGTCTTATTCTTAACAATATTTCTCCGTGTCTCGTTCCATACGTGTGAGCTTCCGCATTAAAACTAAAAAGACTGGGAAACTTTACTACAAACTTTATACAGTTAAAGATGTAGATCGAAGGTAACGTGAGCAGCTTATTATTACGGAAAGTTTCACGACAAGATTCACGTGGGTCTAAGTTAAAAATTAATCTAATTAGCCTTTTCTGAGAGACGAATAATGACTGAATTCCACTAGAACTTCCCCAAACAATTATGTTAAAACTTAGGTGAGAGTATGCCAACGAGAAATAAACAGATAATAAGGAGTCACGATTTAATTGAGGTTTTAGTTGATGCAATGCAAAAAATGATGAATTCATTTTTTTAGACACATTACTAATGTGAGTTTTCCACGATAAATCATCATCTAGGTAACTTCCTAAAAATTTAACAACTTTACTTTTGATTAACGGCTGATCAGAAAAAGAGAGCTCAAAATCAGAGGGAATAACTTTATTTTTGTAAAAAACAATATACTCGGTTTTGGAATAATTTACAATTAGTCTGTTGTCATGGCACCACTTAGTAAAAAGCGAGATCACAGACAAGAGAGTCTCCTTTAAAACCTCAAGACTATCAGCTGAAACGGTAACTGCTGCATCATCAGCATATAATGTGACGAGCCATTTATCCAGAGCTGCCGGAAGGTCATTTATGAAGATGGAAAAAAGCAACGGACCTAATAAAGAACCTTGCGGTACGCCAAGATGTAAAGCTCTCCCGTCAGAACTATATTGGCCAACTTTGACTTGTAAGGACCTTTGTGACAAAAATGATTCAACGAGTAAAAGTAAATTACCCCGTACACCGACTGACCGCAGCTTGTTTATAAGAAGATCAAAATTAATAGAATCAAACGCTCTACTTATATCAAAAAAAATTGAAGCAGCAAAATGTCCTTGATCCATTTCATCGAAGACAAATTGCATAACGCGTACCGAGGCTGACTCGACAGATCTACGAGCACGAAACCCATGCTGTGAATCGCTTAGGATGTTATGAGCTTCTAGGTGATCATTAATACGAAGTAGAATGACCTTTTCAAAAATTTTGGAGAGCGTACCTAAAATTGAAATGGGGCGATAATTTTCACATTTATTGCAGTCACCTTTTTTTAGGACCGGCGTTACATAGGCTGTTTTGAGTGCATCGGGAAATACACCACTAGATAAACATAAATTAAATAAATTGGCCAAAGGTTCAGAAATAATTTCAGCAGTTAACTTAAAAAACTTTACTGGTAAATGATCGCAACCGCACGATTTAGTGTTTTTTAGAGACCTGATTATGTCAAAAATTTCCAATTGAGACGCTGGTGAAGGTAATAAAGTTGCATCAGTATTACTAACAAAACAAGGAACTGGATCATCATTAACAAAATGTTTAGAAATCATATCCTCAACAGTGTTAGTAAAATATTTGGCGAAATGATTTGCTATTGCATTTTTATCAGTACAAAGTAGACTATCGATTTCTAAACAAACCAAATTTTTGCGGGTGTTACGGTTTAGCTGGGAGTTCACAATACTCCATATTTCCTTAGGTTTGTTAGATGCGTTATTTATGCGATCACCAAAATATGCCTTTCGTGAGCTGTTAATTTTTGAGTTAAGCTCTTGCCTTCTTAGTTTATATGTATCCGCAATGTTAGGATCGTCTGTTTGTCTAGATTGTACGTATAAAGTTCTCAGATCCTTACTTTCTTGTCGTAATTCAGCAGTTAACCAATTTTTAGAATCATATGGAATAAAATTAATATTTAACCTTGTGGTTAACGGACACGCTGAGTCAAAGCAAGAACCGAATATAGCAATAAAATTATCACATACAAGATTGGCATTTCCTAATAACAGTGCAGGCCAATCCACCGTACTTAATAAGCTCAACAACTTTTCAATATTGTCATCACTCATTTTCCTGTAGGTAAAAAAAGAGTTTCGCGACACCTTATTATCTGTGTTAAGATTAAATTTAAAAACTTGTGTCTTATGGTCAGCAATACCTAAGTCTAACTGATAAGAAGTATAATCAGAGCTTTTAAAGTTTGTAACAACGTAATCAATAGCAGTCGATGAACATGATTGGTTAACATTTGTGAAAACACGAGTAGGACCGAGACGGCATTGAACAAGTTGATAAGAATCCAGAACATCTGATAAGGAAACATAATTCTTGGAGGGCTTTAAAGAATCAACATTAAAATCACCTGTTAGAATCAGTAGATCGTATTTGGCACGCAGATAATTTAAAGCAAGTGATAAATTTTGGAGAAATATGTTAAACTCTCCATTTGGAGAACGATAGATCGTAAGTATACACATTTTTTTGCCAGATTCAGCTTGTAGAGATATTGCACATAACTCAATATCAACTTCAGTAGCAAATCGTTCTATAAATTTTATACTCTTAGCATTCAGTTGCTCAATGACACAATTTTTTACAAATATACAAGAGCCACCATGAATCTGTTTTTTCCTACAAAAACTGGATACAAGAGAGTAATTAGGAATATGTAATTGATCCAATTCAAAATCCTTACACCAATGCTCAGAGATACACAAAAAGTTAACATAATATTCCCTTAAAATTAAATCTACTATGTTTACCTTATTTTTTAAAGATTGCGAATTAAAATGCATTAGTAAGGCGGTTGCAGAAACATTATTTTTGAAATCCCCCACTTGCATTGGGGTGCTTTCCCTTAAGGGAACGAAATGGCTTTATCAAGACACCGGGTGGCCATTTGTTAGACTCTAAAAGATTATCTGCTTCCAGATTGTTACTTCCCAATTTAAATGATTTTGATCCAAGTTTGGATTTTAAGTCGAAACATAAGATATCAGACGTAGGCCATACTGACTTAGCATGTTGAAGAAGATCATCAGCTGTTACAGAACGTCTCAGGCCTCCAATCCAAATCCAATTTCTCCGAGGTGGTGCTGGGAGCAAAACATTACTTTGATGACCAGTGCCCTTAACTATTTCACTACGATGTGCAACAGGCTTAACCAGGGTGTTAGGAGGCGAAGCCTGCGAATTTTGCAGTTGCTTCTTTTTTTTACGCCTGGTACGTCTAGATTCAGACGGCTCAAAATCATCTTTCGCTTTGTTTTGCTCACCATTTAAGGAAGATTCACCATCGACTTGGGTGGAACCATGTGGGTATTGAGAGGGATCAATTTGGCTAATCGGTGGTGATGCAAGATCAGTATGCGTGGCAGGACTGTTTAAACCGTGTGAGGTAGACGGCAGTACTGTATTATTTAAAGATTCATTCCCCTTGCGCATCTGATTTTGCTTAGAAGTTACATGCGCAGGAGCATATTTATTAGTTAAGAGCTTAACCAGTGCCACGTTGGAATCGCGTAAATCTCTGACTTCGTCCTTTAGGGAGGAAATCATATTCTCCAAGTTTTTAGTTTTTGAAGAAATAATTTCATCGATGAAGTTTTTTAGTTGACGTACTTCATCATCAGCAGAAGAATTAATCTCAGCAGTAATAGGACTTTTAGTGAGATCCACTTCAATTCGCTCGTCGGCGTCACTGCTGACGTCACTTTTGGAGCATTGAATACACACAAATAATAGATCAGAGTTATCTAAATAGGAATCAAACGATTCTATACTCAGCTTAGCACATTTTCTATGCATCCATTTACTACAGGCACCATTACATTGAATAGTGGACGAGTTCTTTTTAAAAGCAGTGGAACAGACTCCACAAGTGTTTTCGTCATCGACCATGGTTTTTATTTATTAATATTAATAGATTTATTTTTTTTTTTTTTTTTTTATTTGTTTTTATTTATTTATTTTTTTTTTTGTTGATGTTAAAAATTGAATTTAGGATAATAAGACAGGGAACACATAAAATCTTCACGTACAAAGACCTTCTAGTACGACTACATGTAACAAACAAGGGTATGGGCCTTGGATAATAGGTATAAAATACAAAGGTAAAGCCTTAGGAAAAATAAAGGATTTAATAAACAATTAAAGTGCTTAAAGGATTACTTAAAAATATTTAAAGGAAAATAAAAGTATCAGAGAGTATCATAGAATGTGCAACAATTATATAACAAATAAAGTAGTAATAAAAAAGGACCTTTCTGCGAAGTTTAACTTTTTAAATGATCTATCCCACTCACTGATCTAACCCGCTCTTGTTAGTTGCTAATGAGGATTATTGTATTGTTTTTGAGTTATTTCTATAGCGGAATGATTCGTTCTTGTGTAGGCATCGAAGGAACTGTACATTTCTTCCACACATGCTGTAATTAGCATCATATTTTGACGTGTAAATTTATCTTTCATTTACTCTTGCACTAGGTACCTAGTGGAAGTTGCACTTTGCCAGTAAAATTATCCAACCATAGAGGTAATATTGGTAGATTTGCTTTAAGACTACAGTTTTAAATTCACAGGTCTTAAGGCCGATTTATAGAACGTTACTTTCACTTTACTTTGGCGTAACTTTACAGACAATTAAATAAAATACATGAGAATGTATTAGCAAATTTATACTTCACTTTAGCGCTACTTTGCTGATTCATTTAGCTGTAAGTAGTACTGTCAAAAGCCGAGCTTGGCCGATCATGCGCAAAATTTGCAAAAATGAGATATTCACCCTTATTGTCAAGGGTGGTGATTACGGAATATCGCTTCGTACGAAACCTGCTGGTCTTCTTATGTAGGTTTCGTACGAAGCGATATTCCGTAATTACCGCCCAGGTGTAAATAGTCAGAAGTCGCGAGTTCAGACACATGCGCATAACTGTTCTCAATTTCACGCAACTTTACAATCTATAAATTAAGCAAATTTGTTAAGTTACGCGGAAGTGAAGTTACGTGAAAGTAAAGTGAAAGTAACGTTCTATAAATCGGCCTTAATCTGTGCTCCTAGAAGCTCGTATAAGTCATCTCCGTTGAGCTCCCTTCAATTCTACTAAATAGCACATCTACATGAGGGCCCCATCCTATATTAAAATTAAATGTAGTTTTGAAAACAATAATAATAGGGCTACAAACGTATTATGGTTTCATTTAAATCGGTTATTTTTTTGTGTCGAAAATCTGACTTCAAAAATCATTATACTATTTTTGTGTTTTTTTTCGACTACGGATGCATTTTTTGGTTTATATACATTACGTGGTCTATGCCAAACTATAATACGTTTATTTACCATGTTTTTTTAAGCTTGTAAATGATTAAAATTGCAACTTACGATTTTTCCTAATATAGATGTGCATCGTTCAAAGATTTCCATGTAGGAAGAAAAACACCAAGTACTATTTTACCAAAGTTTTATTATTTCTTGCACTCAGTACCACTTCTACGTATCACAAACATTATCCTAAATATTTTTAATCATAGTTATTGATGTATTACTCCTTGCATATTTTGTTGAAATTTCGAAAATAACTGACATTCAGAAAGATTGCTTTTACGAACTTTTGAGTGCACAGAACATACCATTTATGAATTTGAATCTATAGCCTTAAAATTAGCAATACCACATTGTATTTTAATGCTCTCTTAAAATGTCTAATATATCTTAGTCTGTGATTATCCTGCACTCAAACTTTTATTGATTATATCTATGATCATATCTTTATCTTGAACTAATACTTTGGTGTAATTATCTGTCGCTATATAGGTAGATAAAATATTACAAGTAGGTACATTATTTTTTGCGTAATTATTATTTTAAGATCTGAATCCTGTTAACAGCGCAAAATTAAATTTTAAGAATGCACTTAAATTGATTTATTTAGATAATAAACTTTTACTATTTTATATCTTAGTATGTCTTTTTATTTTACCACACAAATGTGGTTTTTATTGATTAAATAAATTAATGTAAAAAAATTTTAAGAAAAAGCTTTTATTTAAACGCGCTAAAAAGAAAAAAATAAATTTTTTCAATTAAATTAAACCCATTAATTTGTCACAATATACACTTTTTATGATATAAAAGCTTGTCGCGAGATTCTGCATTTATGTAGATTTATTTTGTAAAATACATACATTACATTTTTTAGTTTTTACTGTAGATGTTTTTTAATCATTTCATTTAGTATGTCATTGCTATAACCTTTTATTTGATACCCATATTGGCAAAATAGTTAAAAAAAAGAGAATCCGCCATTTTTTTTAGGGCGCCATATTGGATTTTGAATTGTCACATATCTTACTATATCCTACTTGTCATTACCTTTCATTTGATACCCATATCGGCAAAATTGTAAAGAAAAAGCTAATTAGCCATTTTTTTGGGCGCCATATTGGATTTTGAATTATGTCATATATTTTACTGTATTCTACTTGTCATAACCTTTCATTTGATACCCATATCGGCAAAATAGTTAAGAAAAAGCTAATTTGCCATTTTGTTGGCCGCCATATTGGATTTTGAATTATGTCATATATTTTACTGTATACTACCGGTCATAACCTTTCATTTGATACCCATATCGTGAGAATTGTTTAGAAAAAAGTCATCCGCCATTTTGTTGTGGACGCCATATTAAGTTTTTAGGACTAAAAAAGTTACCATTTTGCATTGTCACCGGACTTCCACATGTACATATACAAAATTTCAGAAAAATTGGTCAAGCGTAAGTGTTTCAAAATCGAGTTGCAAGATTTGTACTACACAAACACATACATACATACAAACATACATTGCGAGTTAAATAAAAGCTTTTAAAAAATCAATAAATACAAAAAAAGTTTTTAATAAAATACGTTATGTTATTTGGCATCCTAAACGACAGGTGGTATGACAAATATTCATGAAAACCCCAACCAATACACATGGATAACTTCTTCGTCACAGATCCACATTTGAAAACTGTCTGTGAAGTAGAATTTTGATTCTGTCAGATTTAGCCACTTTTTTAGAACAATATTTTGTGAAAATAAAAGGCTTTCTTAGGAAACCCTTGGTATAAAAATGTGCTATAATGTCTTAAATTGGATATTTCAAGTTTGGTTCATTGTAAAACTCTATAATATACAGTTTATGTGTTAATGTTGTGCACCCTACAACATCTAAATTTTAAACGCAAATTTCTTGAGAAAGCAACCATATCAACACCTCTGGTAAGTACCATTGTAAAATTAACATTTGTTTATATTACCTAGAACAAACCATACCCCTTGATATGGTTGCGTTCTCAAACAATTCGCGTTAAAAGCTGACATCTTGATGGGTCAACATGATCATCAGATTAATAAGGGATTTTTTAACTCTTGCGGTAGATTCTCGGGTAATTTTAAATTAAAATATCGTAAATAAGATATGAAGGAACATTTTTACACCAATGGGACCTAAAAAACTCTCTTATTTTTCTTTAAATAATGTTTTAAAGACCGATGTCGTAAGCATAGAAACAAAATAAATTTGTCTTTTTCTGTGAAATATGTAATGTTGCCTGCCTAAATTTCAGGAAAAACAGCACTTTTTAAATTATGAGTTTAAAGAATATGAGGAAGTATTTTGAGCAACAAATGTTATAATTAGTAAGAAAATAGATTAAAGAATGGGGTAAGCTATTTTTAAATTACATCACAATGCATTATCATAAAAAATTTAAGCAAATTAAAAAGCCCTACTTTTGTGCATATCAAGAACACTTTTCATTGCTTGTTTTTAGTAATTTAGAAATAGATTTAGGAAACGAAACTTACTTATCTGATTCTTCATTTTATTTATAATAATTATTGACTGCAAGAAATACGTTCCTTCTTGAACTTTACTCAAAACCTATAATTTAGTCCTTCCTGGCACAAAATGAAGAAAAATATCAAAATTTGACAACTAAAAAAGGTATTCTGTTATACCGGCATTTTAAAAAAGTGATGCTTGACAAGTAACATTGTCAGATTTTAATGAATTTTTAGAAACTTATACAAATTTAAATATTTGCAGCTGCAAATTTCATAATAATTAAAACTTTTGTAACTAAGATGATTGAGATGGTCATTTAATATTTATCTATTTGTAGTAGGTAAGTACTCGTTCGTAAAATTCTTCATAAATCATTCCTTTTTTCCTGTTTTAGTTTAACAAGAATTGAAAGGAAAACCTTAAGACTTAGAATTATCATAGTCAAAAGATAAAAGCATATGCCAATAAAGAGTTACTTATAAGAGGTATTTTTGACGAAGGAGAGCAATTACCTCGAACCTCATTATCAATTTTTTAAAGCCTAAATGAAGCTAAGACTGACAACGTTTGTGCAAGCTACGCTGTGCTAATTGTTTGCTTGTTCACACTGTGGTGCTTGTGTAATGTATAAATAATTACAAATACAAACCAAAAATCCATACAGTAATTCCACGATTAAACGAGTTATTTAGAAGAATTTCACAAAGACACTAAGACACAGTTTAATTCGGTTTAACAGAACTTTGCTCATATACAAGAAAGACAAGAAACATCTAAAGCAAAACAAGAAATAGGTATCATTTTTGCAGATAATTATTATTTTATTATTAATTTAACTTTTAAGGTTAATTTTTATCTTCATTTCAGAATTCAGATTTTTACCTTTCGTTGTACGTACCGAAATTATCCGACTGCATTGAATTGACTATGCGCACGGTGGTTGCGCATTTATAAGGACTCTTACTGTCCAATCAGAGCGGAGTCTGACGAGAATAAAAGCCAATTAGATCAGCACAATAACACATGCTTTGTTTAAAATTACCCGCGGTTATTATGATGGCATAAAAAATATCTCTTATGTTCGATGGAGTCCAGTCTACAGTCCAATATACTAATTTATCGTTACATCTAGGGCGGGCATTAGCTGGCATTTCCTCATTAAATTAAAATGAACAATATATTTTAAATACATTGTATGATTTTATTTAAAAGAAACTAATTTAAACCAAAAAAATTATTATTTTTTCAAAAACCAATTTTTTTTCTAAAACTACAAACCGAATTTTTATAGATATTTTATAAAACGTTGAGAAAATAATATACTATTTATTTTATTAACTTCTTGGTAGGTACATGCATAAAAAAATAAAAAAAACAGAAACGGCAGTTATAGAAATTTTGTGTATGATCCTGTATATGACCTACATAATTTGACATCGACATAACCCCAAAATTAAAAAAGTGGTGCCATCTTTTATGATTTGTTCAAAGTTTTTCAGCCTAAGTTCTAAAAAGTATCACCAGGGGATTTTCATTACATCGGTCTTTAAAAAGACCAATGTTGGAAACACAGAATAAGAAAAAAATGACCATTTTCTTTGGTCCGTAATGTTGGTTGTCTAAAAAAATTTCACAGATAGTATTTTAATGCACTTCTGTAAACTGTGACGTAGGGCTTGATTGTGTCTATTTTTCATCAACTTTTCATAAAATGTGACGTCACATCATCAGAACTGAAGAAATGAGTAGGAAGATCGGTCCGTCCTTGAAGAACCTTGAAGAACACTGAACTCCGCAAGTATTTCTTATTTCTTATAAGATATTATAAGAAGTCGCATATTTACCTCGATATTTACAGTGCTTCAGCCTACCAGAAGTAGGCATGATCAAATAAAATTTTAATGACAAAAATCTACCTACTAAGAATACGGAGTGTCCCAGAATTGGCGCACCACCTGCGGTATGGTACTATCGTGGACATGGAATTTAAAACGATTTTTTATCAGCCACCTTTGATTTTTTTTAATTTTACTCTATTGTGAATGGGGATTTTTTATGTCAGTTTTCGAATGTTATTTTGACAATAAATGCGTCAAATGTATTTTATTGGGATAAATTATGTAAAATGTGCTGCCGGCGAGAAATATAGTAAGAAGATATTTCCTTTTTTAAATAATTTTGTTTTAGAATAACAATAAGGCTCTAATTTTCGTAAAACATCAGAGAAATGTTTCTTGCTAATGTCCACTTCGCATAAAACTTGAGATGTTTAAGTCACTATTTTGACCATATTTACAATGCAAAAATTGATCGTTTTACATTCCATGTCCACTATAGTACAGGTGATGTGCCAATTCTGGGACATCCTGTAATATTTACAATCGTAAAATAAATCTTTTGACTTAGTAAATAAGTTAAGTGCACGTAATTATTTATTTTGTATACTTTTTGCGTAAAATAATAAAGAACAAGAACAAATTTTGTTCGACAAAATAAAAGTTTAATATACTCTTCGACATTGTTTGTTAAGAGTAAAATAACTTATTTAAGTTAGATAAAACGAGAAATTTTTGGAGTTTATTTCTTTGTCCGCGAAGAAAACAGTGTACTCTCTTGGTCAATTTAAAAATTGCACTGTAATTTAAAAATAAACCGGCTATATTATTACCATTATTAAAGCTTTATGTTTCTTATAATTATTTCATTTCCATTGCCATTTTAAGATCAATTTTGTGTAATGTTAAGATAAAGATTCAAGACAATTTTTTATCAAGCTACTTTATCAAGAAAATGTCTTCCTTTCTTAAAATTTATCTAATATAATAAAGAACAAGAGCGGGATAGATCAATGAATGGGTTAGATCAGTGAGTGGGATGAATTATTTAAAAAGTTACACTTCGCAGATAGGTCTTTTTTTATTACTATTTTTTTATTGTTATCTAATTGTTACACATTCTATATGATACTCTTCGCAGTAGATGATTAAAAAGGTGCATTTTTTATTTTATTTAAAAAATCCGTAAAACTTATTTTTTTTTTAAACAAATTGAGATACAAGAAAATTACCAACTGCTTTTTTAATAGGGAAAAATACAATCTTTAATTTTATTAAGAATATTTTTTTTCGTAAAGTTGATATTAACGAAAATATGAATTTTTTTCTACTTTGGGGGTGTTTTTAACCCTTTATTTATTACTTGATTTTTTCTAAAAACAATCGGTTCTTCCTCTAAATGGGATTGATTTTTGTGTTAAATCTCAAGTCGATCCGATAAACCGTTCTTGAGTTATGGTGGTCACAAATTTCGTGACAGACAGACGGACCAAAAATAAAAGTCTTAAAAAGTCATGAAACGAACAAATCTGCAAAAATTTTTGCTCTAGGATGAATATTAACGATTTTAGAGAAGGTCCGTGTAATCGCAATATACTCTTTTGCGAAGAGTATAATAAGCCAAAAAGAGATATACGTTTCCTTGCAGCTTTTTTGGTTTTTTTTGGTGGAAACTAATATATCACATAGTTTTTTGACCTTTTTAAAGTGCCTTCCACCTACTTTTGTAAAGTTTGCTCAATTTTTTAGCATCTTAAAACCATTATGGTACACCTACGAATTTCCCAAATTTATCATATGACTTAAAAGTTTAAAGTTATGCCTATATCTTTACAAATTTTATGTAGGTATTGCGGATCTGTATTTTGAGTAGGCTTTAGTGAAGGCGGTACACTTTTACTTTCTGGTTTACTTATAAAGTCTTAGGTAGATTTCTTGTTTGTTCTTGGAAATTATTAGTTGATTATAATATGATATTAAAAATAGTAATGCGAAATGTCGCGAAGCATAGAAACTGTAGTTATCTAATGTTGGTTGCCTAAAATCAACAAAAAACACCACTTTCTGGTCATTGCTCAGTGGGTTTATAAGAGTTAATTAATTAAAAATTGTGCTTACCAGCAACATAAATAAGCAAAGCACAAGTTGACATATTCTAAAGGTCCATCAATAAGCGTTTAAATACAGAATTTAGGCAATTTAAAATACAAAAAAGATGCTTCTAAATTGCTAAAATTCTGTATTTAAACGCTTATTGATGGACCTTTAGAATATGTCAACTTGTGCTTTGTTTATTTATGTTCCTGGTAAGCACAATTTTTAATTAAAATTAACTCTTATAAACCCACTGAGCAATGACCAGAAAGTGCTGTTTTTTGTTGATTTTAGGCAACTAACATTACATTACCAAAGTTTCTATGCTTCGCGACATTCCCTTTTTATACCCAATAGGTAAAAAATAAATTTGTTTAAAAAGATACTGTTAAAGCCCAAATGGCAAGCGTTTTTTTTTGGCAATTTTAAAATGTCTCAAAGCAAAGCTTTCTGAACAAAAAAAAATATATAAACCGGTCAAAAAAATGTAATCATTATCTTTACTTGTTAACATCTTTTTCTTTACCTAATGAAATGCCAAGTGGTTTCATCATAATTAGCAAGGAAACAATTTATTATAATTTTTGCACCCACTAAGAAAAAAAATTTCTAACATCCACGCATCAAGATGTTGAAACAAAAAAACACAAACAAACGTTATTGCAAAATAAATCATTTTCATAAAAGGAAACATTTTCTCCATGCGCTAATGACTGCAAAAACTATCATTACTCATTATAACACCTTGATGAGAAGCGTGATTCAAGATTATCCTTACAAAAAAAAACAAGAAATGAGAAGAATTTTTCTTTTATTTTAACAGCGCCAATTCTTAACACAAAAAAATCATTCAGAAGGTGTTACTTGACCTCTTAGAGAATTACCAATAATAAAGGACTATTTTAAAAATATTAAACAGCATAAGAAATACATGGATCTTCTTGTATTACAAAAGAAATATTAATAGTCTTCATTCAAAAAGAGTACTTTATTTGATAAAATAAAAAAATGCTTACAAAAGTCCGAATTAGGATACTGGTCTCCTAAATTTAGTCAAGGATCTCCTTAATTGAATTGGCTATTGAACCCTCAAATAAAGAACTAAAAAAAATTGCATAATTAAGATACAGGGTGTCAAAAAAATGGCGCATAAACGCTATTGTACCTTCTTGGGGCATGTCTAGGGAGCCCCAGAAAATTGTTAAAAAAAATCCATCTTATATACCCTCGAAAATATGAGGCCCCAAAGTGCAAAACTTTAAACGCTTATATCCTAAAGATAACAGCACATATTAACCAAAGAAATGGCTAAATACACAGGCACAATCTATCTAAAATTATTTCACCATTTGCTTATCTTTTAAAAAGTCAAATTACATTTTTATTACCAATTTAATTTTACAAAACTTTTATAAAATGAAGCTGACAACAATGTCATTATGATCTAAATGCAAAAATGTATGCTCAAGAATCTAGATGAGCTTGTATGATGCTTTTTACAAACTGTGTTGCCAAACTTATGCAACTTTGTTCGCATTTTTCTCGATGAATATAAGATGGATTTTTTTTACAATTTTCTAGGGATCCCTGAGAATGCCCCAATAGTGTACCATCGCGTTTATGCGCCATTTTTTTGACACCCTGTATTTTAATTACTTCTATGCAATTTTTTTTAGTTCTCTATTCAAGGGTTTAATCGCCAATCCAATTAAGGGGATCATAAGTTAAATTTAGGCGACCAGTATCCTAATTTGGACTTTTGTAAGCATTTTTTTTATTTTACCAAATAAAGTACTTTGACACCCTGTAGATCAATGGTCCAATTTAGGAGGTGATTCGATTAATGTAATCTTACCCTATTAGGTAATATTTTTTGGTATTAAAAAAATGCACATTGTAAATGACTATTTTAAAATCCCCAAGGTTTTTTTTATTATCCAATAATTAAAATTTCTCGCTAAAAGGTAATGGGACAATTTGTTTCTAATCCTTTTTTGAAAAGAAATTTTAATGATCGTAAAAATAATCCTAGCTAGGAAATATGGTAATTCACACTTAATTAAAAAATAGTTAATACTCTATAAAAGCATTAAGAGCTTGATGTAATTATTTTACAAGAAAACTACTGATGCATCGCAAAAATAGTACATTACGGTATGCACCAAAATAGTTCATTTTTTACGTGACAAAATTTTGTTTCTGTAAAAAAATAATTAGATTTTTTAATAAAAAAAAAAATTTTTGAAATGTTTTGCAAATAGTGATTTTTATGAATCGATTTTATCATTTTACATACATGATACAAAAGTTATTTTTAGCAAAAAACTAATTTCATAAGCAGATCCTGAAAGAATATATTTGTATGCAACATAAATAAAAATTTCGTGATTTGCCTTTTCATTACTAAAAATAAATTTAATTTATATCTTAATTTTAAAATAAATATGGCGTTACGCATCACTTAGTTAAATTTAGAATTTATGCAAGTGGATAAATAAGCAAATTAAGCACATTAGAAAATTTAAATGCACTATAAAAAAAACAAAACAGTGGTGTATCAAAAATCAACAATTTTTTCTTAAAACGTCAAAAAAACATCACTATAGTGACAAATATGGCGAACATAAAGTAGCACTTTTCTGAACTGTATCATAGAGTTTTTATTTTAACTGCCGGCGACAGTAACAGTAACTTTTACTGACGCTACCAATTTTTTTTTTCTTAAAACGTCAAATAGACATCACTTTAATGACGTTTATAAAATAAATAAAAGTCAACTAAAACAAGTAAATTAAATTTATTTTAAAACCATTGTATTCAGCAGTTTTAAGAATAAGTATCGTTTACTACACAGAGTTAAAGTGGCTTTGTGTGCCTCGACAGAATTGTCTGTCTCGCTTCGCTCACCCGACAATCTTTCTGCCTCGTCACACAAAGCATCACTTTAACTCTTAGTACTAAAATCTACTATTTAAAAGGTCCGGAATAAGAGGTATCTAATGACTTTCCTAGATTTTAATAATCTTTTTTTGTACGCCACTGGCAGTGACATCAGATTGCAATTAATAAGCGTATACAACCATTGTTGACATAACAGATACATTACCTATTTTATTAACAAGATTTTTTTTTGTTTAAATAATAGCACAGGTAATCAACAATCAAGCATCTTCCTAAGTACCTTACTGATATTAACGTATGTTTATGTTAAAATAAATTAGTTGGAGGATAATCAATAATAGTCGAAGGTTAATGACTAGACAAGCATAAAACATAATTATAGATATTGAGAAAAATTAAGTTATTAAATAAAAAAATTATTTTGTGTTTACTTCATGCTGTAATAACTACAACGACAAAAATAGTTTATGAATTAACACACAGCAAACACATTTTTTTCGTAACTTAAGTATTTCTTTTGGGGCTTTACAAAGGGCTTAAAACTATAACGCCACCTATGGGTAACTAGATGAACTAAAAACAAATCATCTTAAGCCCTGTAAACAAAAGCAATTTTAGCCTGCTAGACTTCTAGAACAAAGTACCGAATACATATAATATGCAAATATTTCAAGAAATTATAACAATTATTTTAGGAAGTAGGTGTTAATTTATGCCTTGAACACATAGGCACAGCTTGCTCGATTACAATAAATTGTTTATTTCTATGCCTTCTAGACCAAGGCTAGTATAAACTTAAATCCTTTGTTTTGATCATAATTAAGCCACCTTAAAGTAATTAAAATTAAAAATACGAAATTTGAATGACGCTAGAACTACCCAACCAGAAAATCTGTAGGTGCATATTTTCGTTTGCAAGGTCTTAAAAATTGACAAAAGCAAACATTGCTTGATGTATTTCTTCGCAAATTAAATTTGAAGTTAAATCTGATGCAGAATTTTGTAACAAAGAGTTGCAATCAGAAACTTATTTTTTCGTTTTTGTAAAATTTGAATTCTTGTTAAGAAGTATAGCTTTTGAAAAAATCAAAAGCATTTTTCTTTATTTTATTAATTTAGGATACTGAGTAGGTGGTGAAGCAATAATTCTGCAAACTTTGAGTACTCATGGGTAAATTTGTTTGGCAAACCTTGTAACATTTTATGTCGTTAATTTAATAAATAAACAACCGATTTTTTGCACAATATGTATGACATTATTATGGCAATAAAGATCATAGGTTTTTTTTCTACTCTCATAACCACAATTTTTTTTTTTTTGGTGGAATGACAAAAATTACGCTAAGCACTTAAAAAATAAAAAAACATCACTTTAGTGACGTATATGGCGAACATAAAGTAGCACTTTTTTGAACTGCATCATTTTTTACTGCCGGCGACAGTAAAAGTAACTTTCACTGACGCTACCAATTTTTTTTTTCTTAAAACGTCAAATAAACATCAATTTAATGACGTTTATTTTAAAATAAATAAAAGTCAACTAAAATAAGTGAATTAAATTTATTATAAAACCATTGTATTTAGAAGTTTTAAGAAAAAGTATCGTTAACTACACAGAGTTAAAGTGGCTTTGTGTGCCTCGGCAGAATTGTCTGTCTCGCTTTGCTCATCAGACAATCTTTCTGCCTCGTCACACAAAGCATCACTTTAAAGTGGGATTCACAATGAAAATTAGCTTGCATGCGGTAAGAATTAAGGTAGCTTGTAAGAACTTGAAATATGTATTTGGGATATACCATTCACAATGAATTATCGTGTAAGAGCTCATGCAAGCTAATTCATTGTGAATGGTATATCCAAAATACATATTTCAAGATCTTACAAGCTACCTTAATTCTTACCGCATGCAAGCTAATTTTTATTGTGAATGAAGCTTTACTCTTAGTACTAAAATCTACTATTGTTTATGGGATGACAAAATAAGAAGATTCTTGAAATAGAACCCACAAAAGTTTTTTTTAGCGAAATAAAAAAAAAAATTGCGTTTAACAAATATTTCCTGGCTGCCTCAAGAATTAAACAATGAGATTTAATAGCCAATGAGCTAGTAAAATCATATTTAAAACAATACATTAATAATTCAAGAAAATTACGCACGGTGGTAAATTGTTATGTCTTATTATAAGCATATCTACTGAATGGTTCTCTTTTTTTAATTTTATTAAATACCAACAAAGAAAAGCCATTAAATCATTTCACAATACAATAAACTTTATCTTTTGCACAGTAGGTATACCTATTTATTTTGTATTCAATGAAGATAAAGCGCTTTTATTCCTACCCGTAGCTATGTTTAACATAATAAATGTAATGATTTTTTCACACGAGAAATTGAATAATTTGAGATTTTTGATATGCGAATAAATTCAGTTATAAATGTTATGGTAAGACTGCATAAAAAACGCCTAAGTTGGACCAGTGCAATTTATATCTCTTAAGTGTGATTTATAGTTAAATTAAATTAACTCAACGCCACTCAAAGCTACTTTACTCCACTTAACTTGACTTGACTTGACTAAATTAAGGCATTTATAGTATAAATTTACACGATAATTTACAAGACGCTAATTTAGTAAACGCCATCTATCGGTAAATGTTAGAATCGTGATATTTACAGAAATTCATCTGAAATTCTTCGATTATCTTTGTAATTTTAAAAATTTGGTCTAGTAGCCGATAAATGGCTCTAGTGAAGAGGCTACTTTACATTGAATTAGCTGAAATTAACCAAAATTAAGAAATAGAACCTTAAGTAAACGTCAAGTTAAGTTAATTGGATGTGTAAATGCGATTTCATCTTTCGTATAATTTATTTCAGTAGCGATACGTTAATTATAAGTCAAGTTAAGTTAATTCATCTATAATTCAAGCTTTAAGGATAGAAATTAAAATTCACACTTTCGAAGATCTGTGCTCCTTGAAGCTCGAATAAGTCATCTCCGTTGAGCTCCCGTCAATTCTACTAAATAGCACATTTACATGAGGGCCCCATCGTATATTAAAACTAAATGTAGTTTTAAAAACTAGAAAAATAGGACTACAAACGTATTATGGTTTCATTTAAATCGGCTATTTTCTTGTGTCGAGAATCTGCCAGAAGATCTAAAGGTAATATTTTTTCATGTGTCGATGTGTAATTTTCTCTGAGGACAATAAACAGTCAAAAGAACAAAACGTTGATTGTAAATAATTCTTTATTATACGAATTACCGATGATATTCCCATGCGTATTATAAACTAAAGTTTGTTTATTATTTGTATTTGTCATTTCTAATCAGGGACCATGAATCTTGTACCTAGGCACGTTATAAAAGCTACAACAGCTAGTAATTGCTAGGATTTGATTAATTATCTTTCTTAAGAGATCCTCTGCCATAATGAATTTTTACTATTATTGCCATCCGTCGTGAGTAAGCATAAAGCATTCTTTTATTCGTAAAATTTATGTCATTGTGTTTTCATCGAAGAATTTATTGCATTGTTTTTTGATAGAGGTTTTATTAGCGACTAAAATAGCTACAAACAATAGAATTCATTATTTAATAAAAAATAAAAATTCCAGTAAAGTAAATCTCCTATACAGTCTAGGTCTACAGAACTGTCGTGGACATGGAATTTAAAACGATCAATTTTTGCATTGTAAATATGGTCAAAATAGTGGCTTAAACATGTCAAGTTTTATGCGAAGTGGACATTAACAAGAAACATTTCTCTAAAGTTTTACGAAGATTATAGCCTTATTGTTATCCTAAAACAAAATTATTTAAAAAAGGACATATCTTCTTACTACAGGGTGTCCCAGAATTGGTGCACCACCTGTATGTTACGCTGTTAGGGCCTGCCTAGGGATTCCAGGAAAATTGTTGAAAAAAATCCATCTGTTATATTCATTGAGGAAAATGCGAACAAAGTTGCTTAAATTCGGCAACACTGACTAGGAAAATACTACACAGTCTAGGAAAATAAATCTAAAAATCCCATCTATGAGTCTTGATTATACACTTTTGCATAAAATTTTGTTGACATTGTTGTCAGCTTATTTCAAGAAAATTTTGTAAAATTAAATTGATTATAAAAATGTTATTTGACCATTTAAAAGAAGAAGAATTGGTGAAATGGTTTAAGATAGACTGCAGCTTTGTATTAAACCATATTTTTCGTTAATACGTGCTGTTGTTTTTAAGGAATATGCGTTTAAAGTTTTGCACTTTGGGGCCTTATATCTTCAAGGGTGTATGAGATGGATTTTTTTTGACAATTTTCTGGTGATCCCTAGGCATGCCCCAACAACGTACCATACAGGTGGTGCGCCAATTCTTGGACACCCTGTATTTTTCTCGCCGGCAGCACATTTTACATAATTTATTTTAATAAAATATATTTGACGCATATGTTGTCAAAATAACATTCGAAAACTGTCTTAAAACACCCCATTCACAATAGAGTAAAATTTAAAAAATTAAAGGTGACTGATAAAAAATCGTTTTAAATTCCATGTCCACGATAGTACGTTAAAAAAATGTTAAAAAATCCATCTCATATACCCTTGAAGATGTCCTAAAATGCGAAACTTTAAACGCTCATACCTTAAAGAAAACAGCAAATACTAACAAGAAAAATGGTTTAATCAAGCTACAGTCTATGTTAAACCATTTCACTATTTTGTTTATCTTTTAAATGGTCGAATTACATTTTTATAATCAATTTAATTTTACAAAATTTTCATGAAATGAAGCTGACACCAATGTCAATAAAATCAAATGCAAAAGTGTATGATCAAGACTCATAGATGGGATTTTTAGACGTATTTTCCTAGACTGTGTTGCCGAATTTATGCAACTTTGTTCGCATTTTTATCAATGAATATAACAGATGGATTTTTCTAAACATTTTTCCAGGAATCCTTAAGCATGCCCCAACAACGTACCATCGCGTTTATGCGCCATTTTTTAGACATTCTGTATCCTTTGAAATAATCTAAATTTATTGACACGCTTCGGAGGCAGAGCAAATTAATGGATAGGTTGGACTGATGTAGAAAATTAAACGCGTTTGCAAGAACTGCAATCAAGAACCTAAAGTGGGATTCACAATGAAAATTAGCTTGCATGCGGTAAGAATTAAGGTAGCTTGCAAGAGCTTGAAATATGTATTTGGGATATACCATTCACAATGAATTAGCGTGTAAGAGCTCATGCAAGCTAATTCATTGTGAATGGTATATCCAATATACATATTTCAAGCTCTTACAAGCTACCTTAATTCTTACCGCATGCAAGCTAATTTTCATTGTGAATGAAACTTAAGTTTATTTAACTTTGGCATTACGGCGGCCTTGTTTATTGCAAGGTCGATATTTTTTTTTTGTTCAAAAACCATCCAGGAATTTGCAAGAAATTAACTAGTTATTACTTATCTAGCATTTGCAACTCTATTTTAGGTTTTTACATGTAGGTAAGTATACGAAACTACTTAAAATTGCTTCCTACAAAAGAAACTATTCTTGTTTTTGCAAAGAAAATCGAAATTTAATAGCAATTTTAGACAAGGAAATCCAGAAAAGAACACACTGTACGCTTGGTAATTTAAATACCGAATAAAAGTTTCATCATAAATAAAATAAACAAATAAAAAGATTTTAGGAAAAAACTAACATTGGCATTTGGACGTGCACTCAAAATTCTGATGGCCACAAATTAAAGCCAGTCTACTTTTGTGCCTCCCTAAAAAATTGGGCTGTCCAACAGAAAATAATGTTTTTCACATTAAAATATTTATGTAAGATTCTTTGAATTAGAGTCATTAAATTGTCTTAAAATGTCTTAATCTTGCGGTGTGTCACTTGTGCATTTTCCGCGGGTTTTAACTGGCGCAAAGCATCCATGTATTTCCGGGACACTCCGCCTGTTTTTGGTGGAGCTGTCTTAGGATGGGCGCTAAGACTGGTGGGTCCATGTTTGAATTTTAAGAATCAGCAAGAAATAGTCCATTGATGTGGTGCATCCAAAATATAGATGTCGGAAATGTCGCGAAGCATAGAAACTGTGGTTATGTAATGTTGGTTGCCTAAAATCAACAAAAAACAGCACTTTCTGGTCATTGCTCAGTGGGTTTATAAGAGTTAATTTTAAATAAAAATTGTGCTTACCAGCAACATAAATAAACAAAGCAAAAGTTGAGAGATTCTAAAGGTTCATCAATAAGCGTTTAAATACAGAATTTTGGCAATTTACAATGCAAATAAATAGTGCTTCTAAATTGCCAACTGTATTTAAACGCTTATTGATGGACCTTTAAAATATGTCAACTTGTGCTTTGTTTATTTATGTTGCTGGCAAGCACAATTTTTAACTAAAATTAACTCTGATTATTTCCTTCCAGTCATCTCCTGCTATCTGAGCTCGCATTTCCTGCGATTTAGCCTGATAACACCACGTTGCTATGACTCCGTTGTGTTATCGCAGCGATAACACAACGTTGCTATGACTCCGTTGTGTTATCGCAGCGATAACACAACGTTGCTATGACTACGTGGTGTTATTACTTAGGCATGGCTAAGCGTTCTTTTCTTTTAAACACTTAACTATGTCTTCCACTACAGGACTACCTCTGGTATTCCTTATCCCAAATAACTATGTGTTGAATCTCCTATATCAACCTAAATTTTGGATAATGTTTTGGGGGAGTTGTAAGTTCTATGATCACAGTATGATCTGTGCAATAAGCAGACTTGATGTTACAAGTTGACATTAGTGACATAACTTGCACTTTTTTTTTGATGTGTTGAAAGGTTCTTAAAAAACAGTTTAAAAATGAATGCAAAGATGCGTTTTGTTCGGTACACGTGTTTTGCAAAAAAATAAAGAAATTATGTAGAAAACTATGTATTTAATACCTGAAGACGAAAAAATTTGCGTTGAAAATGTTGTTGTAATGCTACTGAAATGGTTACCTAAATTTTGCAGAAATTTGGAATGTTTCTTATCCTAATTAAAAAAAACTGTAAGTAAGTTAAATTCTGTCAGGAAATAATCTTTCGAATACCACTCATGAATCGAGTATTGCACGATAATACTAATTTTTAATTTACTCAAACTTCGTTGCGTGAAGCAATTTTGTACTCGTCAAATTGACATTGACAAAAAAACTCGTGCAAGGGCTGCTTCGCAGCCTAGGCACTCGTTTTTTTGTCATGGCAATTTGACTCGTAAAAATTGCTACGCAACGAAGTTTTCGTATAAAATTTAGTATTACCGGCAATCCTCTCATCATTCGTGGTATTACATTTGATAAACCCACTGAGTAATGACCAGAAAGTGGTGTTTTTTGTTGATTTTAGGCAACCAACATTACAAAACCACAGTTTCTATGCTTCGCGACATTCGATTTTAACATGACAGTGTCGAATGTCGATATCATTGAGTGCAGTTTTAGCTACCATCAGGCTGTTGTGCATGTTCCAGTTGAACTGTTTTATCTTCTTTCATGGTCTTTTCCCTTTTGTTTTTACTTTTTCCTCATGAATAGATAGGAATAACAAGTGCTGCATGACTATATGCAGAATGATGATAATAATTACACAGATACAACAAGAATTTTACAGTAATGATAATTTATTATCTTTTACTACTGGAAGAAGGACTATCTTATACTCTTATCAAGATTTATTTAACATATCTACTTGCCACTGGGATGCAGCTAGCTAATTGTTCAGTTACATCAGCTACATTTTAATATTAATTAATTAGAGGATCATTAGTTATAGATTGAACGTGCGGTAACTCATATTTTATAATATCATGTCCGGGGAACATTTTTTTATTTATTGCTTGTAATCTTCTCTAAATTTATGATTAGATCAGTGAAAAATCTATATTTTCGATGCACCACATCAATAGACCATTTCCTGCTGATTCTTGAAATTTAAACATGGACCCACTAGTCTTAGCGCCCATCCTAAGACAGATCTACCAAAAACAGGAGTGTCCCGGAAAAACATGGATGCTTTGCGCCAGTTAAAGCCCAAAAACGCATAAGTGACACACCGCAAGATTAAGCCATGTTAAGACAATTAAATGACTCCAATTCAAAGGACCTTACATGAATTGTTAAATGTTTAAAAAAAACAATTTCTGTTGAACAGCCAAATTTTTTAGATAGGCACAAAAGTAGACTTAGTGACCCAGAATTTTGAGTCTGTTCGGCAGTGAAATTTCATAAATCGCATACAAAACCGCGAATGATAAGCAATCATGAATTTACATTTAAAAATTTGAAAATAACCACCAATAAGCTTCTAGGGTGTTTCATATAAAGAATAAGTCAAAAAGATGTATACGTTTCCTTGCAGCTCGCGAGGTTAACCAAAAAATGTACTGTGGCGAAACCACTTGTCGTATCTTAACAAAACTTTCGGTATAGTCCTTATAATCTTGAAGGTTTTGTTTTGCACTTGTGGTGCTATTGGTGGCGCCCTGTATAAACCAAGGTATAAACATTTATTTTATACTTCATCCTTCATAGTAAATATAATGCGTTTAATTTTTTCTTTGACGACAGAATAGATACAAAGTATTTTCCATGGTATATTATGTATAAAGAACGTGTAAAGCTTATAAAAATATGATTAGCAAAATGGCTTTTCATAATTCTAGATATTAAGCAAACTAGCCAATAAATTGCTTTATTATGTTTTTCTTTTATCTCTTTAAAGATATTACGATTTTTATTGTTAGAGGTACTTTAATATAAGGTAATAATGGCGAGTCTTGCAAAAAGTTCAATGCAGAAAATAATGCGTTTTACCAAAGCCATCTATTTAATAACCAACACTTAAGCAAAAGTTGAAAAAATCACATCTTGGATATCTTATGAAGAAAATTGCCTTTTAGACGGGGACATATTACATCGGCATTATTTTACAATATTTTAACGAGCATCAGGAAATTTCTTACTTTTTTCTATATTTGCGTTCTATAATAAGCACATTATGAAACCCGAAATTTGGTTTTTTAAGTATGCAGAATTGCTCCAAATATTAAAACCCAAAAGTTTATTTTATTAGGTTGGTTTTCCAGATGCAAATAGATGAATTCTTCCCTTGCAAAGTACTTTTTATTTACAAATTTTACCATTATAAACTATCGGGGGGCATAGTTTTTTTTAGAGGGAATAATTAGAAGAATTGGAAAAACGATATCAACGGTTACATTTTCTCAAAAACGCCTATTCATTCAGTGAGTAAAGTTTACAAATGTCATTATTCAATATGTCTGACCTAAACTTACTTTTTACTTTAGAATGTCAATGATGCCAATCCAATAAAAACAAAATTTTAAGTTAAGTTTTTAATTCAAATTAAAAATGCTTTTTAATAAATTGAATGAAGCAAATATAAAAAATATTCTCGTTTTATAAGGCGTTTTTAGCACTTGTCCATTGGAAAAATGGTTGTTTAACTCTCGTAGGTGGTTAAAGATAATTATTTTGAACTAGGAAACAAACAATTATTATTTGAATATTTATGAGTTCAATAATTATCAATAATCTAATTCACAAAAAAAACTAAGTAGGCGCTTTCGCCCAAAAGGTTAAGTGACTAATCCAAACTTTTTATCACACACAACGAACATTTTAATTTTAAAGTTTAATGGTTTTGTGTCACAGCCCACCTTAATTTCGCATAAAATTATGCTGTCTCTTGTTTAACAATAAAAAAATACTTAAGTATGGCAACTTTTATTGATTTTAAATTGGAAAATAGAGCTAAAATCTATATAGTAATCTTATTTAACAAAAGATCTTAAGTCGTAAAATTAGATTTTTAAAGAAATTCGTTTAAAAGCAAGGTTAACTTTTTTGGAATTAAAAGGAGATCGCACTTTATATGGGCAAAATGGCTCCGCGAGGATGTTGCTGCAATTTTTATATGTTGTAATTGGGAAAATTCTCTAAAGGCTCTCAAAATCTGGTCAAAATTGTATGATAGGTTTGTCTTCTACGACCAAATAACACATTTTTTTGACTGAAAAATGAAATATTTTTCTATGCTTGACTTTTTAGTAAAACTTGTCATCTGTGATAATCTTTCAATTTTTTAATTATTGGAAATGTCACGCAAGAATACAAAATTCAAAATGACAACATTGACAGATTTTATTTTTCAAATATAAGTTTTCAAATAGCATACATTTTTCAGTTCTTTCTTGGGTAAACTTAAATAAGATAAACAAAACATCAAAAGTTGCTGAAGCTAAGATAAAGAGAGTATCATTGAAGCAATAAACATGGTAAAATTAATAAAAGCTGGATAAAAACTTTCTAGGTATTTTTTTAGGATGATGAACAAAGCAATGTTAGGCGCAAGGATATGTTTAGGAAGAAAAAAATATCTTCAGGCTAAGCTGCAACAAGACCATTTTAGCAGAAGAACGTGTTCGAGTTGAATAATGTAAACAAAGTTGGGTTTTTTTTTTGGAAAGAAGTACGAGTTTACACACGTTTTAGAAATGCAACAAGACACCAATTTCGGGCATCGTATAATAATTGGGGATGGAGCCTAGTAGTGGTTATTCACATGCAAATCCGGAGCTCTTGTAGCCAGTGTTCTTTGGTATGTGGGTTATGCCAAACATGGGGCAAATGTGGACCAAACTTTTAGAAACTGTTCAAACTGCTGGTACAAAACCGCAACGAAGAAACATTGGAAATCCTGAAATAATAAATCTCTAGTTTTTTATGTAATAATATTTTGTATTTTTATTAATTCGTAGATTGTTTTTAAATAAAAGGTGTGATCAGGAAGCTATTGGGGCATATTTTATTAAACTTGCCAGTTCGATAGCACAAGTGCGACAGACACGAGTTACTTTCAGGCTATTTTTGTTAACTATTCTTTAATAAGATGTTTTTAATAAATAATACGATTATTTAACACCATTCCAAAGATATATTTTTGTTTAAAGCAAGTCAAATATTATTAAATAAGAAAGGAGAGGTTTATTATTTCAAGTCCCCAACGTTTTTTGGTATATACGATGCCCGAAATTGGTGTCTTGTTGCATTTCTAAAACGTGTGTAAACTCGTACTTCTTTCCAAAAAAAAAACCCAACTTTGTTTACATTATTCAACTCGAACACGTTCTTCTGCTAAAATGGTCTTGTTGCAGCTTAGCCTGAAGATATTTTTTTCTTCCTAAACATATCCTTGCGCCTAACATTGCTTTGTTCATCATCCTAAAAAAATACCTAGAAAGTTTTTATCCAGCTTTTATTAATTTTACCATGTTTATTGCTTCAATGATACTCTCTTTATCTTAGCTTCAGCAACTTTTGATGTTTTGTTTATCTTATTTAAGTTTACCCAAGAAAGAACTGAAAAATGTATGCTATTTGAAAACTTATATTTGAAAAATAAAATCTGTCAATGTTGTCATTTTGAATTTTGTATTCTTGCGTGACATTTCCAATAATTAAAAAATTGAAAGATTATCACAGATGACAAGTTTTACTAAAAAGTCAAGCATAGAAAAATATTTCATTTTTCAGTCAAAAAAATGTGTTATTTGGTCGTAGAAGACAAACCTATCATACAATTTTGACCAGATTTTGAGAGCCTTTAGAGAATTTTCCCAATTACAACATATAAAAATTGCAGCAACATCCTCGCGGAGCCATTTTGCCCATATAAAGTGCGATCTCCTTTAAGTCTTATACAGAGTAAGGTCTATGCAAACGTTACTTTATACAGAGTGTCCAAAAAATGGCGCATAAACGCAATGTTACGTTGTTGGGGTATGACTAGGGGCTCCAGAAAATTGTTAAAAAAATCCATAATCCATCTCATATATCCTCGGAGATATGAAGCCTTAAAGTGTGATTTAGAGTTAAATTAAATTAACTCAACGCCACTCAAAGCTACTTTATTCCACTTAACTTGACGCGACTAAATTAAGGCATTTATAGTATAAATTTACACGTTAGTTTACAACAAGCTAATTTAGTAAACGCCATCTATCGGTAAATGTTAGAATCGTCTTATTTGCAGAAATTCATCTGAAATTCTTCGATTATCTTTGTAATTTTAAAAATTTGGTCTAGTAGCCGATAGATGGCTCTAGTAAAGAGGCTACTTTACATTGAATTAGCTGAAATTAGCCAAAATTAAGAAATAGAACCTTAAGTAAACGTCAAGTTAAGTTAATTGGATGTGTAAATGCGATTTCATCTTTCGTATAATTTATTTCAGTCGCGATACGTTAATTATAAGTGAAGTTACGCTAATTCATCTCTAAATCATGCTTAAAGTGAGAAACTTTATGCTTATATCTTGAATATAACAGCACATATTAACGAAAAAAATGGCTAAATACAAAGGCACAATCTATCTAAAATTATTTGACCATTCGTTTATTTTTTAATCATGAATTTAAAAAGTTTATGAAATAAAGCTGACAACAATTTCAATTTTTTTTAATTTCAATAGAATCTAATGCAAAAATGTATGCTCAAGAATCTAGATGAGATTTTAAGATGTATTTTACAAACAGTGTTGCCGAACTTATGCAATTTGTTCGCATTTTTCTCGATGAATATAGTAGAAGGATTTTTTTTGACAATTTTCTAGGGATCCCTAAGAATGCCCCAAGAGCGTATCATCGCGTTTATGCGCCATTTTTTAAACATCCTGTATTGCGCCAAAATTTAATTAATTAGCACTTAGATAGGTATGTCTGATGAAAATGAATTTTTTGGTGAAGTATTGAGGTTTTAATTATTTTTTTATTTAGTCAAGGTATTCCCAGTAATTGAATTTGAAAGTGCATCTCTTAAATAACCAATAAATATTCCAAACAAATTAGTAATTAGCCAAGTACTTAGGTAAATGTTTATTTTTAACTAGGACATAAGTATTTGTGATATCATCTTTGTGGCAAATCTAAACATGACCCATTTTGATTTATTAAATTACACACTTGTATAATCTTTTAGCAATTTGTTAAATTAAATGATCTTTTGGAAAATTAATGTTATTAAGTATCTTTATAACATTAACATTGAAGGTAAGTGCATCGTGAGTTGAAAAAATTAAACAAATTAATTATTTTTATAGAATTACCTTATTCTATGAGGTAATTACTGACAAAAAATAGCATCTATTAGGCAACATTGTACATCAATCAACAAAAAATGCAGACTTTTTGCAATGCATTGTTGAGCTGGACCCATGTCTAAAAGTTCCAAGAATTTATAATGCATCTTTATTTATAAATCAAATCGCTAAGGCTTTAAAATTAGGTCCATCCTAAAAATAATCATATATAATTAAGGTTATGGTGTTTTTGACGTTTACAAATTGCACAACAGTTAACCCATTGTTTTCTTAGCACTCTTTTGAGCTTTTTTTAATTTTTTTTGCATAAATTTAAAACATGTTTATGAAGTTTGGCTTAGACCCTCGAAAGTTAGGTTTGTGAAGTTGACAACTTTTTACTAACCACGTTTTTAAGAAAGGGACTAACTAAAAACGTTAAATTTATAAAGGCCGATTTATAGAACGTAACTTTCACTTTACTTCCGCTTTACTTCGGCGTAACTTAACCGAAAATTAAATAAAATACATGGGAATGTATTGGCAAATTTATACTTCACTTTAGCGCTACTTTGCTGATTCATTTAGCTTTAAGTCGTATAAAGTCGTACTAACTCGAGACCCGAGCTTGGCCATCATGCGCAAAATTTGCAAAAATGAGATATTCACCCTTATTGTCAAGGGTGTTAGATCTTCTTATGTAGGTTTTGTACAAAGCGATATTCCGTAATTACGGCCCAGGTGTAAATTGTCAGAAGTCGCGAGTTCAGACACATGTGCTTTACTGTTCCCAATTTCACGTAACTTTGCAATCTGTAAATTAGGCAAATTTGTAAAGTTAAGTGGAAGTGAAGTTACGCCGAAGTAAAGTAAAAGTTACGTTGTATAAATCGACCTTTAACGTCATAAACTATAGTATCAATTTATTTAAGATGTCCTATAAATAAAAAACAAACGTCAATTTTTAGTGCTTAGATACTTTATGTCCTAAATACATGTGCTATATTTCAAAATGAAAAATAAAAAAGTATTTCTGCATAATTTTTTAAAACCCTAGCTGAAAAATTGTGATAATTATTAAATTCCAAACAATCCTTTGCTAAGATATCCAATATATTATTCACCTAATTCGACTGTCAACAAAAAATTACCACGTTAAAATTCTTGTCAAAAAAATAGTATATTAAAACATAGAGTTCCATAAAAACGCTTTATAAAATGAATTTCTTATACTATATTTTATATTTGCTTCATTTAATTTATTAGAAAGCATTTTTAACTTGCATTAAAAACTTAACTTAAAATTTTATTTTTATTGGATTAGCAACATTGACATTTTGAAGTAAAAAAAGTAAATTTAGGTAAGACATATTGAATAATGACATTTGTAAACTTTACTCACGTAATACTGAATGAATAGGCGTTTTTGAAAAAATGTAACCGTTGATATCGTTTCTCCAATTCTTCTAGTTATTCCCTCAACAAGAAAACTATGTCCCGCGATAGTTTATAATAGTAAAATTTGTAAATAAAAAGTACCTTGCAAGAGAGAAATTTATCTTTTTGCATCTGGAAAACCAACCTAATAAAATGAAACTTTGGGTTTAATAATGAAGCAATTCAGCAACCTTAAAAAACCAAATTTCGGGTTTTATAATGTGTTTATTAATGGAACGCAAATATATAATAGTATATTAAAACATTGAGTTTTATAAGGAACGTTTTTTAGCACGCGTCCAGGTCCAGGAATGAACAAGTGATAAAAAACGCCTTATAAAACGAGTTATTTATACTATTTTTTATATTTGCTTCATTTAATTCATTAAAAAGCATTTTTAATTTAAGAGGGTATGTCGCGGCTAGCCACCTATTGACTCATCTTAGAATTAAAAAAAAAATACCTCAAACAATTTCTATAAGATGGCAGCACATTTCCCAAAAAAAAGTTATTTTTTGTTTTGGGGTTATGTGTTTGTCAGATAAATGTCAAATTATGTAGGTCATATACAGGATCAAGTAAAAAATTGCTCCACCAGTATTTCTTGCGTTATTTTTAATTTTTATTTATTTAAGGCTATTAAAGTTGCTTGGAATAGCTTTAATTCTTAGAAAGTGGTATTATTTTTATCTACTTTATAAACCTAGATGGTATTATTCCTTAATAGCTATAAGTTTTTCCAAATAGGTAGATTTTAAAGGAAATCATCATAGAACAGACTAACAGACATGTTTAAATTTAAAAACTAGCAAAAAAACAGCACAGCAGATTATTATACTTATTTATTTATGGTAAGAATTGTTATCCTTATTCAGTATTTTTTTTTGTTTCTCTAGTTAAATTGTTTAAACAATTACAAAGTTTAATGATGCTTTAATTATACATACGAAGAGGCTATTGATTCGCAGGCGGTGAGTCTTCTTCATAATGTTCGGTCTCGTGTTCAGCACAACTAAAATTAGAAAAAAATGCTGTATTGAAATAAAAGCTTAAATAAAAAAAATCACAGGTATTTTTTACAATATACTCATTGTTGGGGCCATTTTCTCTATTATTATTTTTAATATTTTGACAAAATATTCATTGATTTAGAAAAACTAAAAAAGATGGTAATTAAAGTGCATTTTTGAATTTAGCGCCAAAAGAAGAACGACATGAACAATTTTAAATTTCGCTAAAATTTAAAACGAAATCTAAACGCCTTGCTTTAAAACAAATTGAAACGGTCCAGTCTATCGCGCATAAAATTGAAGCTTCCTTCGAGATTGGTCGGAGACCAAAGTTGAATTGTTACTTCGAGTTCCGACTATAAGCGATGATCGAAGTTCTTCTTGCCGAAGTAGCCAGTACCCACGTAAACCTAACTAAAAAGTAAAAAAACTTATTTGCCCCAAAAGAAGAAGAGAAAGAGAATCTTTGTGGGCTGCGGTCGCAAACCTTCGGGAATCGGGGGCCCCTTTGGCGAGTCCGTGTGCGTTACGCCACTGAACTGTACTGTCATGATTGCATCGCAGTATTGCGCATGCGTTTGGCGTTTCTGTTTTCCTCAAAATGCACACAAAAACTGAAAAAGGCGATTACAAAGCGTTTTAATCGGTAAAATAATAACTTTTTTGTGATTCTAAAGACAGTAGATATTTGATGGACTGGTTGGCACCTACAAAATAATTTCAAAAAATATATTTGCTTGGAAGTGTAGTGACCTAAGTCAAATCAAGTTGGGGTACCAGTGTGATTAGTGAGGTTATGTTTATTAAAAAAAAATGTTTTTATTTATCGTTTGGTAGTTAGCGAGCCTAGAATGACAAGGTTTTAACTGATCGTATTTTTCATTGTATTTTCGATAATCTAAGCACGATCTTTTTATTAAAGCTAGAACGTTTTAATTGTAATATGGAGATGAGACTTTAATTTTAGTATTTAAGTTAATGGTTCCTTTTCTTTTTTAATTAATCTTGATTTAAGTGGCGTAAAGACAAGGTAGTACGCAATTTATTTGTCAGTTAGAACCTTGTAATTCTAAGCTTGCGAGTTATCAACAGTGCAGCTTTCTAAACGAAAAAGTGTAAAAACACTGTGCTGGTTTTGGGTAGATTTCACCGTCGGATTATTTGCATATTTCATGTGTTTCGATATGGATTACAAACAAAACAATCCTGTTTTGTTGGGGTAGGTTACAACTTTTTTATAATTTTAAATGAAATTAATAAATCGCAAAATAAACTTACTTAGTTTGCCGGTTATCCCAACATAACTTTTGGGCCTTATTACGTCTATTATTTTTGATATTGCGCTTGCGATACTCTTGCAAACTTTTTCATTTCGCCATTTCAAAATCTTGCTGAGTTTCTATAACATAATTTTTAGGTGGATAAAGGAAAAGTAAGGTTTTTGTAAAAGCATTATGTACTTACGTTTAAAGTTATGTTTTAAAATCACAAACACTCTAAATTGGGTACAAAATATTACAAATATGCAATATTTTAAAGAAACGTCTTAAATTTTCGAAATTTTTTTAAAACACTGTCATTGTTGTCAAGTCAACAAGCAGTTGTTTAAAAATGCCGCTATTGCAGAATTCTGTTTGAATTTGTCAATTTTCGTTTTAATTTTATTTTTTTCATTTTGTGTCACGTAAAATGGTTACAGGTTAGATGAGTAAATTACAAAAAGCAACATATTTCTTGCAGTCAATTATAATTCTAAATAAAATGAAGAACATGATAGGCATATTTTATTCACGTAAGTTTGTTTCTAAATTGGAAAATATAAGCAATGAAAAGTAGTCAAAAAATAGTATGTTTTATTTGCTTTAATTTTATATGATAAGGTATTATGATGTATTTAAAATCACTCGGAAAGTGTTCTTTAATCTTTCATCTTTCTAGTAAAAACGTTTTTTATTTTAAAATGTTTCTCGTACTCCTGTCTAACCTGTAACAGAAAGTGCTGTTTTTTGTGCGATTTAGGCAACACAAAAAACACACGACATCGCCCTTTAAATTAAAAATTCAACATGAAACTTTGTTTTTATGACCTACCTTATAGCATAATATTGACATTTTGAAGTAAAAAATAAATTTAAGTTAGACATATTGAATAATGGCATTTGTAAACTTTACTCACTTAATATTGAATGAACAGGCGTTTTTAAGAAAATGTAACCGTTGATATCGTTTCTCCAATTCTTCTAGTTATTCCCTCTACAAAAAAAGTATGTCCACCGATAGTTTATAATAGTAAAATTTGTAAATAAAGAGTACCTTGCAAGGTAAGAATTTATCTTTTTGCATCTGAAAAACCAACCTAATAAAATAAAATTTTGGGTTTAATAATGAAGCAATTAAGCAACCATAAACCAAATATCGGGTTTCATAATGTACTTATTATGGAACGCAAATATAAAAACATTATTTTCAGGTCTTTAATACACAAATAAAATAATCTATTGGAATCTGTTTTTTTTTCAACTCCTACAACGTTTTTCCTTTCCTTTCGTTCTGCTTTTTAAGTACCTATTCTGATTTACAAGCTCTACAAAATCTGTTCATGCTTTTTTCAAAAATAAAACTTAACGTTTGCTAACGGACGTCGGTTTATCTTAAGGATTTTACAAAAACTACAAGAGTAATCTCTACTTTTCTTTTGTATCTATAAGCAAGAAATTCATCCATAACTAATTTACAAAAATAAACGACTGAATTTATGTAAAAAAACCCACTTTAGTGTATCTTAAACGGAATGCGCAATTTTATTAGATTTTGTGGAAACAATTATGTTTAAAGGGCGATTTATAGAACGTTACTTTCACTTTACTTCGGCGTAACTTAACAAATTTGCTTAATTTATAGATTGTAAAGTTACGTAAAATTGGGAACAGGTATGCGCATGTGTCTGAACTCGTGACTTCTGACTATTTACAACTGGGCCGTAATTACGCAATATCGCTTCGTACGAAACCTACCTAAGAAGACCAGCAGGTTTCGTACGAAGCAATATTCCGTAATCACCACCCTTGACAATAAGGGTGAATATCTCATTTTTACAAATATTGCGCATGATCGGCCAAGCTCGGCTTTTGATAGTACTACTTACAGCTAAATGAATCAGCAAAGTAGCGCTAAAGTGAAGTATAACTTTGCTAATACATTCCCTTGTATTTTATTTTCTGTAAAGTTACGCCGAAGTAAAGCGGAAGTAACGTTCTATAAATCGGCATTAAGATGTTCATATTTTTAGTGCCCCATAAAACTAATTAGTTCTAAAAAGCATATCAACCGTAACTCAAGGATATGTTTACACTTTAGTGATCGATTTATGATTTTAGTGCATATTGAAAAACCACTTCAGGGGAAAATTATTTAAAAAATATTCCATTCTCGCTTTACGCACCGTTTCAGTCTCTAAAAACAAAGACACATTAAGGCATTTAGCAAGCTTATAATCCTTGAATGGGGAATGTCGCGAAGCATAGAAACTGTGGTTATGTAATGTTGGTTGCCTAAAATCAACAAAAAACAGCACCTTCTGGTCATTGCTCAGTGGGTTTATAAGAGTTAATTTTAATTAAAAATTGTGCTTACCAGCAACATAAATAAACAAAGCACAAGTTGACATTCTAAAGGTCCATCAATAAGCGTTTAAATACAGAATTTTGGCATTTTAGAAGCACTATTTTTTGCATTTTAAATTGTCTAAATTCTGTATGTAAACGCTTATTGATGGACCTTTAGAATATGTCTACTTGTGCTTTGTTTATTTGTGTTGCTGAAAAGCACAATTTTTAATTAAAATTAAGTCTTATAAACCCACTGAGCAATGACCAGAGAGTGATGTTTTTTGTTGATTTTAGGCAACCAACATTACATAACCACACTTTCTATGATTTGAGGCATTCCCCTTTAAGCGGCACTGTCCAATATTTAGGACACTTAAAAATGATTTTTATTTTTAAGATGTGACATATTTTACAAAATCCTATTGTTGCTCCTATAAAAAATAAAAAAAAAATAAAGTAAAATATTTTTTTATTTGTGGGAAACAATGGAAGTTACTAAAATAAATCCCCAAACTTATTCTACTCATCTATACACCCTGTAATTTTGTACAATTTTAAAAGTATCAGTTGAATTTGTGAGTTCTCAAAAATAAATATTAGTGGCAGTGGTAGACAACATTTTTTTTTGCCAGACCTACAATAAATCATTTGCAGAAAAAAAATTAAACGCAAGCAACTGAAATAACAAAATTTTAGTAGGAGTATATCCCTCCTGTCATATACAGTGATCTGAGGTGTCATTTTTGGCGTTTTACAGTGGAAAAATTGCCGGCGGAAAAACCCCAGCTGTCAAATTTGACAATGTTAATACAAATTTTAAATTTCACAATTTTGACTTGTCTATTTATTTTATCATAATACGTATTATCTCCGAATATACTCTTGCCAAAAATCCCTCGGGCAAAAATTTTTTCCGGAAAAGTCTCGACCAACTGTATATTTTTTAGTAAAACTTTTACTAAAATATACAGTTGGCCTCGACTTTTTTCCGAAAAAATTTGATGCCCTAGGGATATTAAGTGCGGTAAAAAGTCACTTTAAAAATACACATAGTTTAGTTTAGTTTATTTATTTATTTTTGTTCGTATGAAATTATTTTAATTTAAACATACAACAGGGTGGACAATTTAATTTTTCACCTTTTTTGTGGCCCCTTTAAGGAGCTATTATTTTAGAGTTTTTGGCCTAATTATAAAATTGTATATTAGACTATATTATTCTTATAGGATTAAAACAAAAAAACATATTTCTAATAACACACCAAATAGGCGGTTGAGACTTGCAAAAAAAAACACCAACCAAAGGGTTAAAAACAAAGACCAACTTTATTTTTTTTTCTATTTTTACCTCGCTACAAAATATGTAAATTTAAACACCCTATACGTTTAAATTTACACGCCAATCAACCAAGATTCCTGCAAACAAAAAAACCAAAAAAATCCATCAGTCTTATAGCACGGCTACATTATACAGGAAGACAGTTGCAAATATTCAGCTATCTTAGACCTCAGTACTGAAGCTAAGTCAAGTACCTAAGAACCTAAGAACTCTTAAGAGCGCCAACCATTGCATTAACCAATAAGAGGAACGTTTCTCAGGGCCACTTGGTGTAACAGCGAGATTGCTAGCTTGCGGAGCCAGTCTATCTCAAGACTTTGAGTAAGTGGTACTTTATAGTGCGTTAAACAACTTTTTCGTGCTGGAGGAGAACGGGCATTATTAGCCCTGGCACATTTCAGCCATGGTGAAAGGTAAGGACCTTTTTTTACGATCCTAAAAGTCCTGGAAGGCGTCCGCAGGACGCTAAGACTTAAAAACCAAATCAAATATGTTTTAAAGCGTTTACACACGTACTCAGTAATTACAGGGGCTTTTTAAAACCCCTTATTTTAAATTTGCGTAATGGAACACTATTATCCTTTGCGTACGCCCTTCTAGGACCTTTTTCTTGTACTAACCCAACTAAATTACCCTAAAATAAAGTGCCAAATTGGACCTCCTTTAATTGGATTATACCAAGTGCTTTCAGCTCAGCCCAGTGAAGTGAAGTGCCCTTAAATAAGTGTTAAACCCAAAAGTGTACCTAAACTATTTATAAAACAAACAACTAAAAGTAAATACGATTAAATTTTGTTGCTGTGTTCTTTCTCATGAAAAGAGAATGGTGCTACAGACTTTTCTGTTCTGCAAACTTTGCAACTGGAGAAATCTACATTACGACCTAAATTAATTCTTAAACAATATTTAAACTAAATGTGCAACAGGATTTTTTAATTTGGAGTTATATTTGATTTATTTGAATTTAAACACTTCTTACATTTTTTGGGTATTGGTGCTTAACTAACACATTTTTTGGTTTTACTTAAGCAATGTGATGAAAGATATTTGCAATTTTTGTTCTTTTATTTGTTAAAATACATTTTTCTACGTTAGGTAATAACTTAGGTACAGCAATTTTTATGCATTCTAACTGCATTAGCTGCAACGGTGCTAAACATTATTCTATTTGAACATAAAACATGTTTTTTTGGCACAAAAATAAACAAGAATTTAGAATATCTATCCCAGAGAAAATAGGAGATTTTAGTACTAAGAGTTAAAGTGATGCTTTGTGTGCCTCGGCAGAATTGTCTGTCTCGCTTCGAGAGTCAGACAATTCTGACGAGGCACACAAAGCCACTTTAACTCTGTGTAGTAAACGATACTTTTTCTTAAAACTTCTAAATACAATGGTTTTATAATAAATTAAATTTATTTATTTTAGTTGACTTTTATTTATTTTAAAATAAACGTCATTAAAGTGATGTTTATTTGATGTTTTAAGAAGAAAACATTTGGTAGCGTCAGTAAAAGTTGTTTTTACTGTAAGGCAGTAAAAATAAAAACTCTATGATATATTTCAGAAAAGTGCTACTTTATGTTCGTCATATGCGTCACTAAAGTAAGGTTTTTTTGACGTTTTAAGAAAAAGTAGGTTTATAACTTATACCAAATCTGAAGTAGTCGTAATCATAAAATTATGAATCGTCTATAAAACCAACAATTTTTCTTAAAACTCAAAAAAAACTTCACTTTAGTGACGAATATGGCGAACATAAAGTAGCACTTTTCTGAACTGTATCATACAGTTATTATTTTTACTGCCGGCAACAGTAAAAGTAACATTTACTGACGCTACCAAACTTTTTTTTCTTAAAACGTCAAATAAACATTACTTTAATGAAGTTTATTTTAAAATAAATAAAAGTCAACTAAAATAAATAAATTAAATTTATTATAAAACCATATTTAAAAGTTTTAAGAAAAAGTATCGTTTACTACACAGAGTTAAAGTGGCTTTGTGTGCCTCAGCAGAATTGTCTGTCTCGCTTTGCTCACCAAACAATCTTTCTGTCGAGGCACACAAAGCATCACTTTAACTCTTAGTACTAAAATCTACTGTTTTTGGTAAAAAAAGTGTTGTCGTAACTTTTTAATTTTTTGATAATTTTTAAAGTCCAAGTTTGACTCCCAACTGTTATATTCTTCCAGGAATTTGATTCTACAAATTTTAGCACCTTTTTTGATAATTAATAAAATTTATTACCAAAAAATTACCATTCCTAACTGTATACCGTATCAGGTTTCGATTAAAAAAACGCGAAAACTATCATTATATGGATATGTAAATTTAGGAATCTTCACGAGTTAAAAATAATTAGTTTTATAGCCATGTTCGAATAAAAATTTACAAATTTTACATCTAGATTAGTTTACAATCTTAAATCTTGTATTTTTTAAGCTGACACCAAGTTTGGGCATAGAATTTATGTTTCGTGTCGCCAAATTATTAAGGCTAAAGAATTAAATTCACAGTTTTGAAAATCTGTGCTCTTAGAAGCGCGTATAAGTCATCTCCGTTGAGCTCCCGTCACTTCTACTAAATAGCACATCTACATGAGGGCCCCATTGTATATTAAAACTAAATGTAGTTTTGAAAACTGGAAAAATAGGGCTACAAACGTATTATGGTTTCATTTAAATCGCTTATTTCTTTGTGACTTCAAAATACAAAAATCTTATAATGATTTTTGACGTCAGACTTTCGACACATGGAAATAACCGATTTAAATGAAATCATAATGCGTTTGTAGCCCTATTTTTCTAGTTTTCAAAACTACATTTAGTTTTAATATACGATGGGGCCCTCGTCCAGATGTGCTATTTAGTAGAATTGACGGGAGCTCAACGGAGATGACTTACGAGCTTCTAGGAGCAGATTTTCAAAACTGTGAATTTGAATCTCTAGCCTTTATAATTCAATAAGCGTACAACTTATCTACATATGAAATAGTGTTCGGTCAGGTTTAAAAATAACTTTTTGACTTATTCAAACACTTCTAAAAAAATTATGATGTAAATTAGTAAATCGTAAAAAAAAATCATGAATCTTCAAATTATTAATACAGGCAACCTTGTACAATGTACAAACAATTAACAATAATACTTTATTTAAGTAAATTTACCAAATTTTGTAAACAACACTACCAGGAATAATTGAAGGTTCTTATCCGATAATTGATAGGTTACAAAATGTTAAATAATTTAAATTCAAATTTGATAACTTGATAAGTCATAAAATAAAGATGATTTTATGTTTAAACAAAGGACAAATTCAGGATTTAAACACTGTAATTAGTTGTTAGTATTGCACAAGAAATTTTAAAGTTTCTCGCTTCACCGAGCGTTTAATGTTCCAAAATTGAACTTTGTTTAAATAGTAACCATTTGGGAAATGTCATATTTATGATTATGGAAGTGTGAACAGATGTTATTTCAAAAAATTTGCTCAATTTAATGTTTTGTTTACGGTTTCTGAGGTCAAAATAAGAAAAACGTCAAAATAAGAAAAACCGTTAATTTCAACTGTAAAATTTATACCTAAAACAGCCAGATTTTTAATATGTGTTGGAACATCTATTCAGGAAGTTAAATCCACAAAAGCACACATATAGAAGTTTTGCATCTGTTTGCAAAGTTTGGTGTAAAACCAACATGATTAAATATTACTCTTGGGGGCCATTTAGGAGGAGAAGCAATTTTTCTAGAGGAATAATTTTTCCAAAAATAGTTTTAAAATCTTATTTAGCACCTATTTGTAAAATTTGGTGCTGATTCATCGTGATCTAATGTTGCAAATTAAAGGGGGTCTTTTGGGGGCCACCACGTCAATCCTTAACTCTTTAGGGCGATTTATAGAACGTTACTTTACTTCCGCGTAACAAATTTGTTTAATTTATAGATTGTAAAGTTACGTGAAATTGGGAACAGGTATGCGCATGTGTCTGAACTCGCGACTTCTGACTATTTACACCTGGGCCGTAATTACGGAATATCGCTTTGTACGAAACCTACATAAGAAGACCAGCAGGTTTCGTACGAAGCGATATTCCGTAATCAACACCCTTGACAATAAGGGTGAATATCTCATTTTTGCAAATTTTGCGCATGATCGGCGAAGGTCGGATTTTGACAGTACTACTTACAGCTAAATGAATCAGCAAAGTAGCGCTAAAGTGAAGTATAAATTTACTAATACATTCCCATGTATTTTATTTAATTTTCTGTAAAGTTACGCCGAAGTAAAGCGGAAGTAAAGTGAAAGAAACGTTCTATAAATCGGCCTTTATTTGTGTGCATTTTGTGGATTTAGCGTCCTGAATAGATGTTCTAACACATGTAAAAAATCTGGCTGTTGTATATTTTTTGCAAGGTCAAAAATTATCTATCTTGACTTATGTATAAGAAATCAAAAATGTTGCAATGAGTTTCGGAGCAAATTTTTAGCACAAAGAAACAACCGATTTTAATGAAACAAAAAACACTTTATAGACCCATTTTTCTAGTTTTTAAAACTGCATTTAGTTTTAATGTATATTAGGGCATTAATTAGATATGGCTTTTTAAAGATCACATCTAATAAAAGTTCTTAGAAAAACGTCTTTTTAAATGTTGCTTATTTATTTAAAAGAACGAAGCAAAAATTTCACAATTTCACATTAGCATAATTAAATGTTTCCAACTTAACAAACATAAAGTAAACAAAGCTGACCCAAAAACTAGACAAAATAACTAAAAAACAATAGGATAGGACCTAGTTTCCACTGACAAAATTAGCTTCTTGTTTAAATAACCCTCTTCTGCGACTGTCTAGCTAATTTTTTTTTAATGAAAATGTAACCCAAGGTCATAATGAACCTTTTAGTAACCATATGCACTTCAATGGCGCAATAATTCTGAGTGGTCACCCCCGCAAACTTGTAAGAAGGAGAGAAAGTGTTTTAAAGCTGACGTCATACGTTTATATATCTTGGGTATTACTAAATGGAACTTATAAGTCTATAAGTCTATTGCTTTGCTTGTAAAGTAAAATTAAAATCATGTCACTAACTTAATGTGAAAAATATAATTAATTCTAATTCAGATTAGAAAGTTTTACTGTAACTCGTTTTTGCATGTTTGTTTTAGTAAATGATTTCTTGCATTTTTGTTCAAATACCTTGCAAAATTCAATTTTTATATCATGAGATATTACAAAGGAATTTATTTTTTTTGACTTTTATGGATACGTTCATTTTTAGTAGTTTTTAAATATTTAGCAAAATCTTGCAAATGCCAAATGTACTACTGAGTTCTGTTATCATAAACGCGAAGGTACGTTATTGGGGTATGTCTAGGGATCCCCAGAAAAAAAATTAAAATATACAAGGGGTCTAAAATTGGCGCATAAACGCGACGTTACGTTGTTGGGGCATGTCTAGGGAGCTCCGGAAAATTGTTAAAAATATCCATCTTATATACCCTAGGAAATATGAGGCCTCAAAGTGCGAAACTTTAAACGCATACATCTTGAAGATAACACCACATGTTTACGAAAAAAATGGCTAAATACAAAGACACAATCTATCTAAAATTATTTAACGATTTGTTTATCTTTTAAATGGTCAAGTTACATTTTTATAATAAATTTAATTTTACAAAAATTTCATGAAACCAAGCTGACAACAATGTTAGTATGATCTAATGCAAAAATGTATGTTCAAGAATCTAGATGAGCTTTTAAGATGTATTTTACAAACTGTGTTGCCGAACTTATGCAACTTTGTTCGCATTTTTCTCGATGAATATAACATATGGATTTTTGACAATTTTCTAGGGATCTGTGAGAACCCCAAGAGCGTACCATCGCGTTTATGCGCCATTTTTAGTTTAGTAAAGTTAAAAATCTGCTCCTGCTTTTTAATGAAATAAGAACAAGTCATTCAGACCAGAGAAAGTGTAGCAGCAGAAAGCTATTGTAAAATATGTTTACTATAGAAAAAAAAAACAATAGTCGATTACATTCGTGTTAATAATACACCTATTTTTTTTTAACAATAAAAGAGGTATTTCTCAATTTGCATACTGTACCGTTGCAGCGTGCGATAAAATTTAACCATTTACACTGACCACTCCTATAAAGTATAAACTCTTGTAAAAATTAATTAAGCATTAAAATACTTCTGATCAGGTTTTATATATTTAGGTAGTCAGTCTAAAAGATCAAAATTCAGAAGTGAAAGTAGATTTTTTATTGAGTTATTTGATATTGACAAAATCTGTAGGTTTTTAACGTTGATGCAAAACAGTGCACTTTAACATTTAGATATAACATTTAAAAAGCATAATATGGTAAAACAAGGTCGTATAAATATGCAATACTGTTTGCTGCGAGATAATTATAACATTTATCTGGTTTAAATTAATGCAAAAATAGCTTCTGCATAGAATTGAGTCATTTTTAAATAAATTTATTTCTACAGCAGTGTACAACAAATATTACTCGTAGTTTTTTAAATTTGTTAATTTGTTTAGAAGTTATGAATAAGTTTTTTAAATCTTTAGGAAGCATATTTGGGCGTTTGCATTTGTATACACTTAAATTCGTTTCATAAATTGGTTGATTAGCGATTAAAACTAGGCAACCAATAACAATCATATTAAATTCTTATAATAAACTTGATAAATACTGACTCCTTATTTCTGTTTCCTTGACTTTTAATTTAACGCTTATTTAAAATGCTTAAATGTTAGGTGTTGGTATTTGCGAACAATTCTTTAAAAGTTTGTTAATGGAGCGTATTCGTACAAAAATTGGTTGGGATAACCTAGGAGATCTGTCAAACCACCCGTCGTTTTAGATGCTAACTGACATTACTTCTGAATTTTATATTTTCATCAAATATGAAGCTTATATACCAAAAAACAACAAACTGCCAGTTTAAAACATTCAATGTACCATCTAAAAGGTTTGTATAACATTTAGAGAGTGCTTTACATCTTTAATTCTTTATAATTAGATAAAAAAAGAAAATTATGACTCATTTCAAAAGGATTTCCGTGAATGTTTAAAATAATACGGATTTTTTTGGATGCACGGATTTTGCATTAAAAGTACCATTGTAAATGAGTCATTATGCTCTATTTTACCTAATTATAAAGAATGAAAGTTGTATAACACTCCGTTAGTGTTATACAAACCTTTTAGCTGGTACGTAGAATGTTTAAAACCGGCAGTTTGTTGTTTTTTGTATATTATATTTTATAAAAATATAAAATTTAGAAGTAATGTCAGTTAGCATCTGAAACGACGGGTGGTATGACAGATCTTCTAGGTTACCCCAACCAATTTTTGTACGAATACGCTGTATTGTTACGTTATGGATTCCATCAACGCATTTTAAAGAAGATTTAGGCTTATTACGGAAGTTTTGCAAGGCAAGAGAAAGCTGTTTTGCCATTTATGGTTTTCGTGAACATACGGTGCCCAATTTCTCTTTATAAAAGTAGTCTTCATATTAACAAAATTACGAAAATGGTTAGGGAAGTAATCTTGGGATTTCCACGAGAATAAATTTTAGCAAAAAAAGGGTCATACTTTTATCCTAATTTTTATATTAATATGCAAAATCTATTTCAGCAATGTTTTCTTGCCTTCAAAACAAGGAGTAGGACTCATTTACATCAACACGCTTTTTTATAAGTTACGTATCCAACCCAATTTGCTAAATCATTTCTTACAAACAAGATAAGTCGGCCTACAAAAGAGGGTATCAATTTCGAGTATCCTAATTGTCACCCTAATTAGGTTATCAGCTTTCAGCCTTTGAGGAAGGTGTAAAGTTAATAAAGCTGAAAGAAACACACGCGGCTATATTAAAGCATCCACTCTGGAACCTCTTTTGGTTCTTTTGTGCCTTTTGTTCATTAGTAAGGTGGGTTGTAAGTATACGTGGGCCAAATAATGTAAAAGGAACCGCCACACATGAAGTATGAAGTAGTCGCGCCGAAAATCAGCCCACTATTTAATTTAACACGTTGCGATTTATTACAAGACTTTAAAGGTACTTTTGTGGTCAAAAAAAGGCATAAGAAAGCATTTTTATTGCAAGACTAAAGGCTATAAAAAAGAATGGGTTATTTAAGCAAATGGGTTAACATATACTCTTTGCATTAAGGTCCATTTAGAGATACTTAATTAGATTTTTCGTTAATTCGCGCTACGATAGTTCTAAAGCTTGAATTATAGATGAATTAACTTAACTTCACTTATAATTAACGTAGCGCGACTGAAATAAATTATACGAAAGATGAAATCGCATTTACAGATCCAATTAACTTAACTTGACGTTTACTTAAGGTTCTATTTCTTAATTTTGGTAAATTTCATCTAATTTTATGTTAAGTAAGCCTCTTCACAGAGCCATCTATCGGCTACTAGACCAAATTTTTAAAATTACAAAGATTATCGAAGAATTTCATATAAATTTCTGTATATTTACAGAAATAAGACGATTCTAACATTTACCGATAGATGGCGTTTACTAAATTTTCTTGTGCTTAACTAACGTATAAATTTATACTATAAATGCCTTAATTTAGTCAAGTCAAGTTAAGTGGAGTAAAGTAGCTTTGAGTGGCGTTGAGTTAAGTTAATTGATCTCTAAATCAAGCTTAAGTGACGTTTATTTACGTAAAGTCTTAACAAGACAACTTAGACCCTTACTCTTTGCTACAAAATAAGGTAAATTAAAAAAAAAACAGATTAGCTTCAAACTATGTTTTTATACGTATTAGACAAACGCTTTTTTTAACAAGAATTTAAAATAAAAGCCCCTATGGCTTAAGGTACAAAAAGCACCTTATCACGGAAACAACATGTCAACATGGATGTTTAACCCCTAAGCACGAAAATGGCCTTATCGCGATAAAGAATGTTCACACCATACTTTAGGTACCCTACAAAGAAATAGCACTACTAGATAAGGCATTATGGCATCTCAAACTATGCCTTTTGCGATGCGCTTGTAGAAACTAGTTAAAATTCAAAAATGGTCAAAATGTAACCCTTTAAAGTGGAGCAAGACTCCTTTATAGCTTCTTTTGGACCTTTCAACCCGTTTAGTATATGTTTTACTTTAATGTACTTCAATTGGAAATAATGTTACGCATTAAAGAAAAATGTATACAGACTATTTTCACCAAAAATTAGCCTCAACAATTCAAACGAATTCCCTTTGGTAGTGTAACAGCTCCGTAAAATACCTAACAAATAGAAGATGCGACCAACGTGCGTATAGGTACACATTATCTATCTATCCATGGGGTTTTTATAGCCCTCGGCAATACACGCAGTATAGGTTAAGGTTAGAATAAAGAACTAAAGAAGAATGTCCCGGCCGTCTCGTGCAAGCCATCCACGATTAGCATCGCATTGTGTGGCATTTTAAAAATCATAAATCATGCTTTGGTCCATGATCATTTTCATTAATAATAGACATCAATAAAAGGGTGCTTTTGTCTATTGATTTTGAGGGTATTGAATTGAGGGAGAGATAATTGAGACATTATTGATTCTTTTGTGTTTACGGTTTTATTTTATAATTTTGTGGTTCATAGACGGATTTTGCGGGTAGAATTGTCAATAAAACCATGTCTAGGGCTTTTTTCATCGGCAATTAAAATACCCCAAATCGGGCCCTTGATATAGCCCAGACAATCATACCTTTTTTTTCTTTCTATAATCGGCAAAAAATTGCTTTTACAAAAAAAAAATGCATATTCTACAAATTAAGTTTTATTATAATCAATGACAAAAAATATTTTTGCTACTATTTTGATAATTTTCTAAATTTGGCCAACTTTGAAAAGCTCTAACATAAAAACGAAAGCACTTGAAAAAAATGTGATAGCTGATTTGTTTTCTACAGTCTATAATCAGCTTAAGAACACAGTTTAAGGCAAATGTATTTTTTTTAAATTTACCTTGTTTTTAACTAAGGGGTAAGGCTCCAAATTTTTTCAGTTTTTAAATTATCACGGCCACAAGTAATTTTTTCCATCAATGAATGCCATCAATGCTTATGTAAAACAAGCAGCTTAATCCGAATCTAGCACTTAAAAAATTGCTATGCTTTTGGTTTAATTGCTATGAGCTTTTAAAGGCAGCGTTAAAGACGTCACCCATTTTTTTTTCAAAATGCTCTAATTTTCAAATTATTTTTTTAAGAAAAAATCCAAATGCAGATTCTTATTCTACAACAAAAAAGCAACGTGCAAAATAAGTTTCATTAAAATCAGAAACAAAAAATATTTTTGCTAAGCTTTTTTGAAAATTTTAAAATTTGGCCAACTTTGAAAAGCTCTAACAAAAAAACGAAAGCACTTGGAAAAAATCTGATTGCTGATTTGTTTTCTACAGCCTATAATTAGCTTAAAAACACAGTTTAAGGCAAATCTATTTTTTCAAAATTTATCTCATTTTTAACCAAGGGGTAGAAGTCCAAATTTTCTCAGTTTTTAAATTATCACGGCCACAGGTAATTTGTTCCAGCAATGAAGGCCATCAATGCTTATGTAAAACTAGTTGTTAAATCTGAATCTGGCAATTAAAAAGTCCCAACGCTTTTAGTTTTATTGCTATGAGCTTTCAAACGCAACTTCAAACGCGCAACCCAATTTTTTTACAAAAAATTGTTTTGACAAAATATCAAAATGCGGAGTTGTATTCTACAACAAAAAAGAAATTTAAAAAACAAGTTTCATTAAAATCAGAGACAAAAATGTTTTTTTTTTCTAAGTTTTAAAATTTGACCAAGGAAACATATGGTAGAGTGCTTTAACATGTTTTACGCTAAACAATAGGAAATAAAAATGCCAAAAACAGATGGTCTAAATACAATTTAAGCACTTGTTAACTTAATTATAGGGTTTTTTATCTTTTTTACCTAAAATTCATAGACCAAAAAATCACTTAACATTACACAAATACAGTATCAGTTTTATCTAAAAAATGCATCTTTTTATAAACATAAATCCATTCTTATCTTGCGGAATGTTTAAAAACATGTTAACGCGGCACTTTAAAGGAGTTCACATTTTGATAATTATTTATCGGAATTAAAAATAACATTAAGACAAACAGTCAAGATAGGAAAATTATCATAATTAATATAAACACAAAACGAGCACCGTCAATTAAAAATAAATATAGAGAAGCTAGATAGTAAATAATTGTTTTAAATGATTAAACAAATAAGTCTAATGAAGCAACAATAGCAAACGTGATGATTCAAAAATTACATAGTACCATAGACTTAAAAATCATGGACTTGTATTTTACAGGGTGTTTTGCTCAGCTATGTACTATCGTGGACATGGAATTTAAAACGATCAATTTTTGCATTGTAAATATGGTCAAAATAGTGGTTTCAACATCTCAAGTTTTATGCCAAGTGGACATTAACAAGAAACATTTCTCTGATGTTTTACGAAGATTAGAGCCTTATTGTTATCCTAAAACAAAATTATTTAAAAAAGGAAACATATTCTTACTATTTTTCTCGCCGGCAGCACATTTTACGTAATTTATTTTAATAAAATACATTTGAGGTATTTGTTGTCAAAATAACATTCGAAAACTGACATAAAAATACCCCATTCACAGTAGAGTAAAATTAAAATAATCCAAGGTGGCTGATAATAAATCGTTTTAAATTCCATGTCCACGATAGTACAATTCGATTTCCATGAAAATTTCTGATGATGACCATTTAAGAACTGTGCTTGCGACTGGTAAACACAATATTTGAATTGCTCTAATGGTTTTGCAGAAAATGACAGTAACTATCATACTTATCAATTTTTATGTTAATAATTATTTTTTTTCGGAAAATCTGGATTATTTTACGTACAAATCATTTTTTACATTTTAAATAAACCTTACCATTGCTTCATAATCGATTTAATTAATAAGTTTTCCTAACATACTTTGCTGATTTAGTTTTTTTTATTAGTTATCTTAGGTAAGTGTGCTACAGATTTAAAACTTTTCTGTGTTCTTATTGTGTTGACAAATTATAACAATCGTGATTTATTGTTAATAATGTCAAAAAAATGAGTGTCATAAAAGAAAAACAAATTCAACGCCTGCCTAAATAAAAAAAAGAATCATTTTAGCCAGGTATTTTAAGAAACTTTATGAATTTATTCTAAAACAACGGAGATTTTTAATTAATACGTAATAACTAATTTATATGTAAAATAATAAAGCTTTTCCGAAAAAAAACAAACATTACCAGAAAAATGTAAGTGTTTTTTTCAAAAGTAATAAACCAATTGAAATTTTGTATTTACCAGTCGCAAGCACAGATCTTAAATGAAATTTTCATGGAAATCGAATTGCACATAGCTGAGCAAAACGCTACTGAATTCTACAAAAATATCTGTATTTTCTCAACTCAAAAAGTGAAATTTTAGTTTTCGCTCTTGAAGTCACGTTAAAGTCTCCAAGTTTCTTTCTAAACGTGGCATTGAATTTGTGACAAAAAATCAATTTTAATATGCTGGACATGCTTAAATAGCTTTAAACGTCATTGTTGTATTGTTTATTCATTGAAAAGTGTCTGTAGACCGCAGTGTTTAGGCATCATAAATTTAACCCATTATTTTGTCGATTATTACCAAAGAGAAAGTGTGTTATACTCAAGAAATTATTCGTTTTAGTATCAATGGATACTAAATGCATCTAGTAGACATGGTTTTACTTTTGGTTTTACTTTTATGTAACACTTAAGTTGTAATTATGTTATTTTGTCATCACTTTATAACTTTGTATTTCTTAGGTAAATAATGAGCCTCAAACATTTGAATTGTAATAAAGATCGCGGACTCTTCTTTTATTTAATTTATTACATATTGAAAAAACAAGATCACATTAAAGAAAAAATGGTTTAAATGGAATGTCGCGAAGCATAGAAACTGTAGTAATGTTGGTTGCCTGAAATCAACAAAAAACAGCACTTCCTGGTCATTGCTCAGTGTTTATAAGAGTTAATTTTAATTAAAAATTGTGCTTACCAGCAACATAAATAAACAAAGCACAAGTTGACATATTCTAAAAGTCCATCAATAAGCGTTTAAATACAGAATTTTGGCAATTTAAAATGCAAAAAATAGAATTTCTAAATTGCTAAACTATTTTTCTATTTTTTAATTTTGTTACGAGAAATGTCGCGAAGCATAGAAACTGTGATTATGTAATGTTGGTTGCCTAAAATCAACAAAAAACAGCACTTTCTGGTCATTGCTCAGTGGGTTTATAAGAGTTAATTTTAATTAAAAATTGTGCTTACCAGCAACATAAATAAGCAAAGCACAAGTTGACATATTCTAAAGGTTCATCAATAAGCGTTTAAATACAGAATTTTGTCAATTTAAAAGGCAAAAAAATAGTACTTCTAAATTGCCAAAATTCTGTATTTAAACGCTTACTGATGGACCTTTAGAATATGTCAACTTGTGCTTTGTATATTTATGATGCTGGTAAGCACAATTTCTAATTAAAATTAACTGTTATAAACCCACTGAGCAATGACCAGAAAGTGTTGTTTTTTGTTGATTTTAGGCAACCAATATTACATAACCACTGTTTCTATGCTTCGCTACATTCCCCTTTATATCTGAAGACAAAGTTGATGTACCTTATTCTAAGGAAAGTAATTTTTTTTAAGCATAATTATTTACTGAAATCGCATGCTAAGATAAATGGTCCACTATTCAATTACTCTTTTTTTTTCGACCAGTTCCGGACACGCAGATTCATTTTCATTTATAAAAAACCACTCGGTCATGACTTTAACTTTAAAATGCGATTAACTTTCAATTTCAAGACAATTTCGTGTGACTCTAACAAATCCGATTAAAAAATCAAAAGTCAAGCACTTGGAATTTTATTAGAAGTTTTATAAATAAAAATAAATACAGTAGTTACCTGGGAACAATATATTTTTGACCTTCAGTTTTTTTTTAATTATCGTAGAAAACGAACAATACTTTTGTATTAAGGTCGATTTGTGAGTCGGTTTTAATGTAAAAAAACGTGAGAAATACAAACAAAAGCTAACATCTTGCTGTTGAATTATTTAAACTGCAGTTTTCTTTTTAAAAAAAGCCAAACATGTTTTTAAAGCCTAGCAAAATTTAAGTTGAACTTAAGTAAATTGCTAAGAGGGTTCTAAGCGACTAAGAAGTATAGCGCCACCTCTTGGACGACATGTTAAACTAAAGACTTTTTTTACGTTCTAAGAGATGGCAGCACATTCTTATATCACTCATTTGATTAAAAACATATTAAACTAAACCAAAATGTGTATTTGCTTCCATTTAAATATAATTTTTGACAAACCAAACGCTTTATATTTTACTTTTTGCTACCAAATTTTATGTTTCAGCCTCAGAAGAGTGGCTTGTTAAAAAAAATGGTATTAAACTTTTTGTAAATGCATTAACAAGTTTCTAGTTGGGTTTAACAAACAAACTTGGCTTTTTTTATAGAACATTTTGCTTATTACAACATTTTAAATGTCATGCAACCTTGCACAAAATTATAAGCATATCCAAATGCTTACTGAGTTAGATTCAATTTTAAATGCATTTGGAAAAAACATAAGATATTTTGCCAATTAGTGACCGTGTCTAGAAATGACCGTTATTCGGTAATGATTTTTTTAAAGGAAGCGGCAAGTTATTTTTGAAAAACAAATGTTTTGTAAGACATTTTTTGGTGCTAAGAATTGCTTGAAATGTTTTATGTTAAGTAATAATAAAATTATTTAAGTACCCTACATGTTTATCTGTAAATATATTAACTTAAGTATGAGTAATAAATAATAGCACTTAAGCATCCTAAAAAGGAAAATTCTGTATGTAATAAGCTTATTTTACAATCCTAATTTAATGCAAAATCTAATTAATAGAATCTAAATTGGATGAGAACTTTTAAATGGAGTCATAAAAGGTAAAAAAAATTGCAAATATTTTTCTATTATGTTGGTGTAGTATGTCTTTGTTTTTATGTACTTTAAGTCATCGATTTTAATTGATCTGTTTTATTCTAGCAAAAATGAAAATCATTCTTCCGCTTGTCGTTTGGATATGGTTTAACGCACTCACGGTAAGTTAATCATAAGTTTACTAATTGAAAATCTTGGAATTAAATCCAATCATCATTAAGTACTATCGTGGACATGGAATTTAAAACGATTTTTTATCAGCCACCTTCGATTTTTTGAATTTTACTCTACTGTGAATGGGGTTTTTTATGTCAGTTTTCGAATGCTATTTTGACAAGAAATGCGTCAAATGTATTATATTAAAATAAATTATGTAAAATGTGCTGCCGGCGAGAAAAATAGTAAGAAGATATTTCCTATTTTAAATAATTTTGTTTTAGGATAACAATAAGGCTCTAATCTTCGTAAAACATCAGAGAAATGTTTCTTGTTAATGTCTACTTCACATAAAACTTGAGATGTTTAAGCCACTATTTTAACCATATTTACAATGCAAAAATTGATCGTTTTAAATTCCATGTCCACAATAGTAACTTAAAATAATCTGATGTCCATAAAATATTAAATTTTAAGTTTCCTCAACAAAGAAAATCGTTAATCTTTTACGCTTTTACAGAAATTGTCTCGGCATTCTTAAGGCTAAAGATTCAATTCACAGTTTCGAAGATATGTGCTCCTAGAAGCTCGTATAAGTCATCTCCGTTGAGCTCCCGTTAATTCTACTAACTAGCACATCTACATGAGGGCCTTATCGTATATTAAAACTAAATGCAGTTTTAAAAACTAGAAATATAGGGCTGCAAACGTATTATAGTTTCATTTAAATCGGTTATTTGTTTGTGTCGAAAATCTGCCTACAAAAAACAAAAATATTATGATTTTTAAAGTCAGATTTTATAGACACAAATAAGTAACCGATTTAAATGAAACCATAATACGTTTGTAGCCCTATTTTTCTAGTTTTCAAAACTACATTTAGTTTTAATATAGGATGGGGCCCTCATGTAGATGTGCTATTTAGTAGAATTGACAGGAGCTCAACAGAGATGACTATACGAGCTTCTAGGAGTACAGATCTTTGAAACTGTGAATTTGAAACTCTAGCCTTAATAACAAAATACTTTGAAGTTAGAAATGGCGAAAAATAACCTAAATATAAAATTTCAAGATGCAACAAGTTGCATAATTTTGAAATCACGAAAGCAACAATAAAAAACATTAGGAAAGTTTTTAATTACCTACTTATTGACATTTTAAGCGACAAAAAAGTTAGGAAATCGATAAATTAACCATGCAAGAATTGAATTAAATTTAAACATTTAAATTAATGCAGAAAGTTTGATAAAACTTAACTTTACAGCCAAATAAATAAGACATCACTTATAAAGATGGTGTTTTTAAAACTATAAAAAAATAAGATAAAGGAAATTGCTTTTTAATTTGACTTTAAAAACATTTTGTTTTGCTAGGATTTTTAGTCTTATTTTATTGGATTTAATTTAAAATGGCTTCCAATACCGCTTGTTAGAATCAATTATTAAACGCTTTAACACGTCCTGAAATTCGCCTATAATTTCGCATATTAAAATATAATGATTCTAAATTGATTGAATAATAATTGATCAAGGCGTCAATGACACTGAAAGGACATGTTATATTCCTTCTAAGCAACTAAAGGCCAATTTATAGAACGTTACTTTCACTTTACTTCGGCGTTACTTTACAGAAAATTAAATAATATACATGGGAATGTATTAGCAAATTTATACTTCACTTTAGCGCTACTTTGCTGATTCATTTACCTGTAAGTCGTACTGTCAAAAGCCGAGCTTGACCGATCATGCGCAAAATTTGCAAAAATAAGATATTCACCCTTATTGTCAAGGGTGGTGATTACAGAATATCGTTTCGTATGAAACCTGCTGGTCTTCTTATGTAGGTTTCGTACGAAGCGATATTCCGTAATTACGGCCCAGGTGTAAATAGTCAGAAGTCGCGAGCTAAGACACATGCGCATACCTGTTCCCAATTTCACGTAACTTTACAATCTATAAATTAAGCAAATTTGTTAAGTTACGCGGAAGTGAAGTTACGCCGAAGTAAAGTGAAACTAACGTTCTATAAATCGCCCTTTAGAAACTAAGTACTGATAGGTACTTCACTAACCATAGCTTTTATATCGCGGGTATATGGCTACATATTTTTATAAAGTAATGTACGATTGGGAATTCAATGTCCCATCAAGTCTTCGAAGTTCGAAGTAAGAATAGCGGATGCACGTACCACCAGACTCACCGGACGTTGGAATATGTTGGCTCGACAATATTAATTTTTACTCTTTGCAATCAATGTTGAAAAAATTAAAAATTAACCAAGTCTGGAATTACGACTTTTTTTACATACCTTAAGAATTGGGTTTTAATTTCACAGATCTTCTAATCTGTGCTCCTAGAAGCTCGTATAAGTCATGAGCTTATGTCAAGACTACTAATAAATAGCACATTTACATGAGGGCTCCATCGTATTAAAACTAAATGTAGTTTTGAAAACTACAAAAATAGGGCTACAAACGTATTATGGTTTCATTTAAATCGGTTATTTCTTTGTGTCGAAAATGTGACTTCAAACATCATTATACTATTTTTGTTTTTCGACTACGGATACATTTTCTGGTTCCTATACATTACGTGGTCTATGCCAAACCATAATACGTTAATTTGCCATGGTTTTTTAAACTTGTAAATGATTAAAATTGCAACTTACGTTTTTCCCTAATACAGATGTTTTCGTTCAAAGATTTCAATGCAGAAAGAAAAACACCAAAAGTACTATTTTATCATATTTTTATTATTTTTTGCACTCAGTACCACTTCTATGTATCACAAACATTATCTTAAATATATTTAATCATAGTTATTAATGTATTACTCTGTATTTTCACATATTTTGTTGAAATTTCGAAAATAACTGACATTTAGGGAGATGACTTTTACGAACTTTTGAGTGCACAAAACATCCCATTTATGAATTTAATTCTATAGCCTTAAAACATCGCCAAATAACTTCTAAATTGATTTTTTTAACGCCACTAATTACTCAATATTGGCAATATGTCGTTTTTTGTGACTATGCCATTCATCAAAATGCCCCTATTTGTAAAAAACGCGTTGAAAAAAATATTTGGTTACGTCTTTAAGAAAATATTGTTAGCTGTAGTTAAAGGCATTCCTAATTAAAAAGTTAAATATTTAAGCATCTTAATGAAGGTCTTAAACGATAAATGACAAGAAATCCAAGATCCTAGTAGCGTTAAGAAACCTTTAAAATGTAAACACGAAATCTTTCTGACATGCCTTTAAAAATACTAAATTAAATCTCTTATTATTAGAGTCGCATTAGCCTCCAAGATTTTTTTATAATTAGGTACAAACCATATATTTTATACTATAAACACGAATATATACATGGGCGGTATGTCTATGTCCAATTTTTTCTTTTGATTAACGTGACTCTTTCAATTTACTTCTACAAATTTGGTTTTAATTATATTATTTTGTGCGGGTATTAAAAATATAGTAGGTGTATTATTAAAATTTAACAATGGTACCTAAGAGAATGCAAGAGGGCCAAGTGAATTTGTTTAAACCAAAATGTTATCTATTAAAAACAATAAGGCAGTTTCCGGTGCGTAACCCAGTAACCCGAAAAAAAATTTAAGAACAAAAAGTAAGAGTTTCCATAAAAATAGTATATTAAAACATAGAGTTGTATAAGGAACGTTTTTTAACAGCCGTCCAGGTTTGTTTTCCAATGGACAAGTTCTAAAAAACGCCTTATAAAACAAGTTTTTCATACTATTTTTTATATCTGCTTTATTTAATACCCTAAAAAGAGCATTTTTAATTTGAATTAAAAACTTAACCTAACATTCTATTTTTATTGGATTGGCAAAATTGACATTTTGAAGTAAACATTAAATTTAGGTCAGACGTATTGAATAATGACATTTGTAAACTTTACTCATATAATACTAAATAAATAGGCGCTTTTGAGAAAATGTTACCGTTGATATCGTTTCTTCAATTTATCTAGTTATTCCCTATAAAAAACCATGTCCCCCGATAGTTTATAATAGTAAAATTTGAAAATAAAAAGCACCTTGCAAGGGAGGAATTCATATTTTTGCATTTGGAAAACCAACCTAATAAAATAAAATTTTGGGTTTAATAATGAAGCAATTCAGCAACCTTAAAAAATCAACTTTCGGGTTTCATAATAGGCTTTTTTATAGAACGCAAATTTAAATAAAAATCCGTTATATTATATGAAAAGGTGCATGCCTTTTTGGACAGGCTTTAAAGGTATAAAAAAATGGGATTTCCTTTTAAAAATTAAGAACAATCATTTCGTCTAGCTAACTGCCCGCATCCAATAAATGCCGGCGCTTTTAGTAATATTTTCAGATAATTAATCATATTCTAAGATTCTTATAGTAAAGGTTTACTATGGCCTTGAACTCTGCAGATTCGTGTAATAAATCTAAAGAAGATGAGCGCTGATCTATGCTTTTTCAGATATACAGAGTATTACCAAATAACTAGGAAAAAATTCAGGGGGTAATTTCTGAACCCATTTTAAGAAAAAAAGTTTATATAAACATGTGTCCGAAAATCCTTCGTTTCTGATATACAGGGTGTCGAAGTTTCTCAAAAAAAATATTAATCTTAAGATTGCCAAGAAACTAAACCAGATATTTATTTAAAACTTAGCAGGGGTAATTTTCTTATCATTAGGCATAAAGTACGGTAAAAAAAAATAAAAATTATAATTGGGGCACATTTGGGGGTACCATGCGGGTTGTTTACCCCCAACTTTTTTGTGTGTTACTTTTTTGGTATTTTCATAAAATAATTAGAAGCCCTAGAATATGATCTTTAAAATTAATGTCTTGTTTTTTTTTTCATAAAACTAACCGTTTTCGAGAAAAAAATTCATTGCCCAAAGGCAACAAAATTGGTTTTTTAAGTTTGGCTTTTTTATTTTAATGAAAACAAAACATAGTTAACAGTGAAGGGTTAATTTATTTCTTTTTTTTTATTATTATTTTAAGTATCTGGTTAAGTTTCTTAGTAATCTTAAGTTTAAAATTTTTTTTGAGACACTTCGACACCCTGTATGTCAGAAACGAAGGATTTTCAGACACATGTTTATATGAACTTTTTTTCTTAAAATGGGATCAGGAATTGCCCCCTGATTTTTTTTCTAGTTATTTGGTAACACCCTGTATACATCAGTCGTAAAAATACACTATTATCTTGTGTCCATTGTCAAGAATACCATATTAATCGGACACTAAGATGACGCACTGCTGGCTTAAAAAATTCAAAAGGAAAAAAATCTTTTGTCCTTTTTTACAACTGTTTTTAAAAGGATTAAGAAAAACAATGGTTTTTTTCTAGCATAACTTCACGAGATAAAAATAAAATCTAGTTTCTCTCCGCTGGTATGCAGATATTATTCAAATTTAAATCGATTTATCTCCCAAGCTTTAAGCGTGTTTTTTTATTCAATATTCAAATGATTATGAAAGCATGATACTTAAACGAGAACAAGTAGCAAAGATGCTATTCTAAATCTTAAAACGTCTATAAGAAGCTTGTAACTTTAATTTATTTAACATGTAATATGTAAACAAAGTCAATATACTTTTGTACTAACTAGAACTAAATCATTAATAATGAATGGTCACCTAGGGATACTTTGTTAAATATTAGATGAAAGCAGTAGAGCAAAAAGCTTTAGAAAAGTTAATTATCCTAGAGGAGATTTAAAAGTACATCATCAGTGAACCAACATTAAACTACCGCTATTTTGTTTTTGGACCGTTTGACAATGTGTCCCCCAATCAAATGTAAGAAACCAGTAAAAAAATACTTACCACAATTTCACAAAACTTTAGAGGCAAAAAATTTAAATCGCTAAATAGACACGGTCAAGTCCTACGTCACAGTTTACAAAGTGCATTAAAATACTATCTGTAAAATTTTTTTAGGCAACCAACATCACGGACCAAAGAATATGATCATTTTTTTCTTATTCTGTGTTTCCAACATTGGTCTTTTTAAAACATTATTTAAAGAAAAATAAGAGAGTTTTTTAGGTCCCATTTGTGTAAAAATATTCCTTTATCTTGTTTACGATATTTTAATTTAAAATTACCTGAGAATCTACCGCAAAAATTATTAATTATTAATATGATGATGATGATCTCCCACCAAGATGTCAGCTTGAAACGCGAATTGCTTGAGAAAGCAACCATATCAAGGGGTATGGTTTGTTCTAGGTAATAGAAAAAAATGTCAATTTTACAATGGTATTTACCAGACCTTTTGATATGGTTGCTTTCTCAAGCAATTTGCTTTTAAAATTCACATCTTGGAGGGTGCACAACATTAACACATAAACTGTATATTATAGAGGTTTACAATATACTAAACTTGAAATATCAAGTTTAAGACATTATAGCAAATTTTTATAGCAAGGGTTCCCTAAGAAAGCATTTTATTTTTACAAAATATTGTTCTAAAAAAGTGGCTAAATCTGACAGAATCCAAATTCTACGTCACAGACAGTTTTTTAATGTGCATCTGTGACCTGTGACGTAGAACTTGACCGTGTGTATTGGTGTTTTTTTTTAGGCAATTTAAATTGCCAAAGAAACAAAATCAAGACTGAGACACTCCCAAAAAACCAAGTTCACATTGGAAGTTTTAACAGGGTGTGGAACTTGTCTAATTTAGTAATTCGTCGCATAATTTTAAATTCAAAAACAAGAATACATTTAACATACAATAGTATAAAATATTCTCAATGCTTTTTGTTTTTTCATCAGGTAACATTCAAACAAAAATTAATTCTAAGGAGAGTGTGTTGTGTTTTAATAACTTTAATAATAACATTATGTTTATGTAGATATATTGAGTTGATAATAATTGACTGGTTAGGTATGTCTCATGGCCTAGTTTTACACTAATTAAACAACTTAAGACAAATGGAAATAATTCTAGATAACCATACGAGGTAGAGGCAAAAATGTTCTTGATTAAAATAGCAACACAAATTAGGCAGTCCAGAAATTAAAGTATGGTACTATCGTGGACATGAAATTTAAAACGATAAAACGACCTTTGATTTTTTGAATTTTACTCTAATGTGAATGGGGTTTTTTATGTCAGTTTTCGAATGTTATTTTGACAACAAATGCGTCAAATGTATTTTATTAAAATAAATTATGCAAAATGTGCTGCCGGCGAGAAAAATAGTAAGAAGATATTTTCTTTTTTAAATAATTTTGTTTTAGGATAACAATAAGGCTCTAATCTTCGTAAAACATCAGAGAAATGTTTCTTGTTAATGTCCACTTCGCATAAAACTTAAGATGTTTAAGCCACTATTTTGACCATATTTACAATGCAAAAATTGATCGTTTTAAATTCCATGTCCACGATAGTACAAGCCGTAGAAAGTTGTTAAAAAATCATATACCCTTGGAGAAATTATAAGGAGTTTTATAAGGAACGTTTTTTAGCACGCGTCCAGGTTTGGAAAAAAAGCCGCGCAGTAACGAATTTTCCAATGGACAAGTGATAAAAGGCGCCTTATAAAACGAGTTTTTTACACTATTTTTTATATTTGCTTTACTTAATTTTTTTAAGAAACATTTTTAATTTCAATTAAAAACTTAACTTAAAATTTTGTTTTTATTAGATTGGCAACATTGACATTTTGAACTAAAAAATAAATTTAGGTCAGACATACTGAATAATGACATTTGTAAACTTTACTCACTTAATACTGAATAAATATGCGCTTTTGAGAAAATGATACCGTTGATATCGTTTCTTCATTTCTTCTAGTTAATCCCTCTACAAAAAAAATTTGTCCCTCGATAGTTTACAATAGTAAAATTTGTAAATAAAAAGTACCTTGCAAGGGAAGAATTTATCTTTTTGCATCTGGAATACCAACCTAATAAAATAAAATGTTGGGTTTAATAATGAAGCAATTCATCAAGCTTAAAAAGCCAAATTTCGGGTTTCATAATGTGCTTATTATAGAACGCAAATATAAAACATATGTTCAAGAATGTACATACTAAGATTCTTTTACAATTACCTAGTGTTGCCGAACTTATGCAACTTTGTTCGTATTTTCCTTCATGAATATATAACAGTTTTTTTTAACATTTTTTTAGAGATTCTTAAGAATGCCCCAACAACGTACCATCGCGTTTATGCGCCAATTTTAGGACATTCTGAATGTTTAAGTCTCAAATAAAAAATCTCACGTACTGTACTAAACAATGCTTTTCTTTTAAAACTTATTCTTAAAAATGCATGTTAAAGTTAATGACTTTTTTTTTCAACTCAAGCGTTTCCGGCTAATTTAGTAATTTATAAAGACGCGACTATTTTTTAACAATCATGCAGAAAATACCATCACAAACAAAATAGAAAAACCAAAACAAACTAAGCTGTCTGTCTCCTGTAATTTTGTCGCTTTTGAAAAAAATAGCCGTATGATGGCGTATATCTAATCGGCAAACTGTATAAAGTAGTTAAATAAAGATATAGAAGATGCCTCTCTATAATTCAAATACTTCATATTTTATTATTTATTCCATTATCTCTATGTTAGATCTGTGAACGTGTCTCTATTCCATCATTATTATCTAGGAAACAAGAACAAGACATTAGGTACACATCAAACCAAACTGAATACAGGGTGTCCGCGTATAGTTTGCTTTCTTTGATATAGCAAATAGCTGGGAAAAATTCAAGACATTAGGTAAAAACATTTTTTGAAACAGTGCCCCCCTTCGAAAATAATGGCCTTTAAGAAGCTGGACTAAAAACACACGTTATCGTAAATATTTACCAAATGATTTGTCTAACCATCAAAAATTTTGGCAATTTAAAATGCAAAAAATAGTGCTTCTAAATTGCAAAAATTCTGGGTTTAAACGCTTATTGCTGGACTTCTAGAATATGTCAACTTGTACTTTGTTTATTTATATTGCTGGTAAGCACAATTTCTAATCAAAATTAACTCTTATAAACCCTATAAACTGAGCAATGACCAGAAAGTGGTGTTTTTTGTTGATTTTAGGCAACCAACACTACATAGCCACAGTTTCTATGCTTCGCGACATTTCCCTTTTATTATACTCTTCGCAAAAGAGTATATTGCGATTACTCGGACCTTCTCTAAAATCGTTAATATTCATCCTAGAGCAACAATTTTTGCAGATCGTTCGTTTTATGACTTTTTAAGACTTTTATTTTTTGTCCGTCTGTCTGTAACGAAATTTGTGACCACCATAACTCAAGAACGGTTTATTGGATCGACTTTGAAATTTAACACAAAAATTAATCTTATTTAGAGGAAGAGCTCTATTGTTTTTGGAGAAAATCAAATAATAAATAGAGGGTTAAAAACACCCCCAAAGTAGAAAAAAATTCATATTTTCGTTAATATCAAGTTTACGAAAAAAAATATTCTTAATAAAATTAAAGATTGTATTTTTCCCTATAAAAAAGCTTCTGGTAATTTTTTTGTATCCCCACCCGTTCACAAAAAAAATAAGTTTTACGTTTCTTTCAATAAAATAAAAAATGCATCTTTTTATTCATCTACTGCGAAGAGTATCATATAGAATGTGTAACAATTATACAAAAATAAAAAAATAGTCATAAAAATGAGCTATCTGCGAAGTTTACATTTTTAAATGATATATCCCTCTCACTGATCTAACCCGCTCTTGTTTGTTTTCTACCGCTAATTTAGTCGTGTTGCATCTAGATCCCTTTGGATCACAGATGACACGCTTGAGCCACAGTAAGCCTTGGATAAACTTCAAAATTCAGTTATGTTTTATGGTAACTTCAACTTGTAGCATCAGTAACAGTAAAATTGTCACTGTGCAACATGGCTTGTTAAAGTTTAGGTATGCATGGCGCGAAAGTTTGTTGACCGAGATACTACTTTTACTTACGTAATAAATTATAAATACGCTCACAGACCGAAGGTAGAACACTTCAACAGTTATTACACATTATAACTGGCAATTATTTCCATTTTTCTAGTGTTAAAACCTGACGGCGGGTTAAAACTTAAAACTGATAAAAATCAGCTGTTTACTGACGGCCATTTTGTATCAAATAAAAATGACAAGCGAAATGCCACTTTGCGCCATTAAAAAACAATTAATATGGCTTCGTAAATCATGTTTTGTTTGCTTAGAACGTTTAAAGCAATATAAACTACTAAGAAAAGCACATATCGATTGAAAAGGCACAGAAAGCTAATAACAGCCACAACCATAGAGAAACGCCCATAGAAACAAACCTGGCATAGCATTCTTGATACTTAGACATTAGGTAGCAAACAAGAAAACTCAAATATACGCTTAGCTACTAATTATACAGGGCGTTTACTTTGCTTTTTTTGACATGGCAAATAGCTGGGAAAAATCCAAGACATTCTGTAAAAACAGTTTTTTGAAAAAGTGCCCCCCTTCGGAAATAATGGCCTTTAAACAGGTAGACTAAAAACACGTAATCGAAAATATTTACCAAATGATTTGTCTAAAGCATGATTTAGAGATGAATTAGCGGAACTTCACTTATAATTAACGTATCGCGACTGAAATAAATTATACGAAAGATGAAATCGCATTTACACATCCAATTAACTTAACTTGACGTTTTCTTAAGGTTCTATTTCTTAATTTTGGTTAATTTCAGCTAATTCAATCCTCTTCACTAAAGCCATCTATCGGCTACTAGACCAAATTTTTAAAATTACAAAGAAAATCGAAGAATATCAGATGAATTTCTATAAAAAAGACGATTCTAACATTTACTGATAGATGGCGTTTACTAAATTAGCTTGTTGTAAACTAACGTGTAAATTTATACTATAAATGCCTTAATTTAGTCGCGTCAAGTTAAGTGGAGTAAAGTAGCTTTGAGTGGCGTTGAGTTAATTTAATTTAACTCTAAATCACACTTAACCATCTTGAAATTGGTACAATCAATAAAGGTAATAATAACGGTCATTTTAAACCCATTTTGAATTTTGGGGCCCTTTTAAAATAAGTTAAACAGGGCAGTGTTGCCTTGTACACAAAATTACAAAATTCTCAAAGGTAAAGAATTTACATGCAGTTTTTATTAGCACTACCAGTGTTAAACCCATTTTAAAAGTAGCTCCAAACTTTTGGAATGGGTTTAAAATGACCGTTTATTATTGCCTTTATTAATGGTACAAATTTCATGATGGTTGGACAAATCATTTGGTAAATATTTACGATTACGTGTTTTTAGTCTACCTGCTTAAAGGCCATTATTTTCGAAAGGGGTCACTTTTTCAAAAAACTGTTTTTACCCAATTTTTCCCAGCTATTTGTCATACCAAAAAAAAACAAACTATACGCGGACACACTGTACTTTAGACTAGGTATGCTAACAAGCAAAGTCAAATCTCCGTTGCAAAGCTACTAATAATATAATATTTATGCCATTATTCACAATGTGTGGAAGGTTTAATATGTAATTTTCTTTATGGAGATTTGATTGTAGCAAATGAGAACTTAAAGTTCTTGTGCTTGTCATTAGTAAAAATAAATGCACTATGCAAAATTGCTTTTTAATTTGGCTTAATCAGTATGTTTTGTGCACTTGCATCCGTAACGTTTAAATAAATGTGAGAAAACAGCTGATTAGTCGACGCCATGTTGAAACAATTGCGTCATTTGTTTTAGAGTTTTAAGATGGCCACTTTAACACATGTGATCATAATTTTGAAATGTTTATTTTGGCAATGCTATAAAATCAGTAAAATGGAAGTTTGTCTTAAATAACTAGTAGAAAGTACAAATAGTTGTTTAGACTGTACATTTTCACTTTTTAAATAAACCAACGCGTTGCTGGCTTAGGAATACAATGGCTTTTGACACCTACTATTAAAATAAAAATACTTATTTAAGTTTAACGATTTATGTAACGCCATTTTTGGCATTGTTGACTCATCCTTTTTAAGTTTTTACACTTTTAGAATATTAATTATCCGAGGTATGACAACTGAGTGGGTATGGTTTTATAACTGGATTTTCTGCTTGATGGTTAATTTTTTTAGCGATTACGGTTTTGGTGTAGGTACTTAGCTTCCGTCACAGTTGACATCATTTATATTCTTTAAAAATGAGTCTCTGATGGGTCCTAGTAGTAAGGAAAATGCATATACGAGCTCTTTTATATTTTGCATTTATATACAACTAGGGGGCGCTACCAACGGCACCACAAATGCCAAACAAAACCTTCAAGTTTATTAAGACTGTACAGGCCGATTTATAGAACGTTACTTTCACTTTACTTCCGCTTTACTTCGGCGTAACTTTATAGAAAATTAAATAAAATACATGGGAATGTATTAGCAAATCTATACTTCACTTTAGCGCTACTTTGCTGATTCATTTAGCTGTAAGTAGTACTGTCAAAAGCCGAGCTTGGCCGATCATGCGCAAAATTTGCAAAAATGAGATAATCACCCTTATTGTCAAGGGTGGTGATTACGAAATATCGCTTTGTACGAAATCTAGTGGTCTTCTTATGTAGGTTTCGTACGAAGCGATATTCCGTAATTACCGCCCAGGTGTAAATAGTCAGAGGTCGCGAGTTCAGACACATGCGCATACCTGTTCCCAATTTCACGTAACTTTACAATCTATAAAGCTTGATTTAGAGATCAATTAACTTAACTTCACTTATAATTAACGTAGCGCGACTGAAATAAATTATACGAAAGATGAAATCGCATTTACAGATCCAATTAACTTAACTTGACGTTTACTTAAGGTTCTATTTCTTAATTTTGGTAAATTTCATCTAATTTTATGTTAAGTAAGCCTCTTCACAGAGCCATCTATCGGCTACTAGACCAAATTTTTAAAATTACAAAGATTATCGAAGAATTTCATATAAATTTGTGTATATTTACAGAAATAAGACGATTCTAACATTTACCGATAGATGGCGTTTACTAAATTTTCTTGTGATTAACTTACGTATAAATTTATACTATAAATGCCTTAATTTAGTCAAGTCAAGTTAAGTGGAGTAAAGTAGCTTTGAGTGGCGTTGAGTTAAGTTAATTGATCTCTAAATCACACTTAAATTAAGCAAATTTGTTAAGTTACGCGAAAGGGAAGTTACGCCGAAGTAAAGTGAAAGTAACGTTCTATAAATCGGCCTTACCTAAAGTTTTGTTAAGTTACGACAAGTGGTTCTGCCATAATAAATTTTTTAGTTATCCTCGCGAGCTGCAAGGAAACGTATACATCTTTTTGGCTTATTCTTTACGTAAAACCCCCTAGAAGCTTATTGTCGGTTATTTTAAATGTTTGTATAAAAAATTTATGATTGGTCATCATTCGCGGTTTTGTGTGCGATTTATAAAATTCCACCGCCGAACAGATTCAAAATTCTGGGTTTCTAATTAACGCAAGTTTACTTTTGTGCCTCCTTAAAGGCTGTCTAAAAGAAAATTCTTGACCGAATGGCGTATAAAAATTCTAACTAATAAAACATATTTCAAATCATGTTTTGCAAACATAATTTTCATTTTCATCGTTAATTACTGCCAATATATAACCCTTCATAATTAATTCCGATTAGTCGCAGAAACAACTTTCGCTCCGCGCAAAATACCACATATCATATAATTGTAGAAGACTTTAAAGATAACCTTTACCTACGACCAGTCGTCTGCGACAGGAATCTTGCAATTCTAAACTAATTGTCATTAAACAAGTCTTACAGGATATTCTAACAGACGATATATCACATTGTCAAGTTGTTGCAAGTCTTCACTTAGCACTTACGCACCTATTAGTACGAGAGCTGGCAACCAAAAACACACATCATCGAACGGCGTCATGATTTTTTGTGCATTACATCATATTTAATATTTCTTAACTTATGTCCAATACACTTTCAGCGCTAACAGGAAGCGTTTTTTTTAAACATCATAAGTGGGATATTTATTTTTGACGAAATAAAATAATATGTGCAAATATGAGCCTTAACACTGCTAGACATTTAGGAAGTGAACATTTTTAATTTTGTGTATCTGTAGACTTTTATGCGTACAATAAGAAATTTGTATTACAGGGTTTTCTGTCCTTGGAAAACACATTTGAAAAGCGATCATAAAGGGTTGGCAGGGTTATAGCTCGAAGGTGCAAAAATCAATTTTGTTGTACGAAGAAAACGATCCCACTTATGATGTTTTTACCTTTAAAAAAACGCTTCCTGTTTGGCCTGCCATTTTGGATTAAGAAAAGTAATATTAAATATTATGTAATGTCAAAAAATCATGACACTGTTAATGATGTGAGTAGAGTGTTTTTGTTCGTTGTCAGACTACCCGGTATAGTAGGAATCTGCAATACCGACATCCGCGGTGCGCATGCGTCAACAGGGCACGTGGTCGGTAAGTAGGAATCTGTAATACCGACTTACCGACATCCGGTCTGCGCATGCGTCGGCCACTGTAATACTGCGTTACCAACATGTGGTCGGTAGATTGAAAACTGTAATACCGACATGTGGTCTGCGCATGCGCCAGTGCCCTGTTGACATAACCTGAAAAAAAAAAAGTCAGACATACAGACAGACACCCAAATGACAGCTGTCAAAAATGACATTTGTCAAAAATGACATTTGTCAAAAATGACAGCTGTCAACAACTGACAGGCACACAAGATGGCGGCCACCACCCTAACCTAAAACACACACACACATACAACCAATCATACTTACCTACCTGATGACACATCCTACCAGCTTGAAGTCTGCAGCCCGACTGAAATTTGCTGGCCATCCACCTCCTTATATAGTTTCGCATCCCCACCATGTGACCTTGATTTGACCTTATCAGCTGATAGCCTAAAGCACCTCTGATGACTACCGATCAGCTTCACTTCCTTATATAGACTTTCCCGCCAAATTCTCCAATTCCCTGCCGCCACCACCACACACCATGAATACATAACCTCACTTTTACATACGCGACAGTCCCACGGTCCTACCACCTCGAAGTCTGCAGCCCGACTGAAATTTGCTAGTCATCCACCTCCTTATATAGTTTCGCATCCCCACCACTCGGCTATTTCGTACTGCGCATGCGTGGTAGCTCGACCAATCAGCTGTTAGTATTGTGACCACGTGACCACAAGGTAGCCATGTCATGTGACCACGTGCGGTAGCCGACTACTGCGATCAGCCGGCACCTATAACATCGTGCAGGACCGAATACAAAACGAGTGACGTCACACCAGCTGTTTAATGCTGTTGTTTACATTCATGAATTTTCGACTTTGCCTGTCAGGACTTGTCTGTGACGTCACACCCAGCTGTTTGCTGTTGTTTACATCTCTGAATTTTCGATTTTGCCTGTCAGGACTTGTCTGTGACGTCACACCCAGCTGTGTATTATTGTTATGCTGGGAATAAGATATGATTTGTCGAAGCTGCCGTGGCCCTGTTGGTATATCGGTATAGTTGTAAGGCGGATAGTGCATTCTATGCTGGTTCGATCCCCCAATACCGGCAGCTTCGTTTTTTCTTTTTCTCTTTTTTTATTTTAATTTTAAATTTTTTAACGATCGTAATTTTTTTTAATCTCGATTAGTTTGAAAGGTAGCAAAGGTAATTAAAATGTACAATGTACATACCAAAAATGACATACCTTTCGTAAGCCCCTGCGCCCCGTCAAGGCTCGAGATTTTGCAGAGGTGCCTTCTCTGATCTCTTTTTTTTCATATTTTTTTTGTTTTTTTATTTTTTTGTAATTTTTTTGTGGCTTTTTTATAATTTTAATTTTTTTTGTGATTTTTATGCTTTTTTAAATTTTTTTTGTGATTTTTTTCATAATTTTTTACCATTAAGTATCAGAGAAAACAAGTTCTGAAATGAACTATAAACCAACTATAAACTATACTATACTAAATAATTTTTTTAATGTCTAACATTTTTTTTCACAATATTTAGTCTTTTTGTATTACAAAAACTTTTTGGTGGCAGAATTAGTATTGGTGCCAATTTTTGTTCATTGTTTTTTATTTGGACATATTTTTCTTTGACCCTATCGATGGACTCTTTTAAAATTTTAGATGTTGATGGCCCTTGATCCAAATCAAAATGGTAAGGCCTTTTTGCAGTGGGAGTAGTTGAATACAATGTACAATAACCTACTTCATGACGCAGTCTATTGTATGGTCTAGAAAAGACTTTGCCACATTGCAAACAAATATTTGCAATAATTCTTTCAAACTCGGCTTGATCCGAAAAGTAGTAATCCATTTTCAATAGGTAATAAGTAATCCAAAATATTTAAACAATATTGTTCGAACTTGATGGTAGCGAAGTCGTATGATTAATGATTCAGAAGCAAGCAAGATCTTATATTTATACTAAAATGCCAAAGATGCGCGCTAACAACATCTGGTTTATTATCGGCTTGACGTCACAGACAAGTTTTGACAGGAAAAGTCGGAAGTCAGAACGCAGATAACTTATCAACATCTGGTTTCTTATCGGTGTGACGTCACAGACAAGTCTTGACAAGCAAAATCCAAGTGTGAATAACTGGTTTAGTAGTCAGCATGGGTCTTATACATATATAATCGTGCAGGACCGAATACAAAACACTTTCCTTATCAACATTGGGTTTCTTATAGGCGTGACGTCACAGACAAGTCTTGGCAGGCAAAGTTAAAGGTGTAAACAATGGGTATGACTTTACAAACAAGTCGGATCGTAGAAAATGGAAAAAATATTACTAATCACTGTCCGTAATCAGCTCATCTTCATCGCCATTGTTCTTATAGCCTATGGCTCGAGTGGAAATACCATCTTCAAGAATGGTTCGTTTGTCATCAAAGGGATTTAAGGAAAGTTTATTAATTTCTATCGTTGAAATTTTATGCTCTTTGGATCTAATTGCACGTACCGGTGTTCGAAGACACGAATTTGACTGCAAGCAAGTAACATAATCGTTAAAAGTAATGAATTTTTTCATAATGGTACTGGTACATTGTAAATTTAGAAAGGTCTAAAATGGACATTCCTACGTAGATGGGTTTGTCAAAGAGTAAAGATGTCTTGGCCATATGAACCGCTGCAAGGTTTTCGCAACCGGTTTATTTTTGTCACATAATCGTTTGTGTATTGCCATTCTATTTTCTCCATTATAATTAATATAGTAATGTTGAAAACAACGTTTGCATACCACTAATCGACCGTGGTTTAAGGTAAGTTGAGTGTGTACGAGACGTTCAAAGTTTTTTATGTATACATAATGATGCAGGTTGCCACTTTTATTCGAAATAAGAAGTAAATCCCTATGATCTTCCAACTGTTCATTACAAATTTTTAGAGGGTAAACTGTATCTTTTTCCACGCCAAATACATTGATTGAAATATTGTTTACTTTTTCAAATTTTTTGATGTCTTCAAGGGGTGTTGGAAAAGTTACACAGTCGAAGTTGTAGCGGTGAACTAAATTAGTATACTTAGTAACTCGTTGTGGGTTTCTTGAGGTAACTAACTTTGCTAAAATTGAATATTCAAAGCAATATTGATCATTATTTTCAACATTTATGCAAGCCTTTTTGTCCGCAATTGCTTTTGGTAAAGGTATATATGTGCTACCACCAAGAGGACTGTATTTGTTTATGCGAAGTCGTAGTCCATCCACAGCCAATAATACCCATCCACTTTTTTTTAACTGTGTCTCCTCTAATTCCCTCTTCAGTTTTTCAAAGGAAGTGTTAACTAATTCATCTAAGTTTGAATCTCTAACCACCACTACATTTTTGGCCTTAAAGGATGCATTTTGTTCTTCACTGAGTTGATTATGAAGTAAACAGTCAACGAGAATATTAAATTTTATGGCTCCATTTCTATTTAGTTCCATCTCCAACAAATTAAGCACCTGTTGCTTTATTGACAATAAAAATTGCGTCATGTCCAAATTCGTATCGGATCGTAGAAAAAATGACTTTAGACGAATAGCAAATGCCGTTTCATAAGGTAGTATTCCTTCATAATTTGGTAATGTAGCTAACAATTCGTCTACTGGCGGTTCTGTACGTCGATTTTTATTTTGTGGTTGACCACACACGTGTTCATGTCTTCTATGGTTATGCAAATTGGTAAAGCTATGTTGACAATGTTGACAAGTACCATTGTATACTATATTACAAAATAATCTTTCATGTCTTGTGCGACTGGACGCGTTGACAAAAACTTTACCACATTTGGAACATATTTTTGCAATTTCACGTTCAAATTGTTCTTGATCAGAAAACACATCTTCATGATGTCTTTTAGAAACTGAACTTGAAGGTTGGCATACGGCTTCATGACGCTGTCGGTTGTATGTGTTGGAAAATACTTTACCACATGTCCCACAAATTTTCGTAATAATTCTTTCAAAGTCGGCTTGATCGTTAAACAATTGATCCATTTTTTTACGTAATAAGTAATTCAAAGTACTTAAACAATATCGCAGAAGAAATATATCAGCTCGTTCTAACTTCACTTTTGAAGGTGGCGAAGTCGAAGTCGGATGAATAATGATTCAAAAGCAAGCCAGATCTTATATATATACCTATACAAAATACAAAACACGTGCCTTATCAACATCTGGTTTCTTATCGGTGTGATGTCACAGACAAGTCTTGACAGGAATTTTATATAGCGTTTTCTTTTCTATCGGCTAATGTTATCTGGTGGAATGTTCTAGAACAACTGCTGTTATCTGTTACTTGACTTATCAACATCTGTGAAGGTCACGAATAAAACTGATTTAGTAGTCCGCATGGGTATTATACTTATATATTCGTGCAGGACCGAATACAAAACACGTGCCTTATCAACATCTGGTTTCTTATCGGCGTGACGTCACAAACAAGTCTCGACTTGTCTGCGGCAGTGTAAACAACTTATTCTGCCTTCGATAGGTATATAAGGAAGTGACGTATAAGATTTTTTAATATTTTAATATGGAACCAAAAATTCAAAATATCGTCGCAACCGCGAACTTAAGTATTCCATTAGATATCAAGATGATAACGTCCCAAAATCAAAAAGCAAAGTACAATGCAAAGATGAATAATGCTATTATTAAAATAGAAAATCCAAAATGTACCGCACTTGTTTTTAAAACTGGAAAAATTGTATGTATAGGTACAAAAAATGAAAGTGATGCATTTAAGGCGTGAACTGAATTTGAAAATATTATAATTAAAATGGGGTTTAATGCACATTTGACTGAATTTAAAATTCAAAACATAACAGCAAGTTGTGACCTTCAATTTTCAGTTGATTTACACAAATTACATGCCATCCTTCGAAATAGTATATACGAACCAGAATTATTTCCCGGTTTAAGATTTCAACTAAGTTACCCTAAAGTGACTTTTCTCATATTTAGATCGGGAAAAATTGTCTTAACAGGAGCAAAGATTGAAAAACACATTTATTCAGCATTCCGATTTTTGTATCCAACAATTAAAGAAGGTAAAAAACCATAAATAGTCATAAGAAACATGGATGCAAGACTGCTAAAACTATATAAGGAACCTTAATTCTATGTAACTTTATTATTATATTATAAGATTATTTAATAATGCGTTTTATTAAACAAAATGTACGACTTCCTATATGGAACATAGAAGATTCGGAGAATCAAGAAAGACCTTCAAGACATGGATCACTTTTGCCGAATAGTATACGATGTATTATATGTGGACCTTCGAATTGTGGAAAAACCAACTTGATGCTTACACTTATTTACTCTCCTAATGGTTTAAGATTTCAAAACGTTTACCTATTTAGTAAAACCATTTTTCAGCCTAAATATCAAACACTTGCAAAGATTATAAACTCAATTGATGAAATTGGATTGCACCTTTTCGATGACAATGCCAATGTTCCTCATCCAAGCTCTGCAAAGTCAAATTCGATTTTTATATTTGATGACATTGCTTGCGATAAGCAAGACAATGTACGTAATTATTATTGTCAAGGACGGCACAGTGGGGTAGATGCCTTTTACCTTTGTCAAAGTTATGCCCATATTCCCAAACATTTAATAAGGGATAATGCTAACCTCTTGATTCTTTTTAAACAGGATAATTTAAATGTTAAACGATTATATGATGATCATGTTAATTCTGACATGTCTTTAAAAAATTTCAAATCTCTTTGCGATCATTGTTGGAATCGTAAATATGGTTTTGTAGTGATAGATAAAGACAAGGATATAAATGACGGACGTTACCGCTGTGGTTTCGATGTCTATATAAGGATGTAGTAGTACATCTTTATAGTAATTAAAATTATCAACATGGATTCACTGAAACTTGCTGATGACATTGAAAAAAGTACAACGAATATCAAAGAAAAATACTTGACACTTAAACGAACTGTGGCCGAAAATGAAGAATATTTAAATAGAACTTTTAATCCAATTACCAAACATTTAAAACTAATAACAGATAATATGCAATATCCAGAACAATCGTTTGATAGCAGCACCAGCATTGAAGATTTTAAATTTAAAATGCCTCAAGAATCTTCCACTCCACTGAAATTTAAGGATTATAGTCATAAAGATGGCAATGTACCTGGGCGTAGTGTAAATGAAACTACTTTTAAAAGTGTTGAACAAACACCTACAAAAAATTCAATATTTTCTTCTCCTGCAGTTTGGCCAAACCGAAAAGACGGTCATTCTCCCTTACTTCCAATACCATCGACTTCATTTTTTAATACTCACAATAGTTTATCTCCTATGCCGTTAAATATGATACAGAAAGAACAAAATGCAAAAAGGACAACTTTACCTCATAATTCCACAATAACACCAGAAATTCAACAAGAAAGTGGCCAATCATCATTAATTCCAATACCATCGACGTCATTTTTTACTTCTCAAGGAAATTTAACACTCAGAAATAATTCTCCCAAGCCTTGCACCTCAGCATCAAATACAACAAAGCAACATACAGTAAATACTACAAGTACGACTAATAATTCGACAACAAAAAAGCGGTTATCAGAACATTCAATTGATGGAACATCAAATTTTGGACTATTGGCATCAGAGTATGTAAACAAAGTAATAAATGATGAAATGGATGGATATGACTTAATTTACGGGGTACGTTACGATGGAAAGCGTCTACTTATGGGTAATGCCGAAATAAAAATCCACAATGACATTATTAATGTAGGTGGACATACAACATTTTTGGGAACGCCGGGTCTATATAAGCTGATGTTTCTAAAGCAACCTGGAACAGAATCTATTGAAAGATCCGAATGGAAAACATATCAAAAAATTTTATCACTTACAAAAGCGCATAAAAAAAGTTTTAGTCCTACTGGAAAAGTAAACAGACTTCTAAATAACAAAAAATATACACGTGTGATTTCAAAACTGTTTCCGTATAAAAAAAATAAATGGATGCCAAACAACAGATTGTAAATGAACTTCATAAACCGGCAAGAAGAAATTTTAAACGTCGCTCTGTAATTTTAAAAGGTATCGACGATCTTTGGCAAGCTGATCTTATTGAAATGATACCGTATTCTCGACAAAATAATGGCTATAAATATATACTAGTTAATATAGATGGATTTTCAAAATATGCTTGGGCAGAGCCATTGAAAAATAAGTCAGCATCTGAAGTGGCAAATGCATTTTCCCGAATTTTGAAATCAGGGAGAACGCCAAAACATTTACAAACTGATCAAGGAAAGGAATTTTTTAATGGAACATTTTCAAAACTTATATCAAAACATAATATTAATCATTATTCGACATATAGCAACATTAAGGCTTGTATGGCCGAGAGATTAAATAGAACTCTTAAAAATCACTTATGGAAACAGTTTAGTTTACAAGGATCTTACAAATGGGTAAAATATTTACCGATACTATTAAAACAATATAATACTACAATTCATAGTACAATAAATATGAAACCATCTGCAGTGAAGGGAAAAAGCATAGAAAGACAATTGTTAAATAACGTTTATACTACAACAAGTGCGACTCGTCAACCCAAGTACTCGGTTAATGACCACGTAAGACTTTCAAAATATCGTTCACAGTTTGCAAAAGGTTACACACCATCTTGGACAACAGAAATTTTTCGTATTACCAAGGTTAAAAGAACAAAACCAACTACTTACTTACTGTCGGATACTTTAGGAAATCCGATCCAAGGTGGTTTCTATGAAGAAGAAATACAAAAGGTCAAACATCCAGATGTATATCTTGTTGAAAAAGTACTTAAACGAAAAGGTGATAAGGTACTGATAAAATGGTTAGGATTTGATTCATCACGCAACACGTGGGAAAGTGCAAAGAACCTAAAACTATAAAAGGAAGTACCTCGTACTCAATTACCTACCTACAAATGAAAAAAAAAATTATTAACCACAATGAAAAAACGAATTCGTGTAATTAAACCACCGAAAAAAATTGGTGGAAAATTTGGAACAACCGATTGGACCACATCAAACACGGATTTAAAATATTTAGTAAAATTAATGTCTATTAAGAATTTTCGGGGTGTTTACGATTTAAATAATTTGCCAATCAAACCAAGACCAAACGAAAAAGCTATAATATGTCTCAAGACTTCTGATGGATTCCATTGGGTGTGCTTCATAAAAAGTGGTAAGTGTGTCCGCTATTTTAATAGCATCGGAAATAAACCCCCACCAATTGAACTAGAACGTTATTTAAAAAATTTAAAAATTACGTGGAACAAGAAAAGATATCAACGTCCTGGAACATCATACTGCGGTTTTCTATGTCTTTTGTTTTTAAAGGAAATTCTATAAGAAATTCTATATAAGGAAGTACCACAACAGTAATTAAGTTAAAAAATAAATCATGACACTTCTTAACGTTTTGGAACCTTCCACTTTGGATGAAGGTATTGAGGGTATCGAATATCATACTCACTACCCATTTGCTTCAACATCATTAGACCACGGAGATGAAATTGTGATTTCAATTCAACATCAAGATATATATACACTTCCATGGCAAAGCTACATTTACATTGAAGGTAAATTTACCAAAGAAAATAATGAAAATCCAGATGATACCATTAGTTTAACAAATAACGCCTTTGCTTTTCTTTTTGATGAAATACGATATGAATTAAATGGCGTAGAAATTGATCGTGTACGAAACCTTGGACTTACCACTACAATGAAAGGATATTTAACACATTCGATGAATGACAAGCACATAATCGAAAACTATGGATTGGGATCATCTTCAGAATACAGTTATACTGAAATAACAGAAGAAGGATACTTTAATGTGTGCATTCCTCTGGCATTTCTACTCAGCTTTGCCGATGATCATAAAAAAGTAATCGTTAATATGAAACAAGACTTAATTCTTATGCGATCACGAAGAGATGAAAATTGCTACTTGTCTATACCTGATGATGATAACCGAATTACAAAAGGTAAAATTTCACTGACAAAATTATTTTTAAAAATGCCTTATGTTACTGTTTCCCCAAGTCAAAAACTTACACTTTTACGTCATTTGGAAACTGGTCTTGTATTAAACCTAAATTTTAGAAGTTGGGAAATATACGAATATCCTTTACTACCACGAAATCGTAATCATATTTGGTGTGTCAAAACGACAACACAAATTGAAAAGCCACGTTACGTAATTATAGGGTTTCAAACATCGCGAAAAAATGAGAATAAAAAATTGGCCTGCAAATTCGATCACTGCAATGTTACAAATCTTAAATTATTTCTAAATTCCAAAGTGTATCCATACGATGATCTAAATTTGGATTTCACTAAGGGTCATTTTGCTTTACTTTACCATATGTACGCCGCATTCAGATCGTCATATTACCCCAACACAGATCCATCTCCATTGCTTTCTAGATGTGAATTTGGAAAAACACCGCTAATAGTTTTAGATTGTTCCAAACAATCGGATTCTATTAAGACGGGATCCATTGATGTCAGATTAGAATTTGAAGCAGATACCATGTTTCCAGCAAATACAGCTGCATATTGTTTAATTGTTCATAACAGGGTTGTTGAATATAGTCCCTTTACCGGTAATGTACGGAGGATAGTATAATAATTTCCGCCACTGTTCATAGATGGCGCTATACTACATCTCTTTTAATTCTGTCTAAGCACTAAAGCCTATATATGGGAGCTCGTTTTCACCAGATTATTTCATATTTATGTATGGTCACTGGCATTGGCTATAAACGCTTGTAAACCATATTGATAAAAAATGTTGTATGTAGTGGACTTTCAGGGCTTTAAAGACAATAATAATGAATTTATTATTAAAGAGTTTGCCATTTGTTCCGTAAATGGAGAGTACCAAGAGCATTGGTTAATAAAACCACCCTATGCTATAGAACATTTAAATTATAAACAGCGTAAGCAATATCAATGGGTGCTGAATAATTTGCACGGTATCAAATGGGAAGATGGCTTTATTACATTGCAGGAACTTTTCAACATACTTTCAAATTTTCAGGGTTTTTTTCTTATTAAAGGTTTAGAAAAGAAAAAACATCTTCAAAAGTTTGGTTTTGTCGTTATATCATTAGATTCGTTTAATTGTCCAGCTCTAAATACATTGATTGTTTCTAAAACGTGTTGTTTCAGACATCAACATTTGCGAAAGTGTGCTTTAAATAATGTAATAAATTTAGCACTATGGATTTCACAAAGTTTACTTAAAAAATTTAATTTAGTTTAGTTCTTATCAGGACTTAAGGGGTAAAAAATTATAAAAAAAAGTACAAAAAAAAATTAAAAAAGCATAAAAATCACAAAAAAAATTTAAAATTATAAAAAAGCCACAAAAAAATTACAAAAAAAACAAAAAAAATATAAAAAAAGAGATCAGAGAAGGCACCTCTGCAAAATCTCGAGCCTTGACGGGGCGCAGGGGCTTACGAAAGGTATGTCATTTTTGGTATGCACATTATAATTACCTTTGCTACCTTTCAAACTAATCGAGATTAAAAAAATTTGCGATCGTTAAAAAATTTTAAAGAAATAAAAGAAATAAAAGAAAAAAAAGAAAAAAGAAAAAACGAAGCTGCCGTATTGGGGGATCGAACCAGCATAGAATGCACTATCCGCCTTACAACTATACCGATATACCAACAGGGCCACGGCAGCTTCGACAAATCATATCTTATTCCCAGCATAACAATAATACACAGCTGGGTGTGACGTCACAGACAAGTCCTGACAGGCAAAATCGAAAATTCAGAAATGTAAACAACAGCAAACAGCTGGGTGTGACGTCACAGACAAGTCCTGACAGGCAAAGTCGGAAATTCATAAATGTAAACAACAGCAGCAAACAGCTGGTGTGACGTCACTCGTTTTGTATTCGGTCCTGCACGATGTTATAGGTGCCGGCTGATCGCAGTAGTCGGCCGCGGCTACCACGTGGTCACATGACATGACTACCATGTGGTCACGTGGTCACAATACTAACAGCTGATTGGTCAAGCTACCACGCATGCGCAGTACGAAATAGCCGAGTGGTGGGGATACGAAACTATATAAGTAGGTGCATGACCAGCAAATTTCAGTCAGGCTGCAGACTTCGAGGTGGTAGGATCGTGGGACTGTCGCGTATGTAAAAGTGAGGTTATGTATTCATGGTGGCAGGGAATTGGAGAATTTGGCGGGAAAGTCTATATAAGGAAGTGAAGCTGATCGGTAGTCAGTCGTGGTGCTTCAGGCTATCAGCTGATAAGGTCAAATCAAGGTCACATGGTGGGGATGCGAAACTATATAAGGAGGTGGATGGCCAGCAAATTTCAGTCGGGCTGCAGACTTCAAGCTGGTAGGATGTGTCGTAGGTAGGTAAGTATGATTGGTTGTATGTGTGTGTGTTTTAGGTTAGGGTGGTGGCCGCCATCTTGTGTGCCTGTCAGTTGTATAGTATTTTGTATTGTATAGTATTTTAGGTTGTATGTGTGTGTGTTTTAGGTTAGGGTGGTGGCCGCCATCTTGTGTGCCTGTCAGTTGTTGACAGCTGTCATTTTTGACAAATGTCATTTGTGACGACCGTCATATTTGACAGCTGTCATTTGGGTGTCTGTCTACATGTCTGGCTTTTTTTTTCAGGTTATGTCAACAGGGCACTGGCGCATGCGCAGACCACATGTCGGTATTACAGTTTTCTAGCTACCGACCATATGTTGGTAACGCAGTATTACAGTGGCCGACGCATGCGCAGACCGGATGTCGGTAAGTCGGTATTACAGATTCCTACTTACCGACCACGTGCCCTGTTGACGCATGCGCACCGCGGATGTCGGTATTGCAGATTCCTACTATACCGGGTAGTCTGTCAACGAACAAAAACACTCTACTGATGTGGATTTTTATGTTGATAGCTCCTATACTATATCGTTTGTGATGCTACCACTTGATGAGAGCGTTTCTCACAAACAATACATTACCCCAGACTACTTTAATAGCTAGTTAGTATTTCTTTCAGTAGATACACCTCCCTGGAATGTAGCAATTCTTTAGAGCATAAATCAGCTAACTGACAGCCGCCATGTTTGAAAAAATAACGCTTAACATTTGTTTGGTGACGCTTTTGTCAAAATCAAGTAATCTAAGGACGCCATTTCATTCAAAATCAGCTGTTCTTTTGCGGCCATCTTGTCCTAACGTCCCAAAAAACGACAAAATACTTGATTTCATATACAAAACTAAATGTTTTAAAGGGCGATTTATAGAACGTTACTTTCATTTTACTTTGGCGTAACTTCACTTCCGCGTAACTTAACAAATTTGCTTAATTTATAGATTGTAAAGTTACGTGAAATTGTGAACAGGTATGCGCATGTGTCTGAACTCACGACTTCTGACTATTTACACATGGGCCGTAATTACGGAATATCGCTTCGTACGAAACCTACATAAGAAGACCAGCAGGTTTCGTACGAAGCGATATTCCGTAATCACCACCCTTGACAATAAGGGTGAATATCTCATTTTTGCAAATTTTGCGCATGATCGGCCAAGCTCGGCTTTTGACAGTACTACTTACAGCTAAATGAATCAGCAAAGTAGCGCTAAAGTGAAGTATAAATTTGCTAATACATGTATTTATTTAATTTTCTGTAAAGTTACGCCGAAGTAAAGCGGAAGTAAAGTAAAATTTACGTTCTATAAATCGGCCTTAAAGCTTGTTGAGTTGATAAATGCAAAGAAATATGAGCGTACGGTTTGTGTAATTCTTTTAATCAATTCCATGGCATTATCTTGAGGAAAACATCGTGCATAGTCATATTTGAAGTCCTAACAACAATACAATAGGGTTATTGTTTCTATGGATCATGGAGGCTATGCGTTGATGAGACTTTTGTTTTTTATTTTAAGTAGAAAACAAGGTAGGCTTAGGTGCGTACCATTCTGGCATAAATTGATTGCAGACTTGAGCTATTAAGACTTCGGTTTCAAATTCATAAATGGGACGTTCTGTGCACTCAAATGTTCGTAAAAGTCATCTGCCTGAATGTCAGTTCTTTTCGAAATTTTAACAAAATATGAAAAATACGGATACATCAATAACTATATATGATTAAAAATATTAAGGATAATGTTTGTGATACATAGAAGTGGTACTAAGTGCAAGAAATATGGTAAAATAGTACTTTTGGTGTTTTTCTTTCTGCATTGAAATCTTTAAACGAGCACATCTAAATTAGGGAAAACGTAAGTTGCAATTTTAATCATTTGCAAGCTTAAAAGCCATGGTAAATTAACTTATTATGGTTTAGCATAGACCACGTAATAAACCAAAAAATGTCCGTAGTTGAAAAAAAAACATTAGTATAATGATTTATGAAGTCAGATTTTCGACCCAAAGAAATAACCGATTTAAATGAAGGCATAATACGTTTGAGCCCTATTTTTGTAGTTTTCAAAACTGCATTTAGTTTTAATATACCATGGGGTCCTTATGTAGATCTGCTACTGAGAAGAATTTGCGGGAGCTCAACGGAAATGACTTTTACGAGCTTCTAGAAGCACAGATTCGAAGATTTGTGAATTTGAAACCCAAGACTTAACAATTTCTGTGTATTTACTGTTGATTCGGTATTGTTGTAAAGGTGTACATTAACGAAAATAACGTACAGTTAGCATTTAAATTTCCTTGTGCATTAGTGTCAGTAAAAAAGCAATAATTTCTTCAGAGAGACAGTTATGCAATTTGAAATGACTTAACGAGAAAAATGAAAATTGATAATCCAAAACAACATGATTACAATCATTGCATCTCGATGGACTTTTATGTAAATGCAATTGTAGATCCGTTATATAGTATAGAGAATCAAGTGCAAAATTACACTTCTTTATGCATTGATTATCGCCTAAGATACGTATTTAAATATTAAAAAAATGTTTGCACACCACTTACGATTAATAAATATTGATAGATTGGTGCATTCTACTGGTTTTTCAAGCTTCCTAAGGTGTCTATGAAACATGACTGAATATTTAACATAATTTGTGCATTTGTTAATAATTTGCCACAGTTGATAATTGCACGATACGTGGAAATCTTACCAAAGAGAAATATTATGCAAAAAAAACATAATTTTATGTTAAGTGTGATGAAATTATAATTTGCTTTTTAGATCTGCTGGCGAGAATTGCTATTTAAATTATTTCCGTATGAGCTTTAAAACAGGCATTTTATACTGTTATCTCTTAAATTGTAAAGCCCATATATGGCCAAATTTAACTGTGTCTAAAATGACAATATTTTTGTTTGAAATTAAATAATTCCATTAAACGGGAATGTTGTGAAGCATAGAAACTGTGGTTATGTAATGTTGACTGCCTAAAATCAACAAAAAACAACACTTTCTGGTCATTGCTCAGTGGGTTTATAAGAGTTAATTTTAATTAAAACTTGTGCTTATCAGCAACATAAATAAACTGCACAAGTTGACATATTCTAAAGGTCCATCAATAAGCGTTTAAATACAAAATTTTAACAATTTTGAAGCACTATTTTTTTGCATTTTAAATTGCCAAAATTCTGTATCTAAACGCTTATTGATGGACCTTTAGAATATGTCAACTTGTGCTTTGTTTATTTATGTTGCTGGTAAGCACAATTTTTAAATATAAATGGGTAAAAGTCGAAACCGATAGGATTTATACTTTTCGAAGATTTGTCGTTTTTTAAAGACTTTTTGTAAAATGTATTGTAAACAATTTACAAGATACTCTTCGCAGTAGGTAATAAGCAAAAAAAAACTTATTTTTTATTGATCAATAATTAAAAATCAGCAAAGGGGGCAAACTACTAACTTAAGAACAAAAGAAAATCATTTCGACAGCGCGAAAAGGTTATGTAATTGTCTTGTTTGACGTTTAAGATTTGAGAGTAGCAAAGTTTAACACGACGCAACTTTCTTTTGTTTTTTAAAGCCATCTTGACCTATTGAGTTTATAAGATGATTTAGAAACTTTTTTATTACTGAAATCCAGGAATTTTTTTTCTTTACCTAAGAGAGTAACTTGCCAAAAAAATCCAGGAATACTTTTTAATTAAGAAAAAAAGTACGCTTGATCCTGTAAATGAAGAATGTCTATAAATTTATTAATAACCGAAATATGAATTTTTTAAAAGTTGGGAGGCTTCTGTACCCCCTTTTTTATTAACCGATTTTTTTAAAAAACAATAGGGTTTTTCCTTTTATAAGAAATGATTTTTCCAGAAAATTTGAACTTGATTGAACTTGTCGTTCTTGAGATATCGTGCCCACAAAAAAAGTGTGACATACAGACGGACGGATTTTTTGAAAGTTGTTCAAAATTCGATGAAACGCACGAATCTGCAAGATTCGTGCGTTTTGCTCTACGACGAAAATTGACGATTTTAGGAAATTCTGATCGAATTTATAATACTCTTCGACTTTGTCTGCGAAAAGTATAAAAATTAACTCTTATAAACCCACTGAGCAATGACCAGAAAGTGGTGTTTTTTGTTGATTTTAGGCAACCAACATTACATGACCACAGTTTCTATGCATCGCGACATTTCCCTTTAATGTGTTTTTGCACCAAAAACATGTGAAATGCAAAAGACTTTCACAATTTTACTAACCAAAAAGATGAACAGTTACAAATTTACCTAATTGTGTTAGGTATAATACCTAATAATAAATTAAAAGGATGGCTATTCAAATTGATACAAGTTCACTGTTATGCATTCAATCTTTTTTAAACTTTTTTTATCTAATAAGAATCTTTCTTTGCGCGCCATTTTTTCTAAAGTGTACCTATTAATACTCTTCTTTTGTTCGCCTTATGTAAAACGTTATTCATAGCATGCTTGATAAATTGTTTGCTTTATTTATTATCCATTAGAAAAAATATATTATCCAATATAAATAAACAGTTATTTATAATGTTAGTTGCTGGTAATGTTAAGTGAATACATCAAGTAATTCTTTTTTTTTTTGTTGCTGGAATAAGTTAATAATAACGTTAGAAATCGATACTTGGCATAGAAATGCAATTAATTGTAAATATCGCTGATGTTGGAGTAACGCTTCGCGGATTTTGTGTTGACTCAATTAAGAAACTTAAATAAAAACAAAACGCACAAAATATCTTCTTCTTCATTTTTGCTTTTTCTGTTCGTGTATAGCTTGACGGTCGTTGCATCAAAGGGCAATTTATAGAACGTTACTTTCCCTTTACTTCCGCTTTACTTCGGCGTAACTTTACAGAAAATTAAATAATATACATGGGAATGTATTAGCAAATTTATACTTCACTTTAGCGCTACTTTGCTGATTCATTTAGCTGTAAGTAGTACTGTCAAAAGCCGAGCTTGGCCGATCATGCGCAAAATTTGCAAAAATGAGAAATTCACCCTTATTGTCAAGGGTGGTGATTACGGAATATCGCTTCGTACGAAACCTGCTGCTCTTCTTATGTAGGTTTCGTACGAAGCGATATTTCGTAATTACGGCCCAGGTGTAAATAGTCAGAAGTCGCGAGTTCAGACACATGCGCATAACTGTTCCCAATTTCACGTAACTTTACAATCTATAAATTAAGCATATTTGTTTAGTTATGCGGAAGTGAAGTTACGCCGAAGTAAACTGAAAGTAACGTTCTATAAATCGCCCTTTAAGCTATAAGTGAGTCCAGGGCACTTCTGAAAAGAGTATAAGCCTAAGCACATAGATTGAGATTTTATGACTTTATAGTTATTTTATTGTACAGTGTGATTTAGCAAGCCAGTAAAGTTAATTAGTATTAAAATGGCAAAATTAGACATCAAAGTAAAGTTATGTAGCTGCACTACTAGGCCTTAAGCAATTACCTCAAGTTTTTAAAAGGACGTGAAATTTACGCTTCTAATTTCTAAAGGTAAAAATACCAAAATGTAAAAATAAATTTCTTCATGATCAAGTAGTTTATAAATTCATTTGTGCAAAAATTAGGCATCACTCATGGTAAAATGATAAAATTTTCTTTGGTGGGGTAATGCAGCATAACTCCGTCTTAATGTAGTCGCAATCTTAATCCGCAATTATTCATCCTTTGCTCTTAATATAGCTTTCATTTTAGCCAGGAGCCGCCCGCTTCGTCGCCACACATAAAGCAAAAAACATATAGCTTAATGGCCACATAATGTCATAATAATACACACATGAATATTAAGCAATAGGTAGGAAAGCTCAGTAATTTAGTGACGTAGTGGTTTTCTTAGTTGTCATTCCTAATAAGGTGACTTGAATCTGCGAACTCAGTCTTGAAGGACGGTAGATCTTCCTACGCTTAAGAACTACGTAAGTATCTAACTTATTGCACATGATAAATGTTTACTGGAGAATTTAACAATTTTATTTCTATACAGGACGATACAGAAATATGTCACAAAAAATCCATCTGTTATATTTGAGGAAAATGCGAACAAAGTTGCATAACTTCGGCAACACAGTTTGTAAAATACATCTTAAAAACTCATCTAGATTCTTGAGCATACATTTTTGCATTAGATCATATTGACATTGTTGTCAGCTTCATTTCATAAAATTCTTGTACAATTAAATTGATTATAAAAATGTAAGTTGATCATTTAAAAGATAAACAAATGGTAAAATAATTTAGGATAGATTGTGCCTTTGTATTTAGTCATTTCTTTCGTTAATATGTGCTGTTATCTTCAGGATATAAGCGTTTAAAGTTTCGCACTTTAGGGCCTCATATCTCCGAGGGTATTTTAGATAGATTTTTTTTATAAATTTTCTGGAGCTCCCCAGAAATGCCCCAACAACGGACCATCGCGCTTATGCGCCATTTTTTGGACACACTGTAGATAGAGATAATTTTTACCTTGCATATAACAGCCAGATTTTATACATAAGTCCCATAAGTAGATTCTTGGCACCAAAATAAGAAAAAAGGTTCATATTAACATGTGTTTGATTTTGCGTTACTAAGTTAAAGCCCCCCGAAAAACCCCATAAAAATTAGTTTTTTTGTTGTATTTTCGAAACGAATAAATTTTTCAAAAAATGTTATAGAACCTTTTTGATTTATTTAAGTACGAGAATCATTTCTGCGTTTGTAAAATTCTAAAAAAAGTGGTTATAGGGGGGCTCTTTGGGGGGCTGTAAGTCCAGAAAAAGTCAAAATCGGACATTGTTTATGTGAACTTTTTTTCTTATTTTGGTCCAAAGAATCTCTTATTTCAGTTTGTCGGTCTACTTGTGGGACACCCTGTATAAGTCTTTTCAGAACGCTTAATTCACAAAATGCACACTAATACAAGTTTAGGGTTGTCGTGGTAGCCCCCCAAAAAGCCTCCTTTAATTTTTCACATAAGATCAAAAAGTAAAATGATATAAATTGGGTTCCAAGCTTCTTTAAAACCGAACGGCTCTTTTAATTTGATAAGTGGTTGTATACTAGGTCAGGAGAAGCAAAAAAGGGCAGAAGTCCTGTAAACGTAATAGGTCTAACAGTAACTTACTCACGGTTGTTTACGAACTCAAATTTATACATAATTTACCATAATATTCACAAGAACATGTACACACGTTTTTGGAATGAAAATTGCTCTGCACATTTGCCTAGTCATATTTAACATCTATTAGCGCAACCTCAGAGTAGAGACAGATTTACTTATCGCAAATTCACAAATTATTAAAACCGTTAGCGAAGATGGTACATGATGAAACAATACCTCTGTTTGAGATCCCACGATCGCAGTTTAAAACAACAGTTTATTAATATTTTAAAGCAGTTGCCGTTATTCTTGAATAAAAGTTACCAAAATGAACACGTCTTATTTTAAGGGGCCACCACGTCTTTAGAAAAACCGGCTTAATGTGGAATGTCGCAGCATAGAAATTGTGGTTATGTAATGTTAGTTGCCTAAAATCAATAAAAAACAGCACTTTCTGGTCATTGCTCAATGGGTTTATAAGATTTAATTTTAATTAAAAATTGTGCTTACCAGCAACATGAATAAACAAAGCACAAGTTGACATGTTCTAAAGGTCCATCAATAAGCGTTTAAATACAAAATTTTTGCAATTTAGAAGCACCTTTTTTGCATTTTAATTTGCTAAAATTCTGTATTTAAAAGCTTCTTGATGGACCTTTAGAATATGTCAACTTGTGCTTTGTTTATTTATGTTGCTGGTAAGCACAATTTTTAATTAAAATCAACTCTTATAAACCCACTGAGCAATGAAAAGAAAGTGCTGTTTTTTGTTGTTTTAAGGCGACCAACATTACATAACCACAGTTTCAATTTTCCCCTTTAACAAAGTATTTTATCGACTTTACTCTTGAGGGCAGCTAAATAGCAACCATCAATTTGTAGCGCCGTCATTGCACAATTTACGCAAAATAGCCAAGCATTAGTAAATATACTTTTTGTTCTTATTACAAGCAAGCATAAAAGACCATGTAATAAACTTGAGTTTTATCTAGAGCTATTAAGATGACTTGAGTTTCCTTCAGATAAGGTTGAAAGTACCACCCTCGCCTCCCATTTACTGGGTAATCACTCTATAAATTCCTTTCTAACAAGCTATTAAAGACCAACAACAGTTTATATCATTCTATAAGTTACGCGAAGTTACAATATCCGCAAAGTAATTCATGAGTACTGTTGGAGCTAAAAGTGTCCTCCCCTCTTAAACAAATAAGTTTAGGTTAAATTTAAGGACATAATTGTGTAGGGAATTAAAATACCTTTAAAATAAGGGGTCACATGACATACTTTGCATTAAAAAAAAAATTAACCTCGTCGAGACCAAACAATTTCTTTGACAAAAAGTGTTTTTTTTTGCTAGAAATTTGTGTTTGAAGGCCGATTTATAGAACGTTACTTTCACTTTACTTCGGCGTAACTTCACTTCCGCGTAACTTAACAAATTTGTTTAATTTATAGATTGTAAAGTTACGTGAAATTGGGAACAGGTATGCGCATGTGTCTGAACTCGCGACTTCTGACTATTTACACCTGGGCGGTAATTACGGAATATCGCTTCGTACGAAACCTACATAAAAGGATCAGCAGGTTTCGTACGAAGCGATATTTCGTGATCACCACCCTTGACAATAAGGGTAAATATCTCATTTTTGCAAATTTTGCGCATGATCGGCCAAGCTCGGCTTTTGACAGTACTACTTACAGCTAAATGAATCAGCAAAGTAGCGCTAAAGTGATGTATAAATTTGCTAATACATTCCCATGTATTTTATTTAATTTTCTGTAAACGAAGTAAAGCGGAAGTAAAGTGAAAGTAACGTTCTATAAATCGGCCTTAATGACTAAAAATAGGTAGTTTGGTGTCTGGTGTTGGGTTTTTTAAGTTCGATTTTAACGTCACGCAGCTTCGTTGGTTTAAATAGATATCTGCAGATTTTCTTCAGTCCAGTTCACCAGAACGATCAATTTCTTAACGCTCTATGTTACCATATCTAATGTAATTCTATGCTCAACTTTATGGATTACTTGAAGCCCACTGCCTCTAGCTTGTTTTCAAGATAACTATTTTTTTATTATAGGAGGAAAAATAAATGCTTGAACAGTGTTTTAAATCTATTTTTTTCGCAAATCAATAAATAGAAGACGTCTTTTATTTGCGTTCTATAATAAGCACATTATGAAACCCGAAATTTGGTTTTTTAAGGTTGCTGAATTGCTTCATTATGAAACCCAAAATTTTATTTTATTAGGTTGGTTTTCCAGATGCAAAAAGATGAATTCTTCCCTTGCAAGGTAGTTTTTATTTACAAATTTTGCTATTATGAACTATCGGGGGGACATAGTTTTGTTGTAGAGACTAAAGAGAATAACTAGAAGAATTGGAGAAACGATATCAACGGTTACATTTTCTCAAAAACGCATTGATTCAGTATTAAGTTAGTAAGTTTACAAATGTCATTACTCAATATGACTGACTTAAATTTACGTTTTACTTCAAAATGTCAATGATTCCAATTAAATGAAAATAAAATGTTAAGTTAAGTTTTTAATTCAAATTAAAAATGATTTTTAATAGATTAAATGAAGCAAATATAAAAATGAGTATAAAAAAATCGTATTATAAGGCGTTTTTTATCACTTGCCATTGGAAAACTCGCCGCTGCGCGGCTCTTTTTCCACACCTGGACGCGTGCTAAAAAACGTTCCTTATAAAACTCTATTTTTAAATCCCTTATTTTTGGTGAAAACAATAAGCCACATTAAGATAATTTTTATTTTCTATGTTTAGTAAAGCTTCCAACTAAGGAATAAAACTTAATTTTTTAAATTTGTCATACCTGAACGACGACCCTATGTTTTAAAAAGATTACCTACACTGCGGGTAAATTCAATGAATTGACCACCCAGTAAAGTAAACTTTTACGGTGAACAAGTATTAAAACAAGCAAAGTTTTAATTAAAAACAAGGTGGATAAGTTAAGTTGTTCAGCAATAAGTAATTAATAATTAAAGGGTGTTTCCTGTCTGAGTAAAATGTTATACAATTTTGCAACTTTGTAGGTAAACATAAGTACATGGTACAAGTGCACATCAATTGAGAATGCACATGCAAATTATTATTGAATTTGAATATCGTGCACACGTTTAAAAAAAGAATAAAAAAATATTGTGGGGTAAGGTTACCTAAATTGGAACACTTTTGTATTTGAATTTATTTCTAACCAATAAAGAACTAAAACCTGAAAAATAATCATGCATACTTTTAAAATAAAGCAATTTTATTTTACATACAGGGTGTCCCATTGATATAGTACACTGAGTTAACCACATATTCCTTGGACCAAAATAAGAAAAAAAGTTCCTATGAACATATGTCCGATTTTGACTTTTTTTAACTTACAGCCCCCCAAGAATTCCCACTATAAACACTTTTTTCAAAATTTTACAAGTGAGAAAATATTTCTAGTAATTAGATAAATCAAAAAGGTCCTATAAAATTTTTTGAAAAAATTATCGTTTCGGAAGTACTTCAAAAAAACTGATTTTTCAGAGTTTTTTTAGAGGGCTAAAACTCACTAAGGGATCAAAATCGAACACATGTTTATATGAACTTTTTTTTTTATTTTTGTCCAACGAATACGTGGTTAAATCAGTGTACTATATCAATGGGACACCCTGTATACCACATGAGTTAAACATACCGTACCATACCATGTTTTGCGCCAAGTTAAGGATCTTTATTGTGTACCTACTGTCCATTCACATTTAAAAAAAAAGAATCTTTTCCATTGAAAAGTTGAATTATTCTCAAAGTTGGCATTACATTTTAAATTTACTGTCATTAAAAATTTAAAAACGGCCAAAAATAATATGACAGTACATAAAACAGGCGTAAAAATTTAAAAAAGAAACAGTTTTTGTTTGAGATGTAATAACTTATAAAAATTGTAGCCCATTTTTGTAAAAGTGCTAATTTATCCTATGATACCTAAAAGGACTTCTTAACAGTGAGTACTTACATAAATAATTACTATTTTGTGTAAACTTTTAAATGGTTTAATGATTAGTGCATTATAAAGTAATTTAATAAGAAAAAAAAACTTCTGCATATGTTGAGACCATTGCTTTTGATTCAGATGCCCTGAACATGTTTTTAAATGCATTTTTTTTGATTTTTCTTACATAACCAGCAAACACAAGTGACATTAATGACAATATACAGGATAAAAGCTGTCACCCTATGGCTCGCCTGCTTTGGTTTTTTTTAAATTGTGAATGAAGTATTAGACTTTTAAAATACAGATTTCCCACGAAGTAAATTAATTTGTTTATTAAAAAATGGTGATTGAGGTACAAGGTACTTAAAATTGACATCAGGGACCAGAATTGTCGATCCCAACGGTACATTAAGCAACGGTTTAAAGTTCATTCATTTTACACGTAAATATACGAATCATGTTTACATAATAATTTGGAACAGTTATAATATTTGAACGTCCTTGAAAATGCATCACCCATAAGTACCTAAACTGTAAATAATAAATATTGCATTTCATTTTGCAAAAGTACCTATTTAAGTACTCATTATAAGTCATTAATTAAATTCTATTTATACAACGTTTAATGTCCTACATGGCCTTTGCGACGTATTTTTCCACTAGAGAGTAGCGTACATTTTTTTTGGCATATGGGTACAAATTTAAATTTTTTACGAGCTTACAAATGTTAAATCTTTTTTTAATTGTTGTGAAATTCATTAGTTTCTGAAATTAAGATCCGTCAGAGATTTGGCTAATATACTATCGTGGACATGGAATTTAAAACGATCAATTTTTGCATTGTAAATATGGTCAAAATAGTTGCTTAAACATCTCTTTATTTATGCAAAGTGGACACCACCAAGAAACATTTCTCTGATGTTTTACGAAAATTAGAGCCTTATTGTTATCCTAAAACAAAATTATTTAAAAAAGGAAATATCTTCTTACTTTTTTTTTCCTCGCCGGCAGCACATTTTACATAATTTATTTTAATAATATACATTTGACGCATTTGTTGTCAAAATGACATTCCAAAACTGACATAAAAAAACCCCATTCACAATAGAGTAAAATTAAAAAATTAAAGGTGGCTTATAAAAAAGAATCGTTTTAAATTCCATGTCCACGATAGTACAGGGTGTCAAAAAAATGGAGCATAACGACGATGGTACGCTCTTGGGACATTCTCAGGGATCCCTAAAAAATTGTCAAAAAAATCCATCTATTATATTCATTGAGGAAAATGCGAACAAAGTTGCTTAAATTCAGCAACACAGTCTAGGAAAATACATCTAAACCTCCCATTTATGTGTCTTGATCATACACTTTTGCATCCGATTTTATTGACATTGTTGTCATCTACATTTTATGAAAATTTTGTAAAATTAAATTGATTCTAAAAATGTAATTCGACCATTTAAAAGATAAACAAATAGTGAAATGGTTTAAGATTGATTGTAGCTTTGTATTAAACCATTTTTTCGTTAAATGTGCTGTTATCTTCAAGGTATGAGCGTTCGAAGCTTTGTACTTTGGGACCTCATATCTCCAACGGTATATGAGATAGACTTTTTGTACCTTTTTTCTAGGGATCCTTAGAGTACATGAGTACAAATTTAAATTTTCTGACTACACGCAATGGTTATCTTTATTTTGTTTTAATTGTTTAAAATTCATTAGTTCCCTAAAATTAAGATCGTTCAGAGATTTGCTAGAGTTATTATGAAAAATTATAATTAAGTTAGATATAATATAATAATTATGAGTAATAAAAATTTTCGCTACACAAGTTTTAAACAATAGAAAAAATAATTTGCATGGACTGTTATAATTTTAATAAAAACTTAGAATGACTCAGAATACGTTCCTTTTGATAAATTACTGAAAAGTAAAATTTGGCGTAACTACATTTTTATAATTCCATGTCTAATTTACTTTACATTAGATGCGCTAGCGAGAGTACAAATTCTTAAAAGGTAAAGAACTTTAAAAGCTCGATTTATAGATGAATTAACTTAACTTCACTTAGAATTAACGTATCACGAATTAAATGAATTATACGAAAGATGAAATCGCATTTACACATCCAATTAACTTAACTAAACGTCAAGTTAAGGTTCTATTTCTTAATTTTGGTTAATTTCAGCTAATTCAATGTAAAGTAAACCGCTTTACTAGAGCCATCTATCGGCTACTAGACCAAATTTTTAAAATTACAAAGATAATCGAAGAATTTAAGATGAATTTCTGTAAATAATACGATTCTAACATTTACCGATAGATGGCGTTTACTAAATTAGCGTCCTGTAAATTATCGTGTAAATTTATACTATAAATGCCTTAATTTAGCAGCGTCAAGTTAAGTGGAGTAAAGTAGCTTTGAGTGGCGTTGAGTTAATTTAACTCTAAATCACACTTAATTAAAATTAACTCTTATAAACCCACTGAGAAATGACCAGAAAGTGTTGTTTTTTGTTTATTTTAGGCATCCAACATTACATAACCACAGTTTATATGCTTCGCGACTTTAACTTTAATTAAATTCAGAAAGAATTAGTATCAATAATGTTTTAGCGTTGTAAAAGTAAGATATTTAAACGAAATGTTCCATTTTATTACATTTTACATATTGCATGTATTAAATGGTTGGAAATTCTGTAATATAGGATGATTATCCGGTACATCAGCATGTATGTTGAGATAGGTTAGTGCCGATGCACTTTTAGAATCCTATAAATTCCCAACCTCATATGCTCAATTAAGTATTTTTATTTAAGGTTATGTTGCACGATTTTTATTTTTTTATTCCTCACATCTTTGCTGATGTATTCAAATTGCTGCTGCTGCTGCTCATGAGATGGGAATTCTCAAGCAATAACACAAGAACATTACTGAGCTAATGAAAGTTTGTTTTTTGCATTTAATTTAATTTTTGTAAACGTTAGTAAAGGGCAATGATTCTGTTATAAAAGAGTAAAGTGTGATTTATACTTAAATTAAATAAACTTAACGCCACTTAAAGCTACTTAACTCCACTTAACTTGACGCGACCAAATTAATGCATTTATTGTATAAATTAGAACGTTACTTTAGAACAGTATACGCCATCTATTGGTAAATGTTAGAATCGTATTTTTTACCGACATTATAGTCTATTCTTCGATTATCTTTGTAATTTTGGTCTAGTAGCCGACAGATGGCTCTAGTGAAGATGCTCACTTTACCCTAAATTAGCTGAGAAGCACTACTTTTTAGCATTTTAAGTTGCCAAAATTCTGAATTTAAACGCTTATTAATGGACCTTTAGAATCAACTTGTGCCTTGTTTATTCATGTTGCTGGTAAGCACAATTTTTAATTAAAATTAACTCTTATTAGCCCACTGAGCAATGACCAGAAAGTGCTGTTTTTTGTTGATTTTGGGCAACCAACATTACATAACCACAGTTTCTATGCTTCACGACATTCCTTGTTGAACATATTTTTGTTTTGTTCCATTTTTAAAACAAGCTGCATAAAAAAATCGAATGCATCAATTTTAATAAATTGCAATCTTAATAGCCGGAAGTGAGATAATTGCCTGGAACCGCTTCCTTTTTTGCAAGGTTCTTTACAGTTACCTCACAAGGCTGAATTTTGATTTTAAATACCCTATAATCTTAAATGCAATTAAATTCTAGGCGTAAATAGACACGGTCAAGCCCTACGTCACAGTTTACAGAAGTGCATTAAAATACTATCTGTGAAATTTTTTTAGGCAACCAACATTACGGACCAAAGAAAATAGCCATTTTTTTCTTATTCCGTGTTTCCAACATTGATCTTTTTAAAAAATTATTTTAAGAAAAATAAGAGAGTTTCTTCATTGGTTTAAAAATGTTCCTTTATATCTAATTTACAAAATTTTAATTTAAAATTACCCGAAAATCTACTGCAAGAATTAATAAATGCCTTATTAATCTGATATGATGATCACCCACCAAGATGTCAGCTTTAAACGCGAATTGCTTAAGAAAGCAACCATATCAAGGGGTATGGTTTGTTCTAGGTAATAAAAAAAAATGTTAATTTTACAATGGTACTTACCAGACCTCTTGATATGATTGCTTTCTCAAGCAGTTTGCGTTTAAAATTTACATCTTGGAGGGTGCACAACATTAACACATAAACTGTATATTATAGAGTTTTAAAATGAGCTAAACTTGAAATATTGAATTTAAGACAGTATAGCACATTTTTATACCGAGGGTTCCCTTTTATTTTCACAAAATATTGTTCTAAAAGTCTGACAGAATCAAAATTCTACTTCACAGGCAGTTTTTTAATGTGAATCTGTGATCTGTGACGTAGGACTTCCAGTCCAGAAAATTTTTCATCAATTTAAAAAAAAAAAAAATTTGACATTTTTTTTGCTCCTGTATTGAACTGAATGATTTCTAATAATTTTTTGTTTTGTTTCAGACTGTTCAATCCTACGGTGGGATTGGATTTGGTATCAAAAAAGAAATATTTTTTTTAAATTTAGAGGACGGATACTTTGGATGTCAAGTTAACGAATCGACCGATGTTTTACAATTATTTGAATTAAGTAAATTATGCGATGGACACTCCAATTGCTTCCAGGGCTCAGATGAGCTTTCTGAGAAACTAAAGTGCACAAGTAAGTACAATACGAGGGTTGTCTTTTATATTTTGCATATAGACAAATAGAGGGCGCCACCAACGGCTCCACAAGTGCCAAACAAACCCTTCAAGTTTATTACGACTATACCGAAAGTTTTGTTAAGATACGACAAGTGGTTTCGCCACAGTACATTTTTTAGTTAACCTCGCTCGCGAGCTGCAAAGAAACCTCTTTTTGGCTTCTTTACATAAAACCCCCTAGAAGCTTAATGTTGGTTATTTTCAATTTTTTTATGTAAATTCATAACAGGTCATCTCTCAGTCGCGGTTTCTTATGCAATTAATGAAATTCCACTGCCGAACAAACTCAAAATTCTGGACCAATAAGTCTACTTTTGTGCCTCGTTAAAAAAATCGGGCTGTCCAACACAAAATATGTTTTTTACATTCAACTGTTTATGTAAGATTCTTTGAATTGGAGTCATTTAATTGCCTTAGAATGTCTTAATTTTTCGGTGTGTCACTTGTGCATTTTCCGCGGGTTTTAACTGGCGCAAAGCATCCATGTATTTCCGGGACACTCCGCCTGTTTTTGGTAGACCTGTCTTAGGATGGGCGCTAAGACTGGTGGGTCCATGTTTGCATTTCAAGAATCAGCAGGAAATAGTCTTGATGTGGTGCATCGTCTGCAAAAGTAAAAATCAACTCGGCAAGACATTGTTGTTGAGATAATTTTCTTTGAAAAAGTAGTCGTAAAGGGCGATTTATAGAACGTTACTTTCACTTTACTTTCGCTTCACTTTACAGAAAATTAAATAAAATACATGGAAGTGTGTTAGCAAATTTATACTTCACTTTAGCGCTACTTTGCTGATTCATTTAGCTGTGTCAAACTAAGTCGAAAGCCGAGCTTGGCCGATTATGCGCAAAATTTGCAAAAATGAGATATTCACCCTTATTGTCAAGGGTGGTGATTACGGAATATCGCTTCGTACGAAACCTGTTAGGTCTTCTTATGTAGGTTTCGTAAGAAGCGATATTCTATAATTACCGCCCAGGTGTAAATAGTCAGAAGTCGCGAGTTCAGACACATGCGCATAACTGTTCCCAATTTCACGTAACTTTACAATCTATAAATTAAGCAAATTTGTTAAGTTACGCGGAAGTGAAGTTACGCCAAAGTAAAGTGAAAGTAACGTTCTATAAATCACCCTTAATACTTTGCGTCGATTAGAGTACGATGAATTCTACCAAAATCATAAATTCCCATAGGACCTAATCGCGGTTGTAGTTACCGATTTGAAACGCTATCATCGCCACGAGAAAAATGGCAATGCTCGTAATTTCCATTAGTAGATAATGTATTCATATTTTCGTGGGAGAATACCTCGCAATAAATTTCTGAAACAATTTATTAACCGACCAATACGTAGCCAAAGCCAGGGATCTTCATAATAGCTAAAGTTGAAGCACTTAAATTGATAAAACATGACAAGCTTTGCCGTGGAAGAAGCGTAGGCAGACCATAGAAAAGAGGAATAGACATTTTGCTATGGTTGCATGTTAAGTGTGTATTCTACAAATTGTTAGTTTCGATGCTCCATTGATTCTACAGGATGTCTTTGATCACATTTTATTATTATTGTGGTAAAATACCTTGAAATATTAATCGCATTCTTTTGGGTATTCCAGGAATTCACTTTTATTGCTGACTAAAGCGATACCGTTAGTGAGTAGCCAAACTAATATTTGTGACATCACAAAACTGGATCTTCTAAAAAATAAAGCCTCCAGGATTCAAAAAAATAAACATGAGAGTGCGCAGGCCTGATAAAATGAAGTATGCCTTGCTACGAATTAAGTTTTGTCTACCAAAAATGTTACATTTCTCTTGTTGGAATTGTCAATATAATGATTCCATTATTTGACACTAATTACAAAGAGAATGACAGGAACAATTTTTATTAAATCAAAATAATTGTCATTAATGTTAAAAACTGGCATCATTCTATTCCTGGAATGGCCAAAAGAAAGCAACTATTAACCTTTAAACGGGGGTAAACCCGTAGTTAAAATTTATTTTCGCAATAAATTTTCTTAAAAGGGGATGTCGCAAAGCATAGAAACTGTGGTGATGTAATGTAAGTTGCCTAAAATCAACAAAAAACAGCACTTTCCTGTCGTTGCTCAGCGGGTTTCTAAGAGTTAATTTTAATTAAAAATTGTTTTTACCAGCAAAATAAACAAAGCACAAGTTAACATATTTTGTTTTGAAGGTCCATCAATAAACGTTTTAATACAGAATTTTGGCAATTTAGAAGCACTATTTTTTTGCATTTTAAATTGCCAAAATTCTGTATTTAAACGCTTATTGATGGACCTTTAGAATATGTCAACTTGTGCTTTGTTTATTTATGTTGCTGGTAGCGCAATTGTTAATTAAAATTAACTCTTATAAACCCATTGAGCAATGAACAGAAAGTGCAGTTTATTGTTGATTTTAGGCAACCAACATTACATAACCACTGTTTCTATGCTTCGCGAAATTCCCCAAATTTCCTTCAAATTTTGGTACGAAAAAATGGTCAAAGGACACGCTGTATCGGTCGCTCGACTGTTTGAATCTAAAAGTAAAAATCACACATTTACTGAAATTCCTCAAGACCAAGTCTGATGGTTGCTTCTTCTTAGCTATACCGCGCGGATATTGCATGAAATCAAAGAGATTATTTATTTACAATAGAGAAGGTATAAAAAGTCATTGTTTGGTTCCAAGATCCTTTTGTTTACCCAATGTAAGTTATATAGACTAATGAGTCAGTGAACGTAAATAAACAAACGTTTTCAATGGAATTTCCCTATGCTAGCCTTTAAGGCCGATTTATAGAACATTACTTTCACTTTACTTCGGCGTAACTTCACTTGCGCGTAACTTAACAAATTTGCTTAATTTATAGATTGTAAAGTTACGTGAAATTGGCAACAGGTATGCGCATGTGTCTGAACTAGCGACTTCTGACTATTTACACCTGGGCGGTAATTACGGAATATCGCTTCGTACGAAACCTACATAAGAAGACCAGCAGGTTTCGTACCAAGCGATATTCCGTAATCACCACCATTGACAATAAGTGTGAATATCTCATTTTTGCAAATTTTGCGCATGATCGGACCAAGCTCGGCTTTTGACAGTACTACTTACAGCTAAATGAATCAGCAAAGTAGCGCTAAAGTGAAGTATAAAGTTTCTAATACATTCCCATGTATTTTATTTAATTTTCTGTAAAGTTACACCGAAGTAAAGCGGAAGTAAAGTGAAAGTAACGTTCTATAAATCGGCCTTTATGATTATAAGCAATTTATTTCTAGTCATTCTATTTCTATGCATGAAAACCATCCGACTAAGGTTGGGTGAACAATCTTGAACTTCAGGCGGGTAATTGAAACAAAGGCGCGCTTCTTATTTATTTACTCTCAGCACTCTTAGTTTAACTTGAAACAAGAACTAATATTTCACTTCGGAAAGTTATACCTAGAATAGGCGGTGGGCACCTCATTTATTTCATAAACATTTCAAGTCAAAATTGCCTGAGTCTGAAACAAACTCCTTTATTGGCAATAATTGGTGTACATCCAACATGATTGAATATTACTCTTCGGGGGCCATTTAGGGGGAGAAGGAATTTTTTTAGAGGAATCATTTTTGCAGAAATCTTTTTAAAATCTTATTTAGCATCTATTTGTAAAATTTGGTGCGGATCCATCGTGATCTAATGTTGCAATTTAAAGGGAGCTTTTTGGGGGGCTACCACGCCAACCCTAAACTCTCATTAGTGTGCATTTTGTGGATTTGGCTTTCTGAATAGATGTTCTAACACATAAAAAATCTGGCTGTTATACCAAACAACTAGGAAAAAAATTTAGGGAGTAATTCCTGAACCCATTTTAAGAAAAAAGTTTATATAAACATGTGTCCGAAAATCCTTCGTTTCTGAGATACAGGGTGTCAAAGTTTCTCAAAAAAAATTTAAATCTTAAGATTACTAAAAAGTTGAACCATATATTTATTTGAAATAATAATAAAAAAAAAGAAATTAATTCACCTTCATTGTTAATTATGTTTTATTTTCATTAACATAACTTAAAAAAGAAATTTTGTTGTCTTCGGGCAATGAATTTTTTTCTCGAAAACGGTTGGTTTTATGAAAAAAGAACAGGACATTCATTTTAATGATCATATTTTAGGGCTTCTAATTATTTTATGAAAATACCAAAAAAGTAACACACAAAAAAGTTGGGGGTGAACAACCCCCATGGTACCCCCAAATGTGCCCCTTCCAATTATAATTTTTATTTTTTTTCTACCGCACTTTATGCCTAATGATAAGAAAATTACCCGTGCTAAGTTTTAAATAAATATCTGGTTTAGCTACTTGATAATCTTAAAAAAAAAGTTTTTTTTTAGAAACTTTGGCACCCTGTATCTCAGAAAAGAAGGATTTTCGGACACATGTTTATATGAACTTGTTTACTTAAAATGTGTCCAGGAATTACCCCCTGAATTTTTTTCTAGTTATTTGGTAACACCCTGTATATTTTTTGCAAGGTCAAAAATAATCTATCTTAGTCTATAATGTTTTTTTTTTTATTTTTTTGCGCTTGTTCGTTTAAAAATTCATCACTCAAAGATAAAAATTTTCAAAATTAAAACATGTATTGTGCGTACTGTTATAAAAATGATTGATTCACACACGTTAATAAAATTCCTTAAAAGGCTCAATTATAAAAAAATAATGATGTATCCATCTGTCTAAAATTTATTAGAGTAATAGTCCTATTGGGTAAATTATGATAAATTTAGCTAAACTTAAAAAAAAACTTTTAAACATGTAATAACACATAATTTTGTTTACTATGCTGTAATAAGAGATAGAAAATTGAATATATTTCTAATGAGCATATGAGTCATCTTAGGTAATTACAGTTTTTTTCTTAATTTCTCCGAATGGAAAAAATAACGGTAGATATTCATAGTAGAAATTCCAATGCCACTATTTATTTACGTAATTAATTTTTATAATATCATACCTTTTTTCTATTGACAGCTCGTTACGGTCATAAATAATATAAATCGTCATCTTATAGGCTGTCCTGAAACTTTAAAAAAATGTATCTTATACAGGCTGTCCATAAATTGGCGCACAAACGCGATGATACGTTGTTGGGGCATGTCTAGGGAGTCTCAGAAAATTAAAAAAAAAATCTATCTTATATTCCCATTGGAGATATGAGGCCCCAAAGTACGAAACTTTAAACGCTTGTATCTTGAAGATAACAGCACATTTTAACGAAAGAAAATGGCTAAATACAAAGGCACAATTTATCTTAAATTATTTTACCATTTGTTTATCTTTTAAATGGTAAAATTACATTTTTATAACCAATTTAATTTTACAAAAATTTTATGAAATAAAACTGAGAACAATATCAACATAATCTAATGCAAAAATGTATGCTCAAGAATCTGGATAAGCTTTTAAGATGTATTTTGCAATCTGTGTTGTCGAACTTATGCAACTTTGTTCGCATTTTTCTCGATGAATATAGCAGATGGATTTTTTTTTGACAATTTTCTGGGGATCCCTAAGAATGCCCCAATGGCGTAACATTGCGTTTATGTGCCATTTTATGATATTTTTTTGACACCCTGTATAAGGCTCCAAAGTGCGATATTTTAAACTCTTATACCTTAAAAATAACAGCACATATTAACGAAAAAAATGACTTAATACAAATGGACAGTCTATCTTAAACTAGTTAACCATTTTTTATCTTTTAAATGGTCAAATTACATTTTTATAATCAATCTAATTTTTTCTTGTTTTGACGAAAGAAAAAATAATTTCACATTTTCTCAGACACTCTGTATGAGTTTCTGTTGTGGATAATTATTAACTATACTATACAGTAACGATGCGTTCGTCAAAGATTTTTTGCACGCTAGAAAACAACACGACTTTCGTAGTTCTAATTATGTATCTTTAAAAAATTATCTGCATGTCTTACGAAAGGATATATGAATTTAATTTTTAATTGTCGTGGTAAATAAATAGTTGGTGTCGTGTTAATTTTATTGTCAACTTGAATACCTACCTGTCTAGAATTTGTACTTTGTCTTTACCGGAAATGAAAAAGTACACTGAAAGAATTTTTAACAATGTGTTAATTAACTAGGTCTGAAAATGTCAACTTTGATGTCCTCTAACAAAAAAACAAAAGCACTAGAACAAAATCTAATTGTTGATTTGTTTTCTACGGCTTATAATTAGCTTAAAAACACAGTTTAAGGCAAATCTATTTTTTCAAAATTTACCTTATTTTTAACCAAGGGGTAAGGGTCCAAATTATCTCAGTTTTTTAATTATCACGGCCATAGGTAATTTTTGTCAGCAATAAATGCCATCAATGTTCATGTAAAACGAGATGCCTAATACCAATCTGGTACTTAAAAAGTTGCAAAGCTTTTTGTTTAACTGCTATGAGCTTTCGAAGGCAACTTCAAAGGCAACACCAAATTTTTTTTCAAAATGCTCCAATATTTAAAATATTATTTTAAGAAAAAATCTAATGGCAGATTCTTATTCTACAACAAAAAAGCAACGCGCAAAATAAGTTTCATTAAAATCAGAGACAAAAAATATCTTCTTTGAAAATTTTCATAATTTGTCCAACTTTGAAGTGCTCTAGCAAAAAAACTAAAGCACATAGAAAAAATCTGTTTGCAGATTTGTTTTCTACGCATATTAATTAACATAAAAACACAGTTTCAGGAAAGTATCTAGATTTTTTAGAAAATGAATGTCTCCGTCCAAATGGCATTCGCGTAAATTCAAAGACGTCACTATTTTACGTAATAGGAATTAGGATCACCATTAAACGATCCTAGGTGGCCACTATCTATAGAATAACTTTAATGAGAACTAGGAAATCGCTTTTAGAGAATACCATTCATTGAATAACACTTGTTTTAACCATTTAAGGCGACCATTTATTGAACTACTGACAAATAAGAATGCATTACCATTAGATGGGAAATCTATTCCTCATAGTTCGAGAGCTTGCAACCAAAAACACACATCATCGAACGGCGTCTTGATTTTTTGTGCATTGCATTATATTTAATATTTCTTAACTTTTGTCCAATACACTTTCAGCGCTAACAGGGAGCTTTTTTTTTAAACATCATAAGTGGGATATTTATTATTAAAGAAATTTAACAATATGTGCTAATATGAGCCTTAACCCTGCCAACCATTTATGCAGTGAACATTTTTAATTTTGTGTAATCTGTAGACTTTTATGCGTAAAATAGGAAATTTTTATTATAGGGTTTTCTGCCCTTGGAAAGCACATTTGAAAAGCGATTAAGCCATCATAAAGGGTTGGCAGGGTTATAGCTCGAAGGTGCAAAAATCAGTTTTGTTATATGAAGAAAACGATCCCACTTATGATGTTTTTACCTTTAAAAAAAACGCTTTTAGTTTGGTCTGCCACTTTGTTGGATTAACAATAGTAATATTAAATATTATGTTAAAGCAAAAAATCATGACACTGTTAATGATGTGGATTTTCATGTTGATAGCTCCTATACTATATGGAAAATTCCTCCAACTTATATCCGATGCCCTTTTCGACAAAGGTGATACTAAAACGCTTAACTAAATCTGATACTAAATCTGAAAACACAGCATTCTACCAAGATAAATGTTGTATTTAGACAAAAGACAGTGTCTCTGTTGCCATTGAATGATTTATAACGACAATAAAAACAAAATAGCAATGTCTACAATAAACTGCTTCGTTTCTTGTGGTTTTAACGGAGAAATAAATAAAGCAAAGACTATTACACCCAGAAAACAGTTTTATTGGTTAAAAACGCAGTTAATTAAGTCTATAAATTTAAAGAGTTAAATTAACTTAACGCCACTTAGAATAAACGTATCGCGAATTAACAAAAAATTAAATGAATAATCCGAAAGTTAGAATCTCATTTATTAAATAAAATTAACGTCATTCAACGTTCGCTTGGAGGTTATATCTGTTAATTTAACTAATTTTAGGTAAAAAAGACATCTGTTACCGTTTTAACTAGAGCCATCTATCGGCTAATAGACCAAATTTTTAAAATTAGAAAGAAAACTGTAGAATGCAAATAAAAACAGTGAAATAATGAGATTCAAAGATTTATCAATAGATGGCGTTTGCTGCTTTGAATTTTTGAAGTTAAGAAATCTATAAATGCATTAAGTGTGTTTTATAGTTGAATAAACTTAACGTTACTTAACTCCACTTAACTTGACGCGACCAAATTAATGCATTTACAGTTTAAATTAACACGTTAATTTAGAACAGTAAACGTCATCTATCGGTAAATGTTGGAATCGTATTATTTACCGACATTAGTGTCTATTCTTCGATTATCTTTGTAATTTTAAAAATTTGGTCTAGTAGCCGATAGATGGCTCTAGTGAAGATGCTCACTTTACCCTGAATTAGCTAAAATTTTTCGAAATTAAGAAATATAACCTATAAGTAAACGTAAAGTTAAGTTAATTGGATGTGCAAATGTGGTTTTATCTTTCGTATAATTCATTTAATTTGCGATACGTTAAGTCTAAGTGAAGTTAAGTTAATAAATCTATAAATCAAGCTTTCTGGCTTTAAAGAAGTATAATTGTGTGGGATTCTTTTCTCTCAGTGTTTATGCAAAGCAGGAGTCAATTATTTGCGTTTATTTTTTGCATTGTGTCAACAAATAAACAGATTTTAAAATAGCTTGACGACACTTTTTATGTTTGAATTACACTAAGGAACTATAGATTTAACAAAACATAAAACAACAAAGTTCAAACAAACAACCAAAACAAAAGAATCTATTAGATACTGCGTCAAATACTCGTAGCTTAACAAAACAAAAAAATATTGAACACAACTCACGATTAAACGTGAAAATTCCTTTTCTGCCCATGTAAAAATATAGGATGCTTCTTAGTAGTGTTTACTTCCAACTAGAGTCTTTCTTAAATAGAAGAGCTAAGAAATTTGCTACGGTCATAGAGTTACGATTGTTTATTAAATCATAGAGATTTAAGGCCGATTTATAGAACGTTACTTTCACTTTATTTCCGCTTTACTTCGGCGTAACTTTACAGAAAATTAAATAAAATACATGGGAATGCATTAGCAAACCTATACTTCATTTTAGCGCTACTTTGCTGATTCATTTAGCTGTAAGTAGTACTGTCAAAAGCCGAGCTTGGCCGATCATGCGCAAAATTTGCAAAAATGAGATATTTACCCTTATTGTCAAGGGTGGTGGTTACGGAATATCGCTTCGTACGATACCTGCTGGTTTTCTTATGTAGGTTTTGTACGAAGCGATATTCCGTAATTACCGCCCAGGTGTAAATAGTCAGAAGTCGCGAGTTTAGACACATGCGCATACCTGTTCCCAATTTCACCTAACTTTACAATCTATAAATTAAGCAAATTTGTTAAGTTACGCGGAAGTGAAGTAACGCCGAAGTAAAGTGAAAGTAACGTTCTATAAATCGCCCTTTAAAAAAAACGTTTTAGCACACGTCCAGGTTTAGAATTTGCACAAGTGCTAGAAAACGCCTTATAAAACGAGTTCTTTATGCTATTTTTTATATTTGCTTTTTTTAATTTATTAAAAAGCATTTTTACTTTGGATTAAAAACATGACTTAAAATTTTATTTTTATTAGATTGGCAACATTGACATTTTGAAGTAAAAAGAAAATTTAGGTCAGACATATTGAATGCTGACATTTGTGAACTTAACTCACTTAATACTGAATGAATAGGCGTTTTTGAGAAAATGTAACCGTTGATATCGTTTCTTCAATTCTTCTAGTTATTCCCTCTACAAAAAAACTATGTCCCCCGATAGTTTATAATAGTAAAATTTGTAAATAAAAACCTTGCAATGGAAGAATTAATCTTTTTGCATCTGGAAAACCAACCTAATAAAATAAAATGTTGGGTTTAATAATGAAGCAATTCAGCAACCTTAAAAAAACAAATTTCGGGTTTCATAATGTGCTTATTATAGAACGCAAATATTTTTGTTCCTCGAAAGGCGTTTAATCCAACGAGCTCTAGTTCTCAACTCATTAAGCTAGCATAGCCTTCTAAGATCTATTTTTCATCATTAAAACAAATAAAGCATTTTTAATTGATTTAATCGTTATGGTTTTATTTCAGATGATTGCCAGAAGGAAGATGGTTCAAATTGCCATAATGGAGCCTGTCTTGATGGTCAATGCTATTGCAATGATGGATTTGGAGGATGCAATTGCCAAGTTCCAGGTAAAAATCACAAAAAAAAATTAAAAAAAAAAAAAAAAACTAGTAAATTCAAGAAATTAAAGATACATTTGTGCAATTTTGGACGTGGGTAATTGCAGATTAAACGCCAATTAAACATAAAGAATCAGTAATCATTTTATTTAACCTCAAGATTTAGGGCTAGAGATTCAAATTCACAGCTTCGAAGATCTGTGCTCCTAGAAGCTCGTATAAGTCATCTCCGTTGAGCTCCCGTCAATTCTACTAATAGCACATCTACATGAGGACCCCATCGTATATTTAAACTAAATGTAGTTTTAAAAAACTAGAAAAATAGGGCTACAAACGTATTATGGTTTCATTTAAATCGGATATTTGTTTGTGTCGAAAATCTGACTTTAAAAAATATTTTAATGACTTTTGAAGTCATACTTTCGACATAAAGAAATAACCGATTTTTATAAAACCATAATACGTTTGTAGCCCTATTTTCTTAGTTTCCAAAACCACATTCAGTTTTAATATAAGATGGGGCCCTCATGTAGATGTGCTATTCAGTAGAATTGACGAAAGCTCAACGGAGATGACTTATACGCTTCTAGGAGCACTGATTTTTGAATCTGTAAATTGAATCTCTAGCCTTAAGGTACAAATTAACAGCTTCTGGCAGTGGCATGCAATATTTCCCGTTTTTTTGTGTTCATATGTATGATAATCTTACAGTGAGTTCTCAGGCTAAAATCCACTATAAAAATAACAGAATGATATGCCTGTGAAATTCTTATAATTTCAGATAATTTTATTAGAGTATATATGTGTGTGAGTGAGGTAAGTTAATATAATTTGTTATTACGAGCTTAAAGTTCACACAAGGCGTGATTATGAATTATTCTCGCATTATTTGGATCTGCTTCTTAAATGCTTGCTATTATAATTTCATTCATTGAAGGCTTAAAAAACAGTTAGGAATAAAATAGTTTTTGTCCATTTCTACACCCTTGGCTAAGAATAATAAGGTATTTAAAAGGCTTTAGCTTGATTTACAGATGAATTAACTTAACTTAACTTATAATTAACGTATCGCGACTGAAATAAATTATACGAAAGATGAAATCGCATTTACACATCCAATTAACTTAACTTGACGTTTACTTAAGGTTCTATTTCTTAATTTTGGTTAATTTCATCTAATTCTATGTAAAGTAAGCCTCTTCACAGAGCCATCTATCGGCTACTAGACCAAATTTTTAAAATTACAAAGATTATCGAAGAATTTCATATGAATTTCTGTATATTTACAGAAATAAGACGATTCGAACATTTACCGATAGATGGCGTTTACTAAATTGGCTTGTGGTTAACTAACGTATAAATTTATACTATAAATGCCTTAATTTAGTCAAGTCAAGTTAAGTGGAGTAAAGTAGCTTTGAGTGGCGTTGAGTTAATTTAATTTAACTCTAAATCACACTTTATAATTAACGTATCGCGAATAAAATGAATTATATGAAAAATGAAATCGCATTTTCACATCCAATTAACTTAACGTTTACTTAAGTTATATTTCTTAATTTTGTCTCAGCTAATTTAGGGTAAAGTGAGCATCTTTACTAGAGCCATCTATCGGCTACTAGACCTAATTTTTAAAATTACAAAGATAATCCAAGAATAGACACACATGTCGGTAAATAATACGATTCTAACATTTACCGATAGATGGCTGTTACTGTTCTAAATTAACGTGTTAATTTAAACTATAAATGCATTAATTTGGTCGCGTCAAGTTAAGTGGAGTTTAGTAGCTTTGAGTGGCGTTAAGTTAATTTAATTTAACTACAAATCACACTTTATGCGTTTGAATTTTTTTCAAAACAGTTTTTAGTTTTACATTGACATGTTTTTTATTTTTTCTAGATGAAAATGAATGCAAATACAGGCCGTGTGATGTTTTCTCACATTGCACAAACACATTAGGCAGTTTTTCATGTACCTGTTACCCAGGTTATCGAGGAGATGGTTTTCACTGCGAAGGTAAGTTTTCAATAGTTATAATTAAATTGACAGTTTTTGGGGCCCTCATGTAGATGTGCTATTTAGTAGAATTGACGGGAGCTCAACGGAGATGACTTATACGAGCTTCTAGGAGTACATATCTTCAAATCTATGAATTTGAATATCTATACAGGGTAATGGGTTCAGGGGGTAATTCCTGAACCCATTTTAAGAAAAAAAGTTCATATAAACATGTGTCCGAAAATCGTTTGTTTCTGAGATACAGGGTGTCAAAGTTTCTCAAAAAAAAAATTAATCTTAAGATTACTAAAAAACTAAATCAGATATTTATTTGAAATAATATTAAAAAAAAAAGAAATAAATTAACCCTTCATTGTTAACTATGTTTTATTTTCATTAAAATAATGAAGCCAAACTTAAAAAAGAAATTTTGTTGCCTTTGGGCAATGAATTCTTTTCTCGAAAACGGTTAGTTTTATGAAAAAAGAACAAGACATTTATTTTAAAGATCATATTCTAGGGCTTCTAATTATTTTATGAAAATACCAAAAAAGTAACACACAAAAAAGTTGGTGGTGAATAACCCCCATGATACCCCCAAATGTGCCCCTTCTAATTATAATTTTTATTTTTTTTTTACCGCACTTTATGCCTTAAGGCAGGAAAATAACCCGTGCTAAGTTTCAAATAAATATCTAGTTCAGTTTCTTGGTAATCTTAAAAAAAAAGTTTTTTTTTAGAAACTTTGGCACCCTGTATCTCAGAAAAGAAGGATTTTCGGACACATGTTTATATGAACTTTTTTACTTAAAATGTGTCCAGGAATTACTCCCTCAATTTTTTCCTAGTTATTTGGTAACACCCTGTACAGTCTTTAAAATTGCAAAAGATTGGAATGTACTTCTACTTCCTACTAATTAGCATACAAAATTAAAGCCATGAATAAGTACTTGCACTTTTCTTATTTTTCCTCTGCAATATCTTGTAGTCAGTACTCACATGCAGGCAGTAGAATGGTTCGTGATCTGCTCTCATATACTACAGTTCATATGGAAGGTATATTGGAAGGTATATTGGATAATTTAAGCAATTTCTATTTCATACATTTCATGACTAATGGTTATTATGTAAATTGAAATTGCTTTATAAAGCAGAGCTACAACCGGTCAGTATCTAAGAATTGTTGCATTATTTGCTAAAAAAATCCGTGGGTAATCATTAGATTTTATCTCGAGTCTCATAATTTAAAGAACCTAAACATATTCCCAGTTATGTTTGATTTTTAATAAGTCGACAACGCTTAACTTTCTATATTTCGCTTAAAAGGGGTTCATTTTCCGTGCAGAACCGCACACAGAACACTATTAAAAATTTGGACATAAAGCATATGATATTTGAAGAGAACCGCATACGAAACGCTTTAAATAATTAAAATATAGGAGAGCATCATATCAGGTGCAGAACCGCATACAAAATAAATATCTACCTAAACCAAAGATTTGTAGTCGCTAATAAAAGAACTGACGGAAACGCGTTATCAACTTAAGTATAAAATTTAAGTACCGATAATAATCAATATCCTCAATAATTAAATAAAATAAATATATTCAGCTACCGTTGTTTGTTTAACACCGCCTTTTATTAGTGCTGATGCAAGCCATTACATAATATTTAAAAGAGCATCCTCGCGATTACACCAACATCATACCTTATTTAATGGAGTATCTAGGTACAAGCACCTACTGTTGCATTTATAATAATTAATTTGAATTAATTAAATCAGGTTACCTCGGATGCTGCCCCAAGGTCGATCGGAGCAATGCACGTATAAAATGCGTATTTGCATACACTCTTTGCAGAAGTTAAACTGTTCAATTCCCTCACAAAAGAGGAAGAGAATACGAAAAAATAAACCATCTTTAAGACCAAAAAGTACACAGTGGTCGACATATTAAGAAACATTACCTACTTTTAAACAACCTTTCTCTGCAAATAAATAGACTTTCTGTAGGTGTATCACTATTTTGTATGCGGTTCTGCACCTAATATGATGCTCTCCTATATTTTAAATATTTAAAGCGTTTCGTATGCGGTTCTGCACCTTTTACCATATTGCTTCATGTCCAAAGTTTTAATGGCATTCTGTATGCGGTTCTGCACCTATTATAACATTTAATTTGAATGCAGAAGTCAGAACATATTTCCCAGTCCAATTTAGCAATACTCTTGTGTCAATTTTGTCTGTTATCAACTCTTTAGTTAACAATTAACTGTCAGCTATTATCGCAACATAGAGGTAATAAATCTTAACCGTTTTAACATTCTACAATTTAACACAATGAGATCGCAAATCGCTTGGATGGATAGAAGATTTCCAAGTTGGAAAAAATAAATAATAGCATTTGAAATAGTACATCAGATTAACTACGAACTGGGTACGAAGTGTTAAACTGTTTCTGCCACCTACACACAAGTGAAATAACTATAATTATTTATTTGCAAAGTGATGGTACGAAAATGAAAATAATTAATGCTCTTTGTCTAAGTCTATTATTTGAGATTACGGTGTTCGTTGAGATCGATGAGAAGAAAAAATACGAAATTCTAATGCGTGATGAAGCACCTACAATCAAAGTAACCGCGCTAATATTAAAGCTTTGATTTTTAGATACGCATGTACACAAAAAAAGGTTTTATATACACAAACAACTTTGTTCTTTTTACCCCATTTTGCCTTATCTAAAGGCGCTGCTAATGCATGACCTCTCCTTGAAATGAGTTAATATAAAAACGTTTTTTTTCCAAACGTACTGATGCATCTACAATTTTTGCAAATTTACCCATGGACTCGCCGGCAATTTACGTAATAATTTCACGCAACCGAGCTAGTCTAGTATTATCAATCTCGTTCCAAGATTATTTTCCACGAACGACCTTGTCGGATCTTATAGTTGATCATTTCTGTGAATAAGTAGTGTCTAAGTATACATTAGATCGTCCGGCGGTATGAGTAAGTAAACTAGCTATCTTCCTATAGTAGGTATGATCTAGGTAATAGTAAAAAGGCCGTACCATCGTCGTCGTGAAGCATCCGCATATGTAGTTTGTAATGTTAGCTAATCCAGTTCGTTGATCTTGCAAGGTTGATGCTCTCTTTATTATTATTATTATCATTATTCTGACTTTTTAATAATTTTTATTAAATCTTATATATTTACCTATTTATGGTACTTTACCACTTGCTAGAAAAATGTAGGTATTGACCAAGCCTTTAAAGTAAGAGCATTTCCCTCACAATGGTACTTAAAGGGAAATGTCGCGAAGCGAAGTGGTTATGTAATGTTAGTTGCCTAAAATCAACAAAAAACAGCACTTTCTGGTCATTACTCAGTGGGTTTATAAGAGCTAATTTAAATCAAAAATTGTGCTTACCAGCAACATAAATAAACAAAGCACAAGTTGAAATATTCTAAAGGTCCATCAATAAGCGTTTAAATACAGAATTTTGGCAATTTAAATTGCAAAAAATAGTGCTTCTTAATTGTCAACATTCTATATTTAAACGCTTATTCATGGACCTTTAGAACATTTCAACCTGTGCTTTGTTTATTTATGTTGCTAGTAAGCACAATCTTTAATTGAAATTAACTCTTATAAACCTATTGAGCAATGACCAGAAAGTGGTGTTTTTTGTTGATTTTAGGCAATCAACATTACATAACCACAGTTTCTATGCTTCGCGACATTCCCTGTTTTTTTTATTATTGGCGCTTTCTTTGATTTTTCGTACTTAATAAATGCGTAGAAGATAAGTCGCTTTTTTATCAAGGTTATTGATGCGTATCACAACATATGGATCATGGCAAAATTAATTGAAATTAATTAAAACTAGCGATTTTCAAAGACGGAACAAATTCCTACCAAGTTCAACTTTTTTTAATCACCTCCGCGGATATTGATACCCATCAACTTGCTTTCAACAATAATGTTTAAACTAATTGGTAATGACGAAGAGTTTTATTCTTTTTTATCGAATTAATTAATTCTTTTTTCGGATTACGAAACCAAAGATTAATATCGATAGTGATCTGTTTCATGTTGCCGTTACGCCGAATTAATGTTTTGTTCATTGATACTTTGCATGTTCTTTAAATTCCTGAACATTTTTTTTGAAATGGTCAACGACCTGGTGAATTGTTGCTTTGAATTTAAATGGACAAATAAGTTATGGGTCTTGCCAATTTCTATACATATCTAAGTGGTAATACAAAAATGTATGACGGATCTATTGACTACATAATAACATGTTTGAAAGTATGATTTAAGAACTAGACGTATAATTATTAGGTTTTGTGGTTATAAGAAGAAAAACTAATGTTTAAAATTAAGTTTTAGCTCGTGGCACTAATTTTAAGAGAGATTGTACCGTTTCAAAGAAATAGTTTGGAAACTTTTTTCTTTAAACGTCAAAAAAACCCCACTGTCGTGACGTATATGGCGAACATAAAGTAGCACTTTTCTGAACTGTATCATAGAGTTTTTATTTTTACTGCCGGCGACAGTAAAAGTAACTTTTACTGACGCTACCAAATTTTTTTTTATTAAAACGTCAAATATGCATCACTTTAATGACGTTTGTTTTTAAAAAAATAAAAATCAACTAAAAGAAGTAAACTAAATTTATTATAAAACCATTGTATTTAGAAGTTTTAAGAAAAAGTATCGATTACTACACAGAGTTAAAGTGGCTTTGTGTGCCTCGGCAGAATTGTCTGTCTCGCTTTCCTCGACAGACAATATTTCTGCATCGTCACACAAAGCATCACTTTAACTCTTAGTACTAAAATCTACTATTTTTTCAATTTAATTCCTAGGCCAAAAATTTCCTCTAGAAGTTTTTAAAGCCTTAGCTCCTGATTAAACGACTTCACACGCATTATTTATTTTTTTTTAAACCGTGTCAAATCACCAATCAATTAAATCACGTTGGTAATTCAAGGTCTTACAAAAATTGCTTCTTTTTTATTTCGTATTAACTATTACAATATCCTTGTGTAATCTAGACTTAGAACTATTTTTTTTATTTTGTTGTATCATCGCTGTATGCGAACAATAGCTATTAACTAGGAAAAAATACAAGATTCCAATCAGGAACTTAGCATAACGTGCCTTATGCTAGTAAAAAATAGGGGAAAAACAACCTGATCCAGGCGGCCATGAGCAAGGTCGTGACTATACTCCAGATGAGATACCACAACAGTAGTAAAAAGGCCGATTTATAGAACGTTATTTTCACTGTACTTCGGCGTAACTTCACTTCCGCGTAACTTAACAAATTTGCTTAATTTATAGATTGTAAAGTTACGTGAAATTGGGAACAGGTATGCGCATGTGTCTAAACTCGCGACTTCTGACTATTTACACCTGGGCGGTAATTACGGAATATTGTTTCGTACGAAACCTACATAAGAAGACCAGCATTCTTCGTACGAAGCGATATTCCGTAATCACCACCCTTGACAATAAGGGTGAATATCTCATTTTTGCAAATTTTGCGCATGATCGGCCAAGCTCGGCTTTTGACAGTACTACTTACAGCTAAATGAATCAGTAAAGTAGCGCTAAAGTGAAGTATAAATTTGCTAATACATTCCCATGAATTTTATTTAATTTTTTGTAAAGTTAAGCCGAAGTAAAGCGGAAGTAAAGTGAAAGTAACGTTCTATAAATCGGCCTTAAACATACCTCTGGAATATTAGGTCTAGAGCTTCAAATTCACAGTTTCGAAAATCTGTGCTCCTAGAAGCTCGTATAAGTCATCTCCGTTGAGCTCCCGTCAATTCTACTAAATAGCACATCTACATGAGGGCCCCATCGTATATTAAAACTAAATGCAGTTTTAAAAACTAGAAAAATAGGGCTATACACGTATTATGGTTTCATCTAAATCGGTTATTTCTTTGCGTTGGAAATCTGACTTAAAAAATCATTATAATAAAAGATTTTCGACACAAAGAAATATGCGATTTAAATGAAATTATAATTTGTTTGTAGCCCTATTTTTGTAGTTTTCGAAACTACATTTAGTTCTAATATTGGATGGGGCCCTCATGTAGATGTGCTATTTAGTAGAATTGATGGGAGCTCAACGGAGATGACCTACACGAGCTTCTAGCAGCACAGATGTTCGAATCTGTGAATTTGAGTCAACAGTCTTAACAGTTTGGCAAAGAAATAATAGATAAAAAACATACTTTTGTTAACTTTCTTTCGTGCATACAAAACTAACGAAGTAGATTTAAATCATTGCCATTATAATACTTATTAATGGTTAATATCTAGAGCTTTTAAGAAGGAATTCTCGAGCGTATGTAAGCTAATGTCCGGAAGTTATGCGATTATTGATATCACGCGTCGTTCTTTTCAAAACAATCCATGCAGAAATTATAAGTGTACCTATCGTATAATAATTCCATTTCTGAGGCTGATAGATTTAGCTTCGGATTTTGCAATGCAGTTAGGTTAATTTTCTTTGAATCTTGCAGATATATGTATTTAAAATACCGAAACGGATAAGCCTTTGTTATGGTAATCTTTTTGTTCTGAATAGTGAATATCCAACCACCTATACACACCTTAAAATGGGAAACACTTCTAAGAAACTTTTTTTTTAAATTTTATGTTTATTATCTCAAGTTTTGCATACGTTTTATTTAAGCTGCACCCGTTTTCGTATAAAGCCGAATGGACAAATTAACTCTTGATAAGAAAAACACAAATTGGTACTGTTTTACAGTTTTAATTTTGGAACATTAAACGCTCGATTAAGCTACAAACTTTTATTGCAATGAGATTTTAGCTTTCGTATAATTCATTTGGGTTTTTTTTATTTCGCGATCCGTTAATTGTAAGTGGCGTTAATTTACGTAGAGTCTAACAGTCTTTACTGAATAATTTAAGAGGTAATTATGAAAGGCTAATAAACAATCGTCATTTTCCATACTTAACAACAAAATGCACTAGAATTTTCTTCTAAGAACGCAAATTAAATCCCATTGTTGGGTTAATGCAGCAATTTCAAACACTAACAAGATCTATAAACTACCGTCCGGTACAGTGAGCACTTTACATGGAAAACAATGCCTGGCAAGTCCTTAAGGTTAGTTAATAGTAGTCCACATGCAAATTGTTTGTGAGCTCATTAAAATCATGATTTATTACCCTGTTAAGGAATTACTAACTAGATCTACTGTAGAAAGTCAATTTTGCCCTAGGGCGACCGGTTTGGAAAAATTGGCGTTATTTTTAACACCGGTAATCGAGTTGCTGTCGCTTCCCGGTTTTATCTGCGTTAATTAAGTAGTTGTAATCGCTAAGAATGTTTAATTTTTGATTTCTGTATTCGGTTCTGCACGAAATATAACACTGCACACATAATAGCGTTTTGTATTCGGTCCAGCATCATATACGACATACTTTGTATTTTTAACTGATAATGGCGAAATATAGGGTATAAGGTGCAGAACCGCATACAAAATAGCACTAAAAGTAGAAATAGGCACAAAACGATCGTATTTTTGACCTAGAACCTTTAAAATAGGTAGTAAAACTAAAAAAAATAAGTTTTATAATAATTAGGTTGATTTTGGTTTAAGTAGCAATGCTAAAAATTGTCTTTATTTACTACCGGACACATAAAACCGATTTGTATGCGGTTCTTCAACTTGTAAAGACAATAAAGTCCAATGTATAAAACCGTACTTCCCTCCGTTTTTAATGACTCTAAATCTCAGAAGGTGGGCTCACAAACGTCAATGTATTGATTGCAATCTTATCTTGCATCATGCTTAGGTATGGGTTGAACCCAGCGAAGTTAAATGCTTCATTACTGTTAATTTGTTTATTGCATTAACTTAACTAACTAAGAAGAAAGATGAGACGCCTCCCAAAATAAAAGTAAGAGTCTCTAATTTCGCTCCTGCAGCGTAACTAACATGTGTTGGATAAATTAATACTGAATTTAATTAAAATCTTACCGTTACTACTGCACTTGTGCCTGAGTTACATATCTTACAGTTATTCTTTATAAGTTGTAAATCTTGGTAAACGCGCATTTTAAAAGTGTTTTTATATCTAGATTATTGCATTTCTCCATTCTATTCGCGATTTTTCTATAGTTCATACGAGAGTTGACTACGAGGGATCATTAAAAAGCTTTAAGCTTAAATTATAGATGAATTAACTTAACTTATAATTAACGTATCGCGACTGAAATAAATCATACGAAAGATGAAATCGCATTTACACATCCAATTAACTTAACTTGACGTTTACTTAAGGTTCTATTTCTTAATTTTGGTTAATTTCATCTAATTCTATGTAAAGTAAGCCTCTTCACAGAGCCATCTATCGGCTACTAGACCAAATTTTTAAAATTACAAAGATAATCGAAGAATTTCATATGAATTTCTGTATATTTACAGAAATAAGACGATTCTAACATTTACCGATAGATGGCTTTTACTAAATTAGCTTGTGGTTAACTAACGTATAAATTTATACTATAAATGCCTTAATTTAGTCAAGTCAAGTTAAGTGGAGTAAAGTAGCTTTGAGTGGCGTTGAGTTAATTTAATTTAACTCTAAATCACACTTTAAGCCTAAGAACGAGTTTGATAAAATTTTTGGACAACTTTGCAAAGCTCTAGCAAAAAAACGAAAGCACTTGGAAAAAATCTGATTGCTGATTTATTTTCTACAGCCTATAATTAGCTTAAAAACACAGTTTAAGGCAAATCTATTTTTTCAAAATTTACCTCATTTTTAACAAAGGGGTAAGGGTCCAAATTTTCTCAGTTTATCAATTATCACGGCCATAAGTAATTTTTGCCAGCAATGAATGCCATCAATGCTTATGTAAAACGAGCTGCTTAATCTAAATCTGGTACTTAAAAAGTTGCAATGCTTTTGGTTTAACTGCTATGAGCTTTTGAAGGCAACTTCAATTGGAACACCCTAATTTTTTTAAAATGTTTTAATTTCTAAAATATTTTTTTAAGAAAAATTCTAAATGCAGATTCTTATTCTACAGCAAAAAAGCAATGTGCAAAATATGTTTCACTAAAATCAGAGACAACAAAAATTTTGATAAGCTTTTTTGCAATTTTGAATACTGTTGTAAGCCGTTTTGTATGCGGTTCTGCACGAAAAAGGTTATCAAACACATAAAGATGTTTTGTATGCGGTTCTGCACGAAAATTAGTAACAAACATAAAAATCCATTTTGTATGCGGTCCTCCTTATCTAGTTTGGCTTGAACTTTTGAGATTTCAGATTGCCCTCGTAGGAGGAACAAAACGAGTTCATCTATTCTGTTCATATGCGGATGTTCTGTACATATGTGCAATTTGTCAGGTGGTAATTACTTTTATTACATGTTGCCTAGGTTGTGTATCTTTGTGTATCGTTGTTTATTTGCATTGTTACAAACTGACTACTATGATTGCAAATTATAGTTATTTTCACCTAGCATAGATGAGTTCTTGGCGGCAGCAGCGGACCGGCGGTATTAAAAATTCAAATGCTTTTCTAATCTTATCGTATCGTAATAATGAAACGCAGTTAGAACTGTTCTCAATCATTGTTACATTATTATTCATATAGTTAGAGTATTATTATCATGTTCAGCTGTCGAAGTTTTTATTTCGCAGTGTAGGTACATGTAGAAGCGTAACTGGAAGCGATTGTCCCTTGGCGCGGATTTCTAACAATATTATATTTGTTACAGACATCAACGAATGTGAAGATCCAGCTATAGCTTCAAGATGCGTTGAAAATTCATGGTGTTGCAATTTACCAGCACATTTCCTTTGCAAGTGCAATGCGGGCTTCGAAGGCGACGGAGAGGTTCAATGTCGAGGTAATTATTACTCACCATCATGTCTGCATCAGTTTTAAAACATTACACGCATCATATAAACTTAAATACGTACGCCAACACACGTAACATAAAAAAATACATTAATGCAGCGTTTTTTAACCATTGTCATCGCGACGCGACTTTCTTACGAGTTTTTAATTACGTGACCTGAATATTCAAGTCTTCAGCAGACGCAATAATTAAAACCGAACTCTTTGCTTTCTGTACACAGATATAGACGAATGTGCAAACCCACACGCTTGCGGGCAAAACGCGCTTTGCCATAACAACCCAGGAAACTATACCTGCGTTTGCCCAGATGGATTTGTCGGAAATCCGTACGATGGTTGTACTGATTTCAACGAATGCGAACACGAAAATGCCTGTGCGCCAGGTGCTCTTTGCACAAATACGCCGGGAGGAAAACAATGCTCTTGTCCACCAGGTAAGGAAACCCGCCTAACGGTTGTGCGGAATTTAAGTAAATTGTGATTTAGGTTACGACGGTGATGCTTACACCCAAGGCTGCCACGACGTTGACGAATGCTCGCGGTCGAACCCATGTGGACGCGACGCCTTATGTTCAAACCAAGACGGTTCCTTTAGATGCGCTTGTCCACCCGGGTTCATCGGCGACCCCATGACCGGATGTACAGGTACGCTCTCTTTTCAGTCATCTTACCATTCTGTATATAGTTCCAACGTAATAAACTGTGTTAACTCTTAACTAAGATAAGACAGTACTAATGTCTAACTCATATAACCATATCATCCTAGATGTAAACGAATGCGACTCGAATCCTTGCGTCCCGAGCGCGCAGTGTCTCAACACCAACGGAAGTTATTCTTGTTTATGCCCGCCTGGTTTTACCGGAAGCGGAAACGAGGATTGTATTGACATCAATGAATGCGGACGACCTGGGGCGTGCGGAATTAACGCCAAGTGTTTGAATATACCAGGCTCGTTCAAATGTCTGTGTCCGACCGGGTTTAGCGGACAGGGCGAGATATTTTGTGAAAGTAATTATATTTCTACATTGGATGCGTTATTTTATTCTTCCGTAAACTTGTATTAGGTAGTGCATGAACGATCATACGCATGTTTTTGTATTCTTGATTTTCGGTTGTTCTTATTTATGGTAGCCTATTCTACAAACTGTATACAATGCTCCTTTTCTTACCTATGTTGATTTTTTTTGTATAATAATGCCTTGCCTTTTTCAGTTCTTCAGTCGTAGCTTTGATTTCAGCTCTTTTACTTTTATATACTTGTATTTCTAGTGGTATGTACTTTACTTCTCTTTTAGATCTATTTCTTAATCCTTCTAGAAACAGAGACAAATACTTTAGCCATTACATGTCCTTTAGATATAAACGAATGCGAGGAAAACCCATGCGGAGCTAACGCTGTTTGCAAAGACACAATTGGGAGTTTCTCATGCTCTTGCAAGGAAGACTACACCGGTGATCCTCTTAAAGGTTGTACCGACGTTGACGAATGCTCTACTCTTGAAAAACCGTGCGGAAATTACGCCATTTGCGAGAACACCGCGCCTGGATACAACTGCTTATGTCCGCAAGGTTATAGAGCAAGTCCAACGCCCAAAATCGCGTGCGAACAAGTAAGGAGCCTTGTGGTACACCCTAGACGTTTTCTAACATAATGTGTTACAGGTCGACGTTAACATCTTATGCAAATCCAACTACGACTGCACAAACAACGCTGAATGTGTAGAGAACCAATGCTTTTGCCAAAAGGGTTTTACGCCCAAAGGTGCGACATGCGTAGATGTTGACGAATGTGCTTCGTCGCAACCATGTGGACCATATGCGCTTTGTACCAATACCGTAGGTAGTTTTAAATGCGAATGTGAAAGCGGGTACGTTGGTGCGCCACCAATGGTGAACTGCAAACAGCCTTGCGAAGACGTCAAATGTGGCGATCACGCCTTTTGTAAACCGGACGGTCAGGAAGCGTATTGTATTTGCGAAGACGGATGGACGTACGATCCGCATGACATTTCAGCAGGATGCATTGGTAAGTTAACTCTCTTACCAAGAAAGCCAAGTTTAACACAACGTTTTTGCTTTAGATATCAACGAATGCGACACCGCGAACGGTAACAGCGGACGCTGTGGCACCAACGCGAACTGCACAAACCTAATGGGGAGTTACGCGTGTAACTGCCCAGTTGGTTTTACCGGAAATCCAGCCACTCAGTGCTTGGACATAAACGAATGTCTTAAGCCTGACTCCTGTGGTATTGGAGCGCTTTGTAATAACTTCCCTGGTGGTTTTACGTGCGCATGCCCTGACGGTTTTATCGCCGATCCTGACCCTCAAACTAAATGCAACGAGATTGTTACGTGTAAGACTGATAAGGACTGTCCTGGTAATGCCTTATGTGACGGTGATAAGCGTTGTCTTTGCCCTGAGCCGAATGTCGGAAACGACTGTAGACGTAAGTATTTTTTAACTCTGGTGCAAAGTAACGTTCTTATATCTTTCTTAATTTACAGATCCTTGCGAAGCCATCACGTGCTCATCAAACGAACAATGCATGCTGGTCGACCAACAACCAAAATGCATATGTTCCGAAGGGTTCCAATTAACCTCAAGCGGTTGCGTGGACATCGACGAATGCCTAACGAACCCATGCAAATCAGGCGCCATATGCAAAAACGAACCAGGTTCCTACAGCTGTCAATGCCCAGGCGGTACGACTGGTGATCCACACAACACCGGCTGCACCAAATTGAAACTAGCCGAAGCGTGTTCAGACACCAATCCATGTCCAAGCGGTGAACAATGCGTTGTTGACGAAATCATTGGCGAGAACGTTTGTATCTGCGTACAAGGCTACGTCCGCGACCTAACAACTGGGAAATGCCGTGACAACGACGAGTGCACAGAGGTGCGTAACAAACCACCTTGCGGACTTAACGCCTTGTGCAAGAACCTGCCTGGGTCGTACGACTGTCAATGCGCGCCAGGTTTTAACGGAAATCCATTCCAGGAGTGTATAGAGTGCAATAGCCCTGACTGCAGATGTCAACCACCGTACAAGTTCTCGGAAGGAAACTGCGTCTTGGACGGTTGTGGGAAAGACGGATCGTGTCCAAACGGCGCTGAGTGTATTACCATAACTGGCGGAGTGAGCTACTGCGCTTGTCCGAAAGGTTACAAAACAGCCTTAGACGGGTCGTGTGTTGACATAAACGAGTGCAGTGAGCTCCAACAAGTCTGCGGGTTTGGCGCGCAGTGTATCAACACGCAAGGAGGTTATGAGTGCCATTGTCCAAGGACGTATGGCGGCGATCCGTACAACGGAATATGCGCACCGGCGCAAAAGCGTTGCATTAAGGACAACGAATGCTCAGCTAATGAAAAGTGCATAGAACCAGGCGAGTGCATATGTCCTCCGCCGTATTTCTCCGACGCACAGGATGGAAACAAATGCAAGAGTCCATGTGAGCGCTTCCCGTGTGGAATCAACTCCAAATGCACCCCGACAGACCCGCCGAAGTGCATGTGTGAAACTGGGTATCGTGGTAACCCGCTACAAGGTTGCACCGACATAAACGAGTGCGATGACAGACCTTGCGCCTACGGAGCGCACTGCTTGAACCAAAAAGGCACATACAAGTGCATCTGCCCCAAAGGAATGAAAGGCGATCCATACAAAAGTGGTTGCATCCTAGACGACAAAGGAACTGCTAAGAGCGAATGCGCCAGCAACGCCGATTGCGCGTCAACCTTAGCCTGCATTCAAGGTACATGCGTAAGCCCGTGCGGAAACTTACGCTGCGGAAACCATGCGTACTGCGAACCAGACAAACACGCAGCTTGGTGTCGATGCAACGTAGGCTACACTGAAAACTCGAAAGGGGATTGCGTCTCCGTTTGTGAGGATACGGTTTGCGCTTCTGGAGCACAATGCTTGGCAACGAATTCTGAACCGACTTGCAAGTGTTTAGATGGTTTTATTGGAAATCCGTTCCCTGGCGGGGAATGTACTACTGATGTTTGTTCTACTAGTAATCCGTGCAAGGAACCTCATGTTTGCGTTAGCGGAAGGTGTAAACAAAGATGCGAAGGTGTTGTGTGCGGAATCGGCGCGTATTGCGACAAGAACAACAATAAGTGCGTTTGTATGCCGTTCTTCGTTGGAAACCCTGATTATCTCTGCATGCCTCGTAAGTACTTCTTGGTTTTATAACTTCCACAATATTATTAAACTCATACTTTGTTACAGCAATTTACGGACCAACCTGCAAGCCAAAATGCGCTCACAGCGCGCACTGCCAGTACAGCGGCGATTCGTCAAAATGCGTCTGCAACGAAGGCACCTCTGGGAACCCATACGAACTATGCGAAAGCCTTGAACGTAAAATCTGCGACTCGTCCTCATGCGGCAAAAACGCCAACTGCCAACAGACGTACAACGGAATCGAGTGCATTTGCAACTCTGGCTTTACCGGCAACTCATACATAGGCTGCACGGACATAGACGAATGCTCCACTGGTCAAAGCATCTGTGGACAGAGCGCTGTATGCATCAACACCGAAGGCGGATACGACTGTCGCTGCAAAGACGGTTACGCCGGCAACCCGTTCATAATGTGCAGCGAGGTACAAGGCGGACAATGCAAGGAAGCTTCCACGTGCCACTGCTCGAACAAACAACTCTGCCCAAGCGGTTTTACTTGCGACAAAGGCCAGTGCAAGAACCTATGCGAGAAAATCAAATGCGGTCCTGGCGCCAGTTGCGCCAACGGAAAGTGCGTTTGCCCGTCTGGCTACATCGGAAACGCAGACGAGGGATGTAAGATCCAAGGACAGTGCAACACCGACGTTGACTGTTACGACACCGAGATATGTTTCCAACAAGGGAAGAACGTACGGAAGTGCGTTGACGCGTGTAGTAAACTACAGTGTGGACCAAACGCATTGTGCTTAGTCGAAAAACACCGCTCCTCTTGCATCTGCGCCTTGGGCTACTTCGGAAACCCATCCGACCTAGTAGCTGGTTGCCAGCTTGAAGATACCAAATCCGACAAAGAATGTTTATCTGACGATGATTGTCAACACGGAACGGTTTGCGCTGTAGACTCAAACGGACGACAGAAGTGCATAAGCCCATGCGAAACAGTAGCGTGTGGATTGAACGAGAAATGCAAGCTCGACGTAAGCGGCCACCCGACGTGTGCTTGCCAGGACGATTTTATCTGGAACCCTGTCGCATCATCGTGCGAGAAACCATCAGTACCTGATTGTAAAGGCGACTCGGACTGTCAACCTATATCCTCGTGCCAACCTGACGCGCTCGGTGTGCTTAAGTGCGTATCAGTGTGCTCGCACTTCTCCTGTCCGACCAATGCTGCATGTGTTGCCGAATCGCACAAGGGTCAATGCCAATGTTTAACTGGCTTTACTGGAAACCCAAATGACAGAAACGGTTGCAAAATCATAATTGAAAACGAGTGTACGTCCGATGCGCAATGCAGCGAATCTGAGACCTGTAAGAAGCATCCAAACCACGACGTGCAAAGCTGTCAACCCGCATGTGACTTAGTGTCCTGCGGACCGAATGCTGTGTGTGTTGTCAACAACCACGTGCCGAAGTGCCAATGCCCACCTGGCGCGTTTGTTGGTAACCCGAACGATACTGCGATTGGTTGTCAAACAGTTCCATGCGTTTACAACACCGACTGTCCGAAGTATCAGTTATGCAACAGACAAACGAACATGTGCTATGATATCTGTACCGAAGATCAATGCGGTACGAACGCGGTTTGCATCGCTGAGAACCACAAGTCGAGTTGCCAATGCCCTCCAGGCTTTACGCCCAACCCAAGTGCTGAAATAGAATGTACCCCTAGCGATGCCTGTTCGCCAAATCCATGCCACCCGAGCGCAGTGTGCGAGTCCAATGGTGCCTCTTATGTTTGCAAGTGTCACAACGGATTCATAGGAGATCCTGTTACGACTGGGTGCCGACCCGAAGGCGCATGTCCAAACGGTGATTCAGACTGTCCGGAACAATCACGTTGTACCCTTGGAAAGTGTGTTAACCCATGCGAGAAAAGTCCATGCGGTCCTAACACGCAATGTAACATCGAGGACAGAAAAGCAATCTGCAGTTGTCAACGCAAATTCAACCCTAGTTTAAAAGGCGCGCAAAGTGGATGCGTACGCAGCGTAGAAGGTTGCGAGATCGACTCAGACTGCGGCGAGTCCGACGTGTGTTCAAACGGACAGTGCCGCGTTGTTTGCAGAAATAAAGACGACTGCACTGAAGGCGAGCGTTGCATGGAGAACATCTGTATGGAGCCGTGCACATCGCATTCGCAATGTAGCGACGATGGTTTGGCTTGTTTTAACGGAACCTGCACAATTGGGTGCCGCACCAACAAAAACTGCCCTTCGGAACAAGCGTGTCTTAACAACAAATGTATCAACCCGTGTGAGCAAGACGGCGCTTGCGGACCAAACGCGTTGTGTAAGTCCAAAGACCACGAAACGTCATGTCTGTGTCCGAACGGGTTTGAAGGAAACCCTGAGCCCAAACAAGGGTGCATACGCTCAAGTAAACATTGCGACACCACTGAAGAATGTCCAAGTAAACACGTCTGCTTGGCAAACCAATGCACGCAAGAGTGTTCGGACGCAACAACATGTGCAGTTGGAGAACGATGCTCGAACAACGTTTGTCTCAAATTGTGTTACAGCGACAACAACTGCTTCCAAGGCGAGGTGTGCTTGCAAGGACTCTGCCACGCAGGTTGCGCCACTGATAACGATTGTAAGACATCGCAGGTCTGTCTAAAGGGACAGTGTAAATGCAGTAAAGGCTACATAGCAACGCCGCAAGGTTGCGTCGACATTAACGAATGTGAGGCGAACCCATGTCACTCTTCAGCTATTTGCAAAAACGAACCTGGCTCGTACAAGTGTCACTGCCCAGACAAGACAGTTGGTGACCCAATTCAAGAACCTGGGTGTTTACCTCCAGACCACTGCCGTACCCACAAAGACTGCAATTCCAATTTGGTTTGTAACCGAAACAGATGTCAAAATCCATGCGAGAACGGACCCAACTGTGGTCCTAATGCAGCGTGCAACGTCCTTGACCACAAGGTGCAATGCACGTGCCCAACTGGTCATCTGGGTGATCCCTTTGATAAGAACCTAGGTTGCTTTAAGGTCGAATGTTTGAATAACGACGACTGTCCTACGAATAGACTTTGCGACACCAGCAGCAACAAATGCGTCAACCCTTGTAACGAGATCAACTGCGGAAAGGGTTCGTGTAACGTCGAAGGACACAAGGCCTTATGTTCGTGCCTTGAGGGATACCAACTCATTGGAAGTAAATGCGTGGACATTAACGAATGCGCAGCATCGCTTAAACCTTGTCATGACTCAGCGCAATGTATCAACAACGACGGAAGCTTCACATGTGTTTGCGCTGAAGGCCTAATCGGCGATCCAGCGTCCACCGGTTGTAGAAAACCAGGCGATTGTTTCACTGACTCCGACTGCCCATCGTCAGCCGCTTGTCTGAACAACAAATGTAAAAACCCATGCGAGCAACCAAACGCTTGCGGAACCAACGCGGAATGCCTTCCACTATCACACGAAGCGACTTGTAAATGTCCACCCAAAACCAAACAGGACGTAAACAAGAACTGCGTTGCGATAGAATGCCTTGAAAACAACGACTGCGCTCAGGATAAGACCTGTATTGACAACCAATGCATGAATCCCTGCTCGTTGATTAACTCCTGCGGCGATCGTGCTCACTGCCTACCGATTAATCACGTTGGGGTATGTACGTGTCAAGCTGGAACCACAGGGGACCCTCACTTAGGATGCACGCCTGTACAATACTGCGCTAACGAGAAACAATGCGCTACAGGTTCCAAATGTCACAACGGGTTGTGTACGGCAACTTGTACCTCCAACAGGGATTGTTTGACGGATCAACTGTGCATACAAAGCATCTGCCAACCGACTTGTAGCTCAAACTCGACGTGTCCGGACTTCCAGTACTGCCAAAACAACATTTGCGTGCAGGAAGTAAGATGTAGAGCGCATACTGATTGTTCGTACGTTGAGAAATGCTTCTCAAACTCTGTTGGACAAGCGCAATGCGTAGCCGCGTGTGAGAGCGTACTATGCGGACGAAACGCTGAGTGTGTGTCGAAGAACCACAAAGCGACGTGTAAATGCAAGGCTGGATACAAAGGAAACCCTAACGATGACAAACACGGTTGTAAACAAGTCGAGTGCGAGACGAACGAGCAATGCAGCAACGACAAGCTATGCGACCAAAACATGTGCAAGATCGCATGCCTGGTAAAGAACCCTTGCGGTAAGAACGCGCTTTGTTCGGCTGAGAACCACCACCAGCAATGCTACTGCCAACCAGGCTTCACCGGTGATCCACATTCAGGCTGTCAGCTCATCGACTTCTGCGCTGATACGCCTTGTGGCTCAGGAGCGCACTGTCTTAACTCGCGCGGTTCGTTTAAGTGCAACTGTCCTCCCAATACCGTTGGCGACCCATACAAAGAAGGTTGCAAGACGCCAGTTGAGTGTACGTCGGATGCGAACTGCCCGAACGAAGCGCATTGCGACCTTACAAGCGGCGTACCGAAATGTAAAGCCGTTTGCGAGAACGTCAAGTGCGGACCTAATTCCGAGTGTTTGTCTATTGCACATCAGGGACATTGTACTTGCCGGGATGGATACCAAGGAAACCCGAATGATGTTAACGTTGGCTGTAGGCCCAAGCCTATAAAGTGCAAGCTTACGTCGGACTGTGCGTCGAACACGTACTGCTATGGTGGTGTATGTAAACGTAAGTGTTTTGTTGATTTTTAGCGATTGTCGTTAATGTAATTTGTTTTGCAGCAACGTGTCAAGAGCACAACGAATGCGGATTGAACGAACAATGCCTGAACGACCAATGCGTGAACCCATGCGAGTTTAGTAACGCTTGCGGAATGAACGCCGAATGCGCTGTCAGCAACCATGTTAAAGTCTGCTCATGTCCAGTTGGGTTTACTGGAAACAAACTCATCGAATGTATCAGACGTAAGTTTAGCGCCATTCTCAAATTTGGTTCTTGTAATAATGAGTTGTTTTTCAGTTCCAGTCACATGCGCAACAAACAAAGACTGTGCAAATGGTTATCACTGCACTGATAACATATGCCATCCACAGTGTAAAATCGACAACGACTGCGCGCTTAACGAGAAGTGTCTCAAAGGCAAATGTCAGCTCACATGTCGTGTCGACAACGATTGCTTCTTAGGGCACATTTGCGCTAACAACATGTGCCGATACGGTTGTCATATTGACGAGGACTGCTCAAGCGATCAGTCTTGTCGCAACAACAAATGCGTTAATCCATGTTCTGAGAATCCGTGCGGACCAAACGCTGCGTGTACTGTGTCGAACTACCGCGCGACTTGTTCTTGTCCTAAAGAACTAGTCGCGAACCCTACGCCTAAGATTGGTTGCGTCCGAGCGCCTGCACAGCCTTGCACTGAGAACCGTGAATGTCCAAGCGGAAACATGTGTATCGATAACTTATGCAGGACAATCTGCTCGAATGACAAAGGTTGTTTGATTAAGGAGCGTTGCGACCCGTCTTCTGGCGGGGTGTGCAAACCAATCTGTAGGAGCGATGACGATTGTTCAAACGGGGAGATTTGTGACGGTTTGGTTTGTCTAATCGGGTGTAGATCAGACTTCGGTTGTCCCGATGATACGAAATGCGTCAATAACAAGTGTACAAACGTTTGCGCGATACCAACCGCGTGTGGAACTAATGCCTTGTGTACAATCCAAAACCATAAGAAGATTTGCGAATGTCCTTTGGATCTGACTGGCAATCCGCTGGAGTACTGTCGGTACCCAACGCGAAGCTGTTTGGAAAGTACTGAGTGCGGCCTAAGTGATGTTTGCTACGGCCAAACTTGCCAGAAGACCTGCAAATCGTAAGTATTTTTTTTACCTAGTCCTCTTATGTTCTAATAAAACATGGTTGTATTTTGCAGCGATAGTAACTGTTTGGAAGACGAACGTTGCGTCCAAAACGTCTGTCGAACTGTATGTAACTCCGATCAAGCCTGCGACTTAAACCAAATTTGCGAAAATCGTCTATGCGAAGCAGGTTGTCGAAGCGACTCAGTCTGTCCGTCAAACCTAGCTTGTATCAACAACAAATGTCAATCCCCATGCAACGGAACATCGAGCTGCGGCGTTTGCGCCGAATGCAAGGTCACGAACCACGTAGCACAATGCAGTTGCCCTTTGAACTTCTTCGGAAACCCACTACTGGCTTGTACGCAAGCCGCGCGCAAATGCGACGGCGAATGTCAGTGCGACGAAAGCGGATACTGCACCAAATCATGCGCTACAACCAAAAACTGTGCGTGCGGCGAAGCCTGTCATAGCGGAAAGTGCAGACAGAAGTGTGTCGAAGGCACGATGTGCGCTCAGGGACAAGTATGCGACGAAAACACAAACGTCTGTCTGCCTGGGTGCAAAAAAGACAACGACTGCGCCAACAGCGAGACGTGTTTTAACAACAAATGTCGAGATCCGTGCCAGACCAAAGGCGCGTGTGGTAAAAACGCCTTATGTCGCTCTAGCAACCACAGAAAAGTCTGCATTTGCCCTGATGGATACCAAGGCGATCCAAATCAACTATGCTCCTTCTACGAGTGCCAAAAAGACACTGATTGTGAGATCAGCAAGCAATGCAGTAAAGACGGTATTTGTCGTAACCCTTGTCTGGAACATGGGAGTTGCGGACAAAACGCGCAGTGTCGCGTGGTTAATCGTAAACCGCACTGTACGTGTCCGCCAGGGTATATTGGTAACGCCCAAAATGAATGCAAGCAATCTACAACAGTATTGGACGAATGCGCCAAGAATCCTTGCGGGGAGAACGCCAAGTGTAAATCAACCTCGACTGGGTTTGAGTGTTTGTGTCAAAACGGATGTGTTGGTGATCCGCTCAAAGGATGCGTTTGCGAAGCCAGTTTGGTCCAATTGTGTAAAAATAAGCTGTGCGGGGTTAGAGCCCAATGTAAGATCCAAAGTAAGAAGGCCCAATGTTTTTGCCCTGCGGATTACCCTGCAGGAGATGCAACTATTGAATGTAAGTACTTAGGTTTATGTCGCGTGACAACTTTCGGTTATCGAGCACCTGGTTATATTTTTAATTGATTAGGTACCGTCCAGAGAAGTGAGGTCGACTGCCGAACAGAAGGTTGCGGTAAGAACGCCGAATGTATACGAGAACAAGCATTTTTCGTATGTCGTTGCTTGGACGGATATTCAGGTCGGCCTGAGCTCGACTGCCAGAGGGGTAAGTGGTTGATTTTAAGTCCCTTTGTTACGACATTGTATACAGTATGACTATAAATAGGCTTTCGCCAGTTTAGGCCACGTATTATGCACGTTTGTGACCTACCTATTACAATAATTGTTTTAGCTAGATTTGTTCAAAATATGTACATAATAAAGCATCTATGTGGAATGTAATTTCACGGGTACCAATCTGTCTTTAAAACCGGCCGCATTCCACTGTTTATCTTTTGTAAAATACACGCCACGGTAACTGTAAGCGTAGAACTTAGGGTTTATATCAAAATACATAGTTGAGCACTGTTCGTGAGGTCGCTGCGGGTTCAGATTAACAAAGTCAGATTGGGAACTTATGAAAGGAGCATTCTCACATGATTTTTTGTACATTTTTATAGTGACTAAGCATCCTTTAAGATCTAAAATGCTTGTAAATACTACGCTACCATGTGCGCTCTTGTATGGAAATGCCCTCTTTCATTTTTTCTCTGAACCTTATATCTGACTCATTTAGTCAAACCCGCATGCGTTTATTAGTGGCTCATTCCTTGGAATGAGTGACTAATTCTTTCCACTTCTTCTACATGTTGTTCCCCCTCTAAAACAGATGCAGAATGTAACAGCGATTTAGAATGTCCCAACGAGAAAGCCTGTATTAACTTCCAATGCATAGACCCTTGTACATTACGCGGGGCTTGCGGCACGAACGCACTTTGTCGCACCGTTCTCCATCGCCCGAGATGTAGCTGCCCAGAATGCCATATTGGAATGCCTAACACTGAATGCCATCCAGATCACAAATGTTTGTCTTTGCACCCTCGACCTAAGATACCTACGACATGTCTGACGGATTCAGACTGCGCTGCGAACGTGACGTGCAACGTTGCGACTGGCGAATGTTATAATCCCTGTGAGAACCCTACGTTTAAGTGCAGGGATAACAAAAAATGCGAGGTGCACCATCACAGAGCAACGTGCGTGTGCAAAAATGGTTTTATAGTAAACGAACGCGGTGAACTGTCATGCGCTAGAGAGAACGCTGAGTGCACTGGCGACAAAGACTGTCCTTCAAATAAGGCTTGTTTCGACGGGCTGTGCCAAAACCCATGCAATGCTGCGCAGCCACCTTGCCCAGCTGAGAAGGGCTGCGACGTCCTAAACCACAAACCAGTTTGTATTTGCTTAAAGAACTGCGTCCCGTCGCTTTCAATCTGTCTCAGAGACAACGGTTGTCCCTCAGACCAAGCGTGTAGAGCTTTCCGTTGTGAGGATCCATGCCAAACAGCAAGCTGCCCGGAAAACACACCGTGTTACGTTGAGGACCACAAACCAATATGCAAGTTTTGTCCGGCTGGTTTCGTGAAAGACGCCAAGTATGGATGCCTTAAAGGTAAAAATAAATTGGGCCGTTTTCTTGTGCTTGTGACGTCAACCCATCAAAGAATCGATGAGCTTTTTGGTTGAAGTTATCCTTCGCAGTATCTTTGCCTTTTTACTCCGACGTTGCTATTACTTACCCCGTTACAAACTGCATCATAGACAAAGCGGTTACATTCTTCTCTCCCCTTTTTTATCTATCCAAAACTGTCCCTAAAGGAAGTGGTTCTATGCTTGCTTGTATTTAGCATTAATTTTCTTTGGTTTAATTTACTAATATAACTTTAAGATTTTAATACTGATACTGTAACATAATTTAAACATCCACAGCAAATGCGTGCGCCACGAATAATGATTGTAACTCGAATGAATCCTGCAAAAATAACTACTGCGTTAACTTATGTAACAAATGCGTAACTGATGCCAAATGCCAAGTCAACAACCATACAGCTGAGTGTATCTGCCCTAGAGGCTACCAAGGAAATGGAACTGTTAAATGTGTCCCCATTCGCCCTAAAATTTCATTTCCAACCAATAAACCTCTTAGATTCCCTTCAACCTCCCGAACACCTTTGACCGAGACTATGACAGAAACTTCTACTGACTTTCCAGCGACCCATAAAATAATTGAACCAGGCGTAACCCCTGGCGGACTTCCACAGAAGAAAACTGAAAATGATCATGAGGTTGAAACTGTAACACCGTTTTTAGGAAATATTGAAACTACCACTCCGGAGTCTAAAACGACTAATTTAATGACCGAAACAAGTACCAGACCTGACTTAACTACAAAATTTTCAACAGAAACAATTATGACTGGTTTTACAACCGAAGTCGTAACTAAAATAACAGAACCAACTGAGATATCTACCGGGTTTACTACTGAGTCTGTAACTAAATTAACAGAGCATCCAACTGAAATGACCACCGGATTTCACCCTGAAATGACCACCGGGTTCACTACTGAATCAGGTACTAAATTAACAGAGCATCCAACTGAGATAACCACCGGGTTTTCTACTGAATCGGGTACCAAACTAACAGAGTATCCAGCTGAAATGACCACCGGATTCCATCGTGAAATAACAACCGGTTTTACTACTGAATCGGGTACTAAATTAACAGAGAAACCAAGTGAGATGACCACCGGGTTTCAACCTGAAATAACCACCTGGTTTACTACTGAATCGGGTACTAAATTAACGGAACATCCAAGTGAAATAACGACCAGGTTCCATCCTGAAATGACCACCGGGTTTACTACTGAATCGGGTTCCAAATTAACAGAGAAACCAAGTGAGATGACTACCGGGTTCACTACTGAATCGGGCACTAAATTAACTGAGCACCCAACTGAGATGACCACCGGATTCACTACTGAATCCGGTACTAAGTTGACAGAAAAAACAATAACCACCGCGTTCCACCCTGAAACGACCACTGGGTTCACTACTGAAACGGGTACTAAATTAACAGAACATCCAACTGAGATGACCACCGAATTTTCTACTGAATCGGGTACCAAACTAACAGAGCATCCAGCTGAAATGACCACCGGGTTTCATCCTGAAATAACAACCGGTTTTACTACTGAATCGGGTACTAAATTAACAGAGAAACCAAGTGAGATGACCACCGGGTTTCATCCTGAAATAACAACCGGTTTTACTACTGAATCGGGTACTAAATTAACAGAGAAACCAAGTGAGATGACCACCGGGTTCCATCCTGAAATGAGCACCGCGTTCACTACTGAATCGGGTACTAAATTAACTGAGCATCCAACTGAAATGACCACCGAGTTCACTACTGAATCAGGTACTAAGTTAACTGAGCATCCAACTGAAATGACCACCGGGTTCCATCCTGAAATAACAACCGGTTTTACTACTGAATCGGGTACTAAATTAACAGAGAAACCAAGTGAGATGACCACCGGGTTTCATCCTGAAATAACAACCGGTTTTACTACTGAATCGGGTACTAAATTAACAGAGAAACCAAGTGAGATGACCACCGGGTTCCATCCTGAAATGAGCACCGCGTTCACTACTGAATCGGGTACTAAATTAACTGAGCATCCAACTGAAATGACCACCGAGTTCACTACTGAATCAGGTACTAAGTTAACTGAGCATCCAACTGAAATGACCACCGGGTTCCATCCTGAAATAACAACCGGTTTTACTACTGAATCGGGTACTAAATTAACAGAGAAACCAAGTGAGATGACCACCGGGTTTCATCCTGAAATAACCACCGTGTTTACTACTGAATCGGGCACTAAATTAACAGAGCGTCCAACTGAGATAACTACCGGGTTTACTACTGAATCGGGTACTAAATTAACGAAACATCCAAGTGAGATGACGACCAGGTTCCATCCTGAAATGACCACCGGGTTTACTACTGAATCGGGTTCCAAATTAACAGAGAAACTAAGTGAGATGACTACAGGGTTCAGTACTGAATCCGGTACTAAATTAACAGAGAAAACAATAACCACCGCGTTCCACCCTGAAACGACCACCGGGTTTACTACTGAATCGGGTACTAAATTAACAGAACATCCAACTGAGATGACCACCGAATTTTCTACTGAATCGGGTACCAAACTAACAGAGCATCCAGCTGAAATGACCACCGGGTTTTATCCTGAAATAACAAACGGTTTTACTACTGAATCGGGTACTAAATTAACAGAGAAACCAAGTGAGATGACCGGGTTCCATCCTGAAATGACAACCGAGTTTACTACTGAATCGGGCACTAAATTAACGGAATATCCAAGTGAAATAACTACCGGGTTCACTACTGAATCGGGTACTAAATTAACAGAGCATCCAACTGAGATGACCCCCGGGTTTACTACTGAATCGGCTACTAAATCAACAGAACATCCAAGTGAGATGACCACCGGTTTCCATCCTGAGATGACCAACGGGTTCACTACCGAATCGGGTACTAAATTAACAGAGAAACCAAGTGAGATAACTACTGGGTTTACTAAAATAACGGAACATCCAAGTGAGATGACCACCGGGTTACATCCTGAAATGACTACCGGGTTTACTACTGAACCTGGTACTAAACTAACAGAGAAACCAAGTGAAATGATAACCGGGTCCCATCCTGAAATGACTACCGGGTTTACTACTGAATCTGGTACTAAATTAACTGAGCATCCAACAGAGTTGACCACCGGGTTCTATTCTGAAATGACCACCGGGTTCACTACTGAATCTGGTACTAAATTAACTGAACATCCAACAGAGTTGACCACCGGGTTCTATTCTGAAATGACCACCGGGTTCACTACTGAATCAGGTACTAAATTAACAGAGAAACCAAGCGAAATGACCACCGGGTTTCATCCTGAAATGACCACCGGGTTTACTACTGAATCAGGTACTAAATTAACAGAGAAACCAAGCGAAATGGCCACCGGGTTTCATCCTGAAATGAGCACCGGGTTTACTACTGAATCGGGTACTAAATTAACAGAGCATCCAATTGAGATAACCGGGTTCACTACTGAATCGGGTACTAAAGTAACTGAGCATCCTACTGAAATGACTACCGGATTTAGTACTGACTCGGAAACTAAACTATCAGAATCTACAACTACTACCGCCGGGTTTACTACAGGACTTGACCTGACCACAACACTTAAAGTTCCTTATCCCACTGCCATTCCAACAGTTCCTGAATGTACCAGCCAAGAAAATTGTTCCTATACCACAGCCTGTATTCAAAACACATGCCAAAATCCTTGTTCCTACTACCAGCCATGTCCAGAAAACATAACGTGTAACGTTATTGGCCACAAACCAATGTGCTCATGTAAATTAAACGATAACGCTGAGTGTAACGTTTTACCAGGTAAATATTTAGAGTACTTGAATCAGCATCGCATGGTGAAAGCATTTTGTGACGAGGTTTTAAGGCCAATACGAAGGAAACCTTGGGAAAAAACCATATAGAAAGATGGCATGACATAAGGTTACGATACGACAACCTGATTCATTTGCGAGAAGACAAAGTTCCTCAGCGAGGAACTGCTAATTTATTGTACATACGCATTATACATTTCTGCTTTTGCATGTGGTGGTGAATTCACAATCATTAATGCTTATTTTAATGTGCTGCTTACCATTATTTCGTTTGTATTTATAACTTGTACGCAAAGAACGTTAAGCTAGCCATTGAACTAAACCGTTTTTTTTTTATCGCCAGATATACAATGCGTCTCCCATTCTGAGTGCGCCGCGCAACAAGCTTGTATTAACGGAAAGTGTAACAATCCTTGCTTAGTTTCGAACCCTTGCACGTCTTCACAGGACTGTCAAGTGCAGAACCATCAACCGGTTTGCGTAAAAGGTAAAATTTGTTAAATTTAGCTTGATTGGTTTTCTAATTTTTTTGTTGCTGGTGTAGTTTGTCAATGTCAACAACATGCCGATTGCGGACATCCCAATTACCAATGCGACGGATGCCAATGCGTACTTTGTAAGTTCTAGCTTTGGTATATTAAATTTCTCTAAACTTAATGTCTTACAGCTGAACCTAAAGTGTCGAACAACTGCCTTCACTGCCCACCAGGAGTTTTGTGCGATCCAATAACTGGTGCCTGTAACGGTAAGTCTCTTTCGCTTTACAACAAAAGTCATTCTTACTGCATTACTTTGAAAGCTTAAGTAAGAATGGTTTTTCTACTCATGATCAAATAAAAAAATGTGTTGCTGTTTTGTATTTTCCCCTATCCTCAATCCTTTATCATAAAACATATTCAATCGAACGATAACAACATGAAAGCCATTCAAAACTGGATTCATCAAACATTTTTGGGGTAAACTGTAAGTATTCTACATATGGCAACAAATGTTACGAAAGCCAGGTTTTAATCATTTTATGTTCCAGCCATTTTTAACTGTACAAAACTCTAACTCTCCTTTTTTTACTATGTAAAAATGCAAATAGCAACACTTTACAATTTATTTTCCATTATTGCAAATACACTGCGCTGTACCTACAGTCTTTTATGACGACAATACCTTTTATTCTATGATAGACTTGAATTATGACAAACCTCTATCTTCTTAATGTATTTAGAATTGTTTTTGTACAAGTACAGTTGAAAAATGTACATATTTCTGGTGATGGTACAAAGCTTCAGCTTCCTAACAGCATGATTCACAGAGTTCCACCTCAAAATTGTAACCTTTAAAACTCTAATTTGATTTTATTATTAACATAACAGATATGGCAACTACAACCGCTGGTTCACTAACAGAAACACACACAATGACATTTAGTACACAAACAGTAACAGAATTAACCAATGAACCGGTTGTAAGTACCGTTAAAGATTTATCACCTCCGCAAGTAACACCTAAAGGAGTCGATCAAGTTACAACGATTAAAAGTGTCGAAAAAACAACACGTTATCCTCAAATCCCTGGAGGGTACTTGCCGGTACCTATTTTAACAGAACCACCACCATCAAGTTCCGAACGACCAACAACGACAAGTACTAGACCAACTCAAAAGTACCCTCAAGCGCCAGGTGGTTATATACCAGTCCCGATTTGGACAGAAGAACCACCAGCTTCTCCTACAACTACAAAACTACCCACCATTTCGACCGTGCCTACTTCTTTTAAATCTGAAACAACTCCCAGTGTGACAACGGAATTCACACCTGAGACAACTTCTAGTTTCGTAACGGAAGCGCAAACTGATAGACCTACCACTTTCAGATCTGTAGAAACTTCTAAATTTACAGTTGAATCTCGTACAGAAACAATGCCTTCCACTGTTAGATATGAAACAACTTCGGGTTTAGAGATGGAATCTCAAACCTTAACGATTCCTAGCACCATGTCTCAGACCACTCTTGGTCCTACCACTGAATCCTATACGGAGACCACTCTCAAATCTAAGTCAACTTCTGGTTTCACAACAGAAAGTCAAACAGAGTCAGTGCCTTTCACTTCTAAAACTGAAAAAACTACTGAATTTTCTACAGAAAGTCATACTATGACAGAACCTACTCCAAAATCGAAAACTGAAATCCCTGTATTCACAACAGAAACAATGCAAACTACTCTTAGATCTGAAACGATTACAGGTTTTTCAACAGAAGGTAATAAAATGACAATGCCAACGACTTTAAAATCTGAGACCACTACTGGGTATACTACTGAGGGTCATATAATGACCATACCTACGACATTAAAGTCTGAGACCACTACCGGGTATTCAACAGAAGGTCAGACAATGACCATGCCTACAACTTTCAAGTCTGAAACCACCACTGGATATACAACAGAAGGTCAGACAATGTCAAGGCCTACGACACTAAAATCTGAGACAACAACTGGTTATGCAACAGAGGGTCATACAATGACAATGCCAACGACATTAAAATCTGAGACCATTACTGGTTATACAACAGAAGGTCAGACAATGCCAATGCCTACGACACTAAAATCTGAGATCACTACTGGTTTTACAACAGAGGGTCACACAGTGACAATGCCAACGACATTAAAATCTGAGACCACTACTGGGTATACAACAGAAGGTCAGACAATGTCAAGGCCTACGACACTAAAATCTGAGACAACAACTGGTTATGCAACAGAGGGTCATACAATGACAATGCCAACGACATTTAAATCTGAGACCATTACTGGTTATACAACAGAAGGTCAGACAATGCCAATGCCTACGACACTAAAATCTGAGATCACTACTGGTTTTACAACAGAGGGTCACACAGTGACAATGCCAACGACATTAAAATCTGAGACCACTACTGGGTATACAACAGAAGGTCAGACAATAACCATACCTACGACACAAAAATCTGAGACTGCTACTGGGTACACAACAGAAGGTCAAGCAATGACCATGCCTACAACTCTCAGATCTGAGACCACTACTGGTTATTCAACAGAAGGTCAAACTACCAAATATACAACAGAAGGACAAACAATGACCATGCCAACCACTCTTAGATCTGAGACCACTACTGGTTATGCAACAGAAGGTCAAACAATGACCATGCCAACCACTCTTAGATCTAAGACCACCACTGGTTATGCAACAGAAGGTCAAAAAATGACCATGCCAACAACTCTCAAATCTGAGACCACTACGGGGTATACAGCGGAAGGTCAGACTACTAAATATACAACAGAAGGTCAAACAATGACCATGCCAACCACTCTTAGATCTGAGACCACTACTGGTTATGCAACAGAAGGTCAAACAATGACCATGCCAACCACTCTTAGATCTGAGACAACTACTGGTTATGCAACAGAAGGTCAAACAATGACCATGCCAACCACTCTTAGATCTGAGACCACTACTGGTTATGCAACAGAAGGTCAAACAATGACCATGCCAACAACTCTCAAGTCTGAGATCAGTACTGGTTATGCAACAGAAGGTCAGACAATGACCATGCCTACAACTTCCAGATCTGAAATCACTATTGCGTATACAACGGAAGGTCAGACTACTAAATATACAACAGAAGGTCAGACCATGACCATGCCAACAACTCTTAGATCTGAGACCACTACTGGATATGCAACAGAAGGTCAGACCATGACCATGCCAACAACTCTTAGATCTGAGATCACTACTGGATATGCAACAGAAGGTCAGACCATGACTATGCCAACAACTCTCAAATCTGAGACCACTACTGGATATTCTCCAGAAGGTCAGACCATGACCATGCCAACGACTCTCAGATCTAGGACCACTACTGGGTATGCTACAGAAGGTCAGACCATGACCATACCAACAACTCTTAGATCTGAGACCACTACCGGGTATGCAACAGAAGGTCAGACCATGACCATGCCAACAACTCTTAGATCTGAGATCACTACTGGATATGCAACAGAAGGTCAGACCATGACCATACCAACAACTCTTAGATCTGAGACCACTACGGGGTATACAGCGGAAGGTCAGACTACTAAATATACAACAGAAGGTCAGACAATAACTATGCCAACAACTCTTAGATCTGAGACCACTACTGGGTATTTAACAGAAGGTCAAACAATGACCACAACGGGATATTCAACTGAAGGCCATACAATGACAATGCCTACTACATTAAAGTCTGAGATAACAACTGGGTATACAATTGAAGGTCAGACAATGACCATGCCAACAACTTTAAAATCTGAGGCCACTACAGAATTGTCCACAGAAAGTCATACAATGAGGATGCCAACTACTATCAGATCTGAAATCACCACAGGATTTACAACAGAAGGTCAAACGATGACTATGCCTACGACTCTCAGATCTGAGACCACTACCGGGTATTCACAAGAAAGTCAGACAATGACCATGCCTACAACTCTCAGATCTGAGACTACTACTGGTTATGCAACAGAAGGTCAGACATTGACTATGCCAACAACTCTCAAATCTAAGACAACCACAGGTTTTGAAAAGCCTACCACCCTGATATTTGAGACTACTCCTGGTTTTACGACAGAAAATTACACGGAAGCAAGTCCTACTACTCTAAGATCGGAAACGACCACTGGTGAGACAATGATTCCTGCTTCAGAAGTAGAAATCACTACACGAGTAACAACGGAATCTAAAACAGAATCAGTAACTCTTAATCCACTAGAACCTTTTACATCGCAACCAAGAAAAGAAACAACTACGCAATTTGAAACTTCTTATCACACAGCTCCATACACTTCAGCTCCCATTGTTACTCCGAAAAATATTTCAGGAGAAAATTTGTTTACATCGGGACCACCAATTTCAACAGAAGAACCAACAGCTTTTACAAGTAAGCCAATTCAAACCATAACTGAATATATCACTGATCGAACAACACTCGTTTATCCCATACGTACAACAACTGAGAAATTTGTCACAATCACTGCGATTTACCCTCACGAAAACGAAACAACGACACTGGCATCTAAGTCAAGAACAGAGGTTCCTACTGTTACTAGTCAATATTTTAATGAATCCAATACTACGCCTTATGAAATAGAAAATGATACCAGTGTTACAACTGAAGCTATAAGTAGAACTAACAAATATCCCGAAGCTCCGGGAGGGACTATTCCTGTTTCAATTTGGACTGAACCAACAATAATGGATATTTCTACCACGGAAGCAAATGTAGACATACGTGGTGGATCCGTACAGATAACAGAATCTCAAGGGGAGACAACCTCTCTTAGGTCGGAAACAATGACTCCTGAAATTATAACTGAAACAGAAACAATAAGTCCTGAACAAGGAACAATGCCTACCACTTTTAGGTCAGAAACAGTAACTCCTGGAATTACGACTGAAACAGGAACAATGCCTACCACGCTAAAGTCGGAAACAATTACTTCCGGAATTACAACTGAATCAGGAAAAATGCCCACGACACTTAGGTCAGAAACAATTACTTCAGGATTTACAACTGAATCAGAAACAATACCCACAACACTTAGGTCAGAAACAATTACTTCAGGAATTACAACCGAAACAATGCATACCACTCTTAGGTCGGAAACAATTACTCCGGGAATTACAACTATAACTCCGGAAATAACAACTAAAACAGGAACAATGCCAACAACTCTTAGGTCGGAAACAATTACTCCTGGACTTCCTACTGAACAAGGAACAATGCCTACCACTATAAGATATGAAACAGTAACTTCCGGAATTGCGACTGAAACAGAAACAATCCCCACCACTCTTAGGTCAGAAACAATTACTTCTGGAATAACAACTGAAACCGGAACAATGTCTACCACTGAAACCGGAACAATGCCTACCACTCTTAGGCCAGAAACAATTACTCCTGGAATTACAACTGAGGCAGGAACAATGCCTACCACTCTTAGGTCAGAAACAATAACTTCAGGAATAACAACTGATTACGGAACAATGCCTACCACTCTTAGGTCGGAAACAATGACTCCTGAAATTATAACTGAAACAGAAACAATAAGTCCTGAACAAGGAACAATGCCTACCACTTTTAGGTCAGAAACAGTAACTCCTGGAATTACGACTGAAACAGGAACAATGCCTACCACGCTAAAGTCGGAAACAATTACTTCCGGAATTACAACTGAATCAGGAAAAATGCCCACGACACTTAGGTCAGAAACAATTACTTCAGGATTTACAACTGAATCAGAAACAATACCCACAACACTTAGGTCAGAAACAATTACTTCAGGAATTACAACCGAAACAATGCATACCACTCTTAGGTCGGAAACAATTACTCCGGGAATTACAACTATAACTCCGGAAATAACAACTAAAACAGGAACAATGCCAACAACTCTTAGGTCGGAAACAATTACTCCTGGACTTCCTACTGAACAAGGAACAATGCCTACCACTATAAGATATGAAACAGTAACTTCCGGAATTGCGACTGAAACAGAAACAATCCCCACCACTCTTAGGTCAGAAACAATTACTTCTGGAATAACAACTGAAACCGGAACAATGTCTACCACTGAAACCGGAACAATGCCTACCACTCTTAGGCCAGAAACAATTACTCCTGGAATTACAACTGAGGCAGGAACAATGCCTACCACTCTTAGGTCAGAAACAATAACTTCAGGAATAACAACTGATTACGGAACAATGCCTACCACTCTTAGGTCGGAAACAGTAACTTCTGAAATTACAACTGAAACAGGAACAATGCCCACCACTCTAAAGTCGGAAACAATTACTTCTGGAATTACAACTGAATCAGGAACAATGCACACAACACTTACGTCGGAAACAATTTCTCCGGGAATTACAACTGAAACTCCGAAAATAACAACTGAAACAGGAACAATGCCTACAACTCTTAGGTCGGAAACAATTACTCCAGTAATTACGACTGAAACAGGAACAATGGCTACCACTCTTAGGTCGGAAACAGTAACTCCTGGAATTACAACTGAAACGGGAACAATGCCCACCACACTTAGGTCAGAAACAGTTACTTCAGGAATCACAACTGAATCGGGAACAATGCCCACCACTCTTAGGTCTGAAACAATAACTTCTGGAATTACAACTGAAACAGGAACAATGCCCACCACTATTAGGTCGGAAACAATAACTTCTGGAATTACAACTGAAACAGGAACAATGCCCACCACTATTAGGTCGGAAACAATAACTTCTGGAATTACAACTGAAACAGGAACAATGCCCACCACTATTAGGTCGGAAACAATTACTCCTGGAATGACAACTGAAACTGGAACAATACCTACCACTCTGAGATCAGAAACTGTAACTTCCATAATTACAACTGAAGCGGGAACAATACCTACCACTCTTAGGTCAGAAACAGTAACTCCGGAAATTACAACTGAATCAGGAACAATGCAGACTACTCTAAAGTCAGAAACAATTACTTCTGGAATTACAACTGAAGCAATGCCATCCTTTAGTCCAGAAACAATTACTTCTGAAATTTCAACCGAATCAGAAAAAATGACCCTATTTACAACTACAACTGAATTGGTAGCAACTTTTGCTCCAGTAACCACCCCAACAACGCGAAAACCATTTTCGCAAGTAACGAACAAAACAGAAGTAATCAACATTCACAACTACACAGCAGAAAACAGGGCAAACAGTTTTTGTAAAACTGACCAAGATTGCATAGTTACCGAAAAATGTTTCCATGTAGAATGTGTGGATGCTTGTCTCCTTGGAAACGCTTGTGGCGAAAACGCAATATGCGTTACCAGGAATCATACAGCGGAATGCAAATGCCCGGATTATTTTGTTGGAAACCCACTGGTGAAGTGTGAAAAAGGTAGAACCACATATATTTATTCTCCGACTTTTATAGGTTTTGTAATTATGTAAAATTATAATATGACTAATATAATTTGCACTTAACCTATAATTTTTGCACGTTCAATTTTAAAATGCATGCTTTTAAGTTACTAGATAGTTTTTTTTTCTGAAAGACGATGACACTATTTCCCATGTATTTACACCCATAATTCTAACCGTTAACATTACTTACTGTAGAACCCGGCCATCCGAAAAAGCCCACGCCCTGCGTCTCTGACACAGAATGCCTCGAAAGCGAGGCATGCTATCTCTCTGTTTGTCAGGACCCTTGCGAGTTCCAAAGCGCTTGCGCGGAAAGCGCTAAGTGTCAAGCTAAAATGCATAGACCGATTTGCACATGCCCTATGGGATTCGAGGGCAATCCGGCGGAAAAGTGCTTCAAATCTAAAACATGTAAGAATAACCAACACTTAATATTTTAATCAACAACTCATGTAAATACATAATTAAAAGAATAATCAACAATTTAATCAACAACGTAATCAATTTGTAAATTGTAAAAAATAATGTAAATTACCCAAGTAGCGTAGACCCTCTTCTTATCTTGTCTTTCTTGCACCCTTTCCAATCTAGTGGGCTGCACACACAACGAAGAATGCCCGATTACCGAAGCGTGTATTGGAAACGCCTGTCAACGACCATGCGATGTGCGTAACATTTGCGCCACAAATGCCGTGTGCATCAATACGAACCACGGAAGCGACTGCAGTTGTTTAGAAGGCTACCAAGGAAATGGACACGTTGGTTGCGTACCAGTTATAGATTACAAACCCGTATGCCAATACAACGAAGACTGTCCGCCTAACAAACTATGCGATAGGCTCAACAGAATTTGCATTAACCCATGTTTCGAAGACTCATGCGGCGACAACGCTGAATGCTTACCGAAGGACCACGGTACTGAATGTAAATGCCTTCCAGGTACGATCTCAAACCGACTATCTTTAAGACCCTTAGTCATAACGTTAAATTTCAGGATACGAAGGTAATGCCTACATAGAATGCGAACAGGTCTACGGATGCAGAGACGACGCAGAATGCCAGTCGAGCGAAGCTTGTATCAACGGTCAATGCGGTTCACCTTGCCAATGCGGTCTTAACGCCACATGCGAAGTTATATACCACAGAGCCACGTGCAAATGTGCGCCTGGGTACATTGGTTCGCCAGAATACGGTTGTCAACCACCACAAAACCCTTGCGATCCAAATCCATGTGGTACTTACGCCCTTTGCGAACTCGACAACGGACATCCGATTTGCTTCTGCCCTAAGGGGTTGACTGGGAACCCGTTTAAAGCCTGCAGTACGTATATTTCCTTACAATTCAAGCCTTTTGTTAATTTCTTTGTTTAGTTCCAGAAGGTGACGAATGTTCTCCAAATCCATGCGGTCCAAACTCAGGTTGTCGCGTCGTTGGAGGCAAAGCAGTTTGCTTCTGTCTTCCAGAATACGAAGGAACGCCGCCGCAAGTACCATGCGATGTACCTCAAAACCCATGCAACCCATCACCCTGCGGACCAAACACGCAATGCTCGATCCTGAGCAACGGTTTCGCTAAATGTACATGTCTCCCCGGCTACTTGGAATCCCCCAACACGATCCGAGGCTGTGTAGAGCAAAAGAACCCATGCGAACCCAATCCATGCGGAGTAGACGCGCAATGCGATCCGCTACGACAACCTGTTTGTTTCTGCCCTATTGGAACCATTGGTAATCCGTTCAGATCTTGCGCGGAACCACCTAGAGTAGTACCGCTGTTGTGCTCTCCTGGTCCATGCGGACTCAACGCGGACTGCTACGTGTCAAACAACCAAGAACAGTGCTACTGCAAGTCTGGATTCGTTGGCAACCCTTACGCTGGGTGTAGACTCGAACCGCGAAGCCCTTGCCTGCCTAATCCATGCGGACCAGGCGCTCAGTGCGTGATAACACACGACGGACAACCGATGTGTCGCTGCCCTGACGGTATGGGAGGCGATCCAACTGGACCTGGAGGTTGCCATGGTTACGAATGCGTGGTAGATGATAGTTGTCAAGATCACCAAGCGTGCATAGGGTACAGGTGTCGCGACCCGTGCCCTGGATCGTGTGGAGAGAACGCAGATTGTAGAGTTGAGAAACACCACCCTGTTTGTACTTGCAGGCATGGGTTAACTGGAAGTCCGCTTCACCATTGTTACGCGGTTATTGTGCCTGTTGTGACTGATCCTTGTATGCCGAGTCCTTGCGGAGTTAACACTATATGCCAAAACGTAAACGGACGCGCTGTTTGCTCTTGTTACCCAGACTTCCAAGGAGACCCGCACACTGGATGCCAACCTGAATGCGTGCTTAATTCCGACTGTCCGCTTGATAAGGCATGTCTTAATCGTCACTGTAGGAACCCATGTGATTCCGAAGGACACCTTTGCGGTATTAATGCCTTGTGTCAAGTCCGCGACCACACAGCGACGTGTATATGTCCACCAGGTTATATGGGCGACGCGCTTTTCCAATGTCTACCAACTCCTGTGCTTGTGAACGAAAGCAGACCATGCAACCCTGACCCTTGCGATGTGCATAACGCGTGTAATAACTATGGAGGACAAGTCGCGATATGCGATCCTTGTCTTAGACCTGATGCAGCGTATAATCCGCAATGTAGACCTGAATGTTTGACTAATTCCGATTGTCCGTTCGATAAGGCGTGCTTCGGGACTAGTTGTCATGATCCTTGTCCAGGGTCGTGTGGAGTAAACGCCGTTTGTAATGCTGTTAGTCATGTTCCTGTTTGTCTTTGTCCACAAGGATTGGTTGGAAACCCATTCGAACATTGCTCTGTCCCACTTAGTAAGTATTACAACTTTTAGTCCGAAGGACGACTTCCTAAATCATATTTTATATGATAATTGGAAAAAATCTGATAGCTGTAATCTAATAATTGTTTTGTTATAGAACCCGAGGACAGAACAGAAACGTGCCAGAACCTTAGATGTGGCGCAAATGCCTACTGCGAAATGCAAAACAAAGCTTTATCATGCATTTGTCATGAAGGCTTTTACGGAAACCCTTGGGTCGAATGTCGACCTGAATGCGTAATCAATCAAGACTGTCCCTTAATGAAGGCCTGCATTAACAACAAGTGCGTTGACCCCTGCGCCGGCGCTTGCGGCGTCGGCGCCAAGTGCGACGTTATAAACCACTCCCCTATTTGCTACTGCCCTCCAAACTGCCAAGGAGACCCATTCGTATCATGCGTCCCAGTAACCCAACCACCTGTAGTCGTTCGACCAGAGAACCCATGTGATCCATCACCATGCGGACCGTTCAGTCGTTGCCACGCTTCGTCGCAAGGCTACGCGACTTGTTCATGCCTCCCGAACTACTTGGGCGCGCCACCAGCTTGTCGTCCTGAATGCACAGTCAGCTCAGAATGTGGACAAACGCACGCATGCGTTAATCAAAAATGTGTCGATCCATGCCCTGGGACTTGTGGGCTCAACGCGTTGTGTACGGTTATCAATCACAACCCGATTTGCAGCTGTCAGCCTGGGCAACAAGGTGATCCTTTCACGCAATGCTACACGCCCATTAAAGAAGAGGAACCAAGACAACCTTCAAACCCATGCGCGCCATCACCGTGTGGACCTAACTCGATTTGTCAGGTCAAGGAGAACCGACCAGTATGCTCGTGCAGCGCAAATTACATCGGCAGTCCGCCGTACTGTCGCCCTGAATGCGTTATCAACCAGGAATGTCCGCGCGACCAAGCTTGTGTCAAAGAGAAATGCATCAATCCTTGTATCAACTCATGCGGACAAAACGCCAAGTGCGACGTTGTCAACCACACGCCTGTGTGCAGCTGCGTTGAAGGTTTTGAAGGCGATGCGTTTATTGGTTGTTCCAGAGTCATTATCGAGACACCAAGAGACCCGTGCAACCCATCACCTTGCGGTATTAACGCTCTATGTACTGTGACCAACGGCGCGGCGAGATGTAGTTGCATTCCGCCGTACATAGGCAACCCTTACGCTGGTGGGTGCCAACCTGAGTGCACTAGCAATTCTGATTGCTCTCCAGACTTGGCTTGCGTTGCGCAACACTGTAGGAACCCTTGCCAAGGTGTTTGCGGTCACAACGCTGAGTGTACAGTTGTCAATCACGTTCCAGTTTGTACTTGTGCAAGAGGACTAATTGGTGATCCGTTTACGTCGTGTCGTGAAGCGCCACCGCCAATACGTAAGTCCGCACCAAAACGTAGAGTTGTCTGTAGCTTAATTGTTTATTTTTTTTGCAGCCGAAAACCCTTGCGAACCTTCACCATGCGGTCCAAACAGCGTTTGCAGACCAAGGAACCAACAAGCCATCTGTTCGTGCGCTAAGGGTTACTTTGGAACACCCCCAATGTGCAAACCTGAGTGCGTTGTCAGTTCAGAATGCGCCTCAAACAAAGCGTGTATCAACCAACGATGCATCGACCCTTGTCCGGGTACATGCGGTCTAAACGCGCGCTGCGTTGTCAACAACCACAACCCTATTTGTAGCTGCCCAGTCAATTTCGTTGGTGATCCGTTTACTAAGTGCGAGCAAGAAGTACGAGTCGCGCCTAAACCGGTTACGCCCTGTATTCCGTCACCATGCGGACCAAACGCGGAATGTCGTGCGCAAAACGACCGCGCCGTTTGTACCTGCATCGCTGGAACGTTTGGCGCGCCGCCTAACTGCAGACCTGAATGTGCTATCAACCAAGACTGCCCGTCGCATTTGGCGTGCGTTAACAACAAGTGCAAGAACCCTTGTGTTGGTTCTTGCGGATTTAACGCTGAGTGCAGCGTGTTGAACCACAGACCAACTTGTAGCTGCCGAAATGGTTTCGAGGGAGATCCGTTCGTTGGGTGCAACCAAATACCAGGTAGGTGTCGCATGCGTTTTTTAAGTTGTTGTAGTTTCTTCATTGTATCTTTCTTTAGTCATAGAAATACCAACGAATCCTTGTAACCCCAGTCCGTGTGGGGCTAATGCGTTGTGTCGTGAGCACAACGGCGCAGGAGCTTGCTCTTGTTTGCCTGAGTATTATGGCGACCCGTACGCGGGATGTAGACCTGAATGCGTTACGAATACCGACTGCTCGCATGATAAAGCTTGCTTAGGGATGAAATGTCGAAACCCTTGTGCTGGTTCATGCGGAATAAACGCGGAATGCACTGTCATAAACCACAATCCACAATGTTACTGTCTTTACGGTCATACCGGTAACCCGTTGACCCTATGTCACAAAATTCAACCAGGTGAGTGGCTTTGCTCAAAAAGGCGAGCAAAGTAACTGATCTGGCTTTCCTTTTAAGTTGTAGTAGAAGAACCAAGACGCAATCCTTGTATACCGTCTCCCTGTGGAGCGTACAGTATCTGTCAAGTACTAAACGATCGACCTGTTTGCTCATGCAGTCCTAATTACTTGGGCGCGCCTCCAAATTGTAGACCTGAATGTTTAGTTAACTCTGAATGTTCCCAAGATAGAGCGTGCGTGAACCAAAAATGTATAGACCCATGTCCTGGTACTTGTGGATACAACGCCCATTGTAAAGTTATCCTGCATAGCCCAATTTGTAGTTGTCCTCATGGGTATCTTGGGGATCCTTTCTCTAGATGCATCTTAGAGCCACGTAAGCTTGTTTTCTGTGGTGCCCATTAAAGATTCTTTAAGATCAGGGATTGTCTTTTGAAATTACAACAAGTCCCATTTCTTAAATTGTCTCTTTTGGGTCTGGTAGTGGTTTTCTTGTAGTGCATGTGCTTTATATTTTAGCTCGTCCTGTAGTGGTGGAAGACGTAAATCCTTGCGTACCAAGCCCGTGTGGCGCGTTTTCTGACTGTCAGCGCTTAGGCGACCGCGCCAAGTGCACATGCCTTACGAATTACTTCGGCCAACCGCCTAATTGTAGACCCGAATGCGTTGTTAATTCCGAATGCGCTCTTATCAAATCATGCGTTAACCAGCGCTGTATAAATCCTTGTCGAGGGTCGTGCGGCCAAAACACTGAATGTAGAGTCGTAAACCATCACTCTTTATGTTTATGCGTTGCTGGTTTTACCGGTGATCCGTTCAGCGGATGTCAACCATGTAAGGATTGACTAACCCTAACCCCTGACTAACCACTGACTAACTATGACTTACTGACTTGTCTTTTAGTTACCCCAGTTGAAGAACCGAAACACCCTTGCAACCCTTCGCCTTGCGGGGCTAATGCCGTTTGTCGCGAGCTAAATGGCGCCGGATCTTGCACTTGTTTACCTGAGTACTTTGGAGATCCGTACGCAGGTTGTAGACCTGAATGTGTTACAAATACTGACTGTCCAAGAGATAAAGCATGTATTAATAATAAGTGTAGAGACCCTTGCCCTGGAACTTGCGGACTAAACGCCGATTGTAGGGTCTATAACCACGCTCCGAGTTGTAATTGTTTACCTGGATACATCGGAGATCCGCTTAGGTCTTGCCACTTGCCTCAACCTAGTAAGACTTCTTTTCTTTACTTCCAAATGTTTTACTACAGTAGCACAAGACTTACTAGTAGTTCAACATTCCTTTCTATGTTGCATGTACTTACTTCCTTTCTTTAGCTGTAGAAGAACCACCAAGTGACCCTTGCCAACCAAGTCCATGTGGTCCCAACGCACAATGTCGCATGATAAACAATCACGCCGTGTGTTCATGCATCCAAAACTACATTGGAAGTCCGCCATCTTGTCGCCCTGAATGCACAATCAGTTCTGAATGCTCACTAGATAAATCATGCATTAATCTTAAGTGCAAGGACCCTTGTCCTGGGACTTGCGGAATAAACGCAAGATGCTCGGTCGTTAACCATAACCCGATTTGTAGTTGCGGCGCCGGACTTACGGGTGATCCGTTCACTAGATGCGTTGCGGAAGAACGTAAGCCGATACCAGTACCAGGGAACCCGTGTTTGCCGTCGCCTTGTGGGCCTAACTCGCAATGCCGTGAAATAAACTCGCAACCCGTTTGCTCGTGCTTACAGAATTATGTTGGGCGTCCACCGAACTGTAGACCTGAATGTTCGACTAATGATGACTGTCCGAATAACTTATCGTGCTTTAACGAGAAGTGCCGTGATCCTTGCGTTGGCTCGTGTGGTTTAAACGCACTCTGTAGCGTTATTAAACATTCCCCGATTTGTACATGCTTAACCGGTTTCTCAGGCGATCCGTTCGTAGGGTGTGCGGTAGTTGTTCAGGAAGTACCACGTGAAAACCCAATGCCTTGTAATCCTTCACCGTGCGGGGCCAACGCTGTTTGCAAAGAACGAAACGGCGCAGGTTCGTGTAGTTGTCTACCGGAATACTTTGGCGATCCGTACACAAGCTGTAAACCTGAATGCGTCATTAATTCTGATTGTTCAAGAGACAAGGCTTGTGTTAATATGAAATGTACAGATCCATGCCCGGGTACTTGCGGCCTAAACGCGGAATGTCGCGTATCGAACCACGCTCCATCTTGCGTTTGTTTCGCGGGGTATATTGGAAATCCAAGTGTTGCATGCCATCTTCCACAACCTAGTATGTATTCTTCTTTCCTCTTATTACTTGTTTCTATTGTCTATCTCTTTTAGCTGTTGTAGAAGAAGAGCGCGATCCTTGTAGACCAAGCCCGTGCGGGCCGTACAGTAACTGCAGGAACGTAAACAGGCACGCGGTTTGCTCATGCAAACCAAACTACATCAGTAGCCCACCGTCTTGTCGTCCTGAGTGTATGATAAGCGCAGATTGTAGCCTTGAAAAAGCATGTATTGGTCAGAAGTGTCAGGATCCATGTCCTGGAACTTGCGGCGTAAACGCATTATGCCATGTAGTAAACCATAACCCAATTTGTAGCTGTAGCGCTGGTTTTACTGGCGATCCTTTCGTGCGTTGTATACAGGAAGAAAGTAAGCCATTTCAGTTAGGTTCAGACCAGATTTTAACACACCTTTCCGCAGAGAAATACTTGCCTCCACCACCAGAACCTTGTCAACCTAGTCCTTGCGGACCTAACTCAGTATGTCGCGTAATAGGAAATACACCTGCATGTTCGTGTGTGGAGAATTTCGTAGGGAGACCGCCAAACTGTAGACCGGAATGTACAATAAACGCTGAATGCCCTAGTAATTTGGCTTGCCAAAACGAAAGATGTAAAGACCCTTGTCCAGGGTCATGCGGACCAAACGCTGACTGCGTCGTGATGCAACATCGCTCCGTTTGCACGTGCAGACAATCGTTTACTGGCGATCCGTTCGGAGGGTGTAGCCCAATACCTCGTAAGACACCTCCTTTTAAATAATTACCACAGAATTAAACAAAGTATTTATTTTAGCAACGCGTAAGCCCGAAATCACGAACCCTTGCAATCCAAACCCTTGCGGCGCCAATGCTGTATGTAAAGAACGAAATGGCGCAGGATCTTGTACCTGTATTCCAGAATACTTCGGTGATCCGTACAGCGGATGTCGCCCAGAATGCGTAACAAACTCAGACTGTAAAAGAGACAAGGCATGCGCCAACAACAAATGTAAAGACCCGTGCCCTGGAACGTGCGGGTTAAACGCGGAATGTGTTGTCAACAATCACGCGCCCAGTTGCAACTGCTTGCCAGGTTATACCGGAAATCCGCTACTATCGTGTCATTTACCTCAACCTAGTAAGCTATACGTCTTTCTCTTATTTCTTGCCTCTTTAATATACTTTACTTCTTTTCCTTAGTAGTTGTAGAAGAGGAAGAACGGGATCCTTGTCAGCCAAGCCCGTGTGGGCCGTACAGTAATTGCAAAACCATAAACGGGCATGCTGTATGTTCTTGCCAGTTGAATTACATAGGAACGCCACCAGCTTGTAGACCTGAGTGCATGGTTAGCTCAGAATGCCCTCAGAATCTTGCATGTATTAATAATAAGTGCGGCGACCCTTGCCCTGGAACTTGCGGATTAAACGCAAGATGCTCGGTTGTAAACCATAACCCGATTTGTAGTTGTCCTTCCGGTTTCATTGGTGATCCATTCGTGCGGTGTATCTTTGAAGAAAGTAAGACTCTATTTTCTCTATTCTTACAGTTGCATGACTCTGTTTCCTTTCTAGAACGACCGACGCCACCACCAAGGGCAGAAAACCCATGCGTGCCTTCACCCTGCGGACCCAACTCCGTTTGCAGGGTTGTAGGTGACCAAGCTGCATGCTCTTGCTCCCCGAACTTTATAGGACGACCACCAAACTGTAGACCTGAATGTACTATAAACGCTGACTGTCCTAGTAACCTTGCATGCCAAAACGAGAAATGCATAGACCCTTGTCCAGGGTCGTGCGGTTCTTTCGCAACTTGTATAACTGTAAAACATACTCCGCAGTGTCATTGCGTCCAAGGCTACACTGGTGATCCGTTCACCGCTTGTAACATAATACCACCTAGTAAGACCATGTTTTTTTTTGTTAGAACGTAGCTAAGTGTTGTTTCTTTCAGCTCCGGTAACTGAACGCCCTAGGAACCCGTGTAACCCATCTCCTTGCGGCGCAAACGCGGTTTGTAGAGAACGTAACGGCGCAGGTTCGTGCGCTTGCGTACCTGAATACTTTGGCGATCCGTACACGGGTTGTAGGCCTGAATGCGTTACGAACTCGGATTGCGACAGGTCTAGAGCTTGTGTTAACAACAAATGTACTGATCCTTGCCCTGGTACCTGTGGTATTAACGCCGAATGCAGGGTTTTGAACCACGCCCCGTCTTGCTCATGTATTAACGGTTACACTGGAGATCCGATTAAATTATGCTTCGTCATTAAACGTAAGACAGTTGTCGGTGTAAATAGACTTAATACTAAATGTAAAACCTTTGTAGCGCAAGAAGAACCTAAGTTCCCTTGTAGACCTAGTCCCTGCGGTCCAAACAGCCAATGTCGCGAGATAAACACACAAGCTGTTTGTTCTTGCGTCCAAGGTTACTTGGGGACGCCACCAATGTGTCGCCCTGAATGCATGGTTAGTTCCGAATGTCCGCAAAATAAAGCATGCGTAAATAAGAAATGCGTTGACCCTTGTCCTGGAACTTGCGGACTGAACGCTGATTGTAGAGTTGTAAACCATAATCCTATCTGTAGCTGTCTTTCTGGATTTTCTGGGGATCCGTTTACTTCTTGCACGAGAACTGTAGTCACACGTATGTTCTTTACTCTTTTACTTAATTTACTCTTGTACTTCAACTCTTTCTTTTAGCTCCTCCGCCACGAAAAGAAGTATGCGTACCTTCTCCATGTGGTCCTAATTCTCAGTGTAGGGTCATTGGAGACCAAGCTGCATGTTCTTGCCTTCCAAACTATGTAGGGCGACCGCCAAACTGTAGACCTGAATGTATAACTGACTTGGAATGCCCCAATTATCTTGCATGTAAAAACGAACGGTGTAAAGACCCTTGTCCTGGTACTTGCGGCCAAAACGCGCAATGTACCGTTGTAAACCATAGCCCTGTTTGTAATTGCATACCAGGGTACATTGGCGACCCTCTGGTGTCTTGTAACTTACCGCCGCCACCATGTAAGACGCCCTTTAACTCTTAGACAATTTAATAGCGGTACTAACGTTGGTTTCTTGTTGTAGCGACGGAACGAATCGCAACTCCCTGTTCGCCATCACCTTGCGGACCGAACGCTGAGTGCAGAGAACGGAACGGCGCTGGTTCGTGTACCTGCCGACCTGGGTTTGAAGGAAACGCGTACGACGCCCGTATCGGCTGTAAAAGAGAGTGCGAAACCAACGCCGAATGCGCCGATCACCTTGCGTGCGTTGCGTACAAGTGCAAAGATCCATGCCCTGGAACGTGTGGGCTAAACGCGAACTGCAAAGTTGCGAACCATATCCCAACCTGCGAGTGTATTACTGGTTTTACCGGTGATCCGTTCCTGCAATGCAACCAAGAACGTGTCGCGCCGCCTCAACCAAAAGGAAACCCGTGTCAACCTAGTCCATGTGGTCCGAACAGTCAATGTCGGGAAGTAAACGAACAAGCTGTTTGCTCGTGTTTGCCTAACTACATTGGAAGTCCGCCGTCGTGTAGGCCAGAGTGTGTCGTCAGTTCTGAATGTCCGCTGGATAGAGCGTGTGTTAACCAAAAGTGCGCAGATCCTTGTCCGAATACTTGTGGTCTAGGAGCGCAATGTACGACCAAAAATCACAACCCGATTTGCGCATGTCCACCTGGTCATACTGGTGATCCGTTTACTAGATGCTCGCCACAACGTAAGTACCATAAAAACATAGTTTTTAATTTACCTCATTTTTAACTAAGGGGTAAGGGTCCAAATTTTCTCAGTTTTTGAATTATCACAGCCATGAGTAATTTTTTTTAGTAATGAATGCCATTAATGCTTATGTAAAACGAGCTGCTTAATCCGAATCTGGCACTTAAAAAGTTGCAATGCTTTTGGTTTAACTGCTATGAGCTTTCGAAGGCAACTTCAAAGGCGACACCCAATTTTTTTCAAAATGCTCTAATTTTTAAAATATTGTTTTAAGAAAGAATCTAAATGCATATTCTTATTCTACAACAAAAATGCGGCGTACAAAATAAGTTTCATTAAAATCAGAGACAAAAAATATTTTTGCTGAGCTTTTTTGAAAAATTTTAAAATTTGGCCAACTTTGAAAAGCTCTAACAAAAAAACGAAAGTACTTGAAAAAAATCTGATTGCTGATTTGTTTTCTATGTATTATGATTAGCTTAAAAACACAGTTTAAAGCAAATTAATTTTTTCAAAATTTACCTCATTTTTAACTAAAGGGTAAGGGTCCAAATTTTCTCAGTTTTTGAATTATCACGGGCATAAGTAATTTTTGCCAGCAATGAATGCCATCAATGCTTATGTAAAACGAGCTGCTTAATCCGAATCTGGCACTTAAAAAGTTGCAATGCTTTTGGTTTAACTGCTATGAGCTTTTAAAAGCAACTTCAAATGCGACACCCGATTTTTCTCATAATGCTCTAATTTTTAAAATATTGTTTTAAGAAAAAATCTAAATACATATTCTTATTCTACAACAAAAAAGCAACGTGCAAAATAGGTTTCATTAAAATCATAGACAAAAAATATTTTTTCTAAGCTTTTTTGGAAATTTTTGAAATTTGGCCAACTTTAAAAAGCTCTAACAAAAAAACGAAAGCACTTGGAAAAAGTCTGATTGCTGATTTGTTTTCTATGGCTTAAAATTAGCTTTAAAACACAGTTCAAAGCAAATCCATTTTTTCAAAATTCACCTCATTTTTAACTAAGGGGTAAGGGTACAAATTTTCTCAGTTTTTGAATTATCACGGCCATAATTAATTTTTGACAGCAATGTATGCCATTAATGCTTATGTAAAACGAGCTGCTTAATCCGAATATGCCATTTAAAAAGTTGCAATGCTTTTAGTTTAACTGCTACGAGCTTTTGAAGGCAACTTCAAAGGTGACACCCAATTTTTTCAAAATGCTCTAATTTTTAAAATATTTTTTTAAGAAAAAATCTAAATGCAGGTTCCTATTCTACAACAAAAAAGCAACGTGCAAAATAAGTTTTATTAAAATCAGAGACAAAAAATATTTTTTAAGCTTTTTTGGAAATTCTCAAAATTTGGCCAACTTTGAAAAGCTCTAACAAAAAAACGAAAGCACTTGGAAAAAATCTAATCGCTGATTTATTTTGTACAGCCTATAATTAGCTTTAAAACACAGTTTAAGGCAAATTTATTTTTTCAAAATTTACCCCATTTTTAACCAAGGGGTAAGGGTACAAATTTTCCCAGTTTTTTAATTATCACGGCCATAAGTAATTTTTGCCAGCAACGAATGCCATCAATGCTTATGTAAAACGTTCTGCTTAATCCGAATATCGTACTTAAAAAGTTCTAACGCTTTTGGTTTTATTGCTATGAGCTGCCAAATGCAACTTTAAACGCGACACCCAATTTTTTTCAAAATGCTTTAATTTTTAAAATATTATTTTAAGAAAAAATCTAAATGCAGATTCTTATTCTACAACAAAAAAGCAACGTGCAAAATATGTTTCATTAAAATCAGAGGCAAAAAATATTTTTCCTAAGCTTTTTTGAAAATTTTCAAAATTTGGCCAACTTTGAAAAGCTCTAACCAAAAAACGAAAGCACTAGGAAAAAATCCGATTGCTGATTTGTTTTCTACAGCCTATAATTAGCCTAAATACACAGTTTAAGGCAAATCTATTTTTTCAAAATTCACCTCATTTTTAGCCAAGGGGTAAAGGTCCAAATTTTCGCAGTTTTTGAATTATCACGGCCATAAGTTATTTTTATCAACAATGAATGCCATAAATGCTTATGTAAAATGAGCTGCTTAATCCGAATCTGGCACCTAAAAAGTTTCAATGCTTTTGGTTTAACTGCTGTGAGCTTTTGAAGGCAACTTCAAAGGCGACACCCGATTTTCTTCAAAATGCTCTAATTTTTAAAATATTATTTTGAGAAAAAATCTAAATGCAGATTTTTATTTTACAACAAAAAAGCAACGTTCAAAATAGGTTTCATTAAAATCAGAGACAAAAAATATTTTTGCTAAGCTTTTTTGGAAATTTTTGAAATTTGGCCAGCTTTGAAAAGCTCTAACAAAAAAACGAAAGCACTTAGGAAAAAACTGATTGCTGATTTGTTTTCTAGGGCTTTTAATTAGCTTAAAAACACAGTTTAAGGCAAATTTATTTTTTCAAAATTCACCCCATTTTTTATTGAGGGGTAAGGGTCCAAATTTTCGCAGTTTTTTAATTATCACGGCCATAAGTTATTTTTGCCAGCAATGAATGCCATCAATGCTTATGTAAAACGTGCTGCTTAATCCGAATATGGTATTTAAAAAGTTGCAACGCTTTTGGTTTTATTGCTATGAGCTTCCAAACCCAACTTTAAACGTGACACCCGAAATATTTTTTTTTAGAAAAAATCTAAAAGCAGATTCGTATACTAGAGCATAAAAGTTGTGTACAAAATAAGTTTTATTAAAATTAAAACAAATTTTCTTTTTCCATAATTTTTTTTTACCCCCCACATGAATGCGATTGCACAAGTCATTCAATTCCAATAATTTTCAGCCGTTGAAGAGGAAGAACCACAAACAGAACGCCCACCATCATGCATACCATCACCATGCGGTCCAAACTCTCAATGCCAAATCCGGGGCAACTCCCCAACGTGCTCATGCCTCCCCAATTTCATTGGCAGCCCCCCAAGTTGTCGCCCAGAATGCGTCTTAAGCTCGGAATGTGGTAGCCAACTCGCGTGCATCAACCAGAAGTGTCGTGACCCATGCGCTGGGTCATGCGGTTTTAACGCTAAATGTTTCGTGCTGAACCATCTACCGATCTGTACTTGCGAGGAAGGGTTCACTGGAGATGCGTTTACGCAATGCCATACCATTCCGGTTGTGAGCGAAGCACCTTTACCGAAGGATCCTTGTAACCCTAGTCCGTGCGGATCAAACGCGCAATGCAACAACGGAATCTGCACATGCCAGCAAGAGTACCAAGGGAACCCGTACGAATCCTGTCGACCTGAGTGCGTACAAAGCACCGAATGCAGTAGAGACAAAGCCTGTCTTAAGAACAAGTGTCGCGACCCTTGTCCAGGTACCTGCGGACAAAACGCACGCTGCGACGTGATAAACCACATCCCGACGTGCTCATGCCCAGACGGTTTTACCGGGGACCCGTTCACTTCGTGTAGAGTCTCGCAAAAACCTCCAGAGGAACGCAAGAACCCATGCCAGCCAAGTCCATGTGGACCAAACTCACAGTGCAAGAACATCAACGACCACGCTGTGTGCTCTTGTTTAGAGGGTTACTTTGGCGCGCCACCATCATGTAAACCTGAATGCGTCACCAGTACTGAATGCGCTTCGACTCGCGCTTGTGTTAACCAGAAGTGTAGCGATCCGTGTCTTGGTTCTTGTGGCGTAGGCGCTCGGTGCGAGGTTATAAACCACTCTCCGATTTGTAGTTGTCCGCAAGGCATGACTGGGGATCCGTTCCAGAGCTGTCGCGAAGTTCCACGCGTGGTTGAGCCGCCACCAACACCGATAAACCCTTGCGATCCTTCACCATGTGGGCCTAACTCCGTTTGTCAGACCAAGGGCGACAGTCCGAGCTGTACATGTCTTCCGAATTACTTCGGAAGTCCGCCTGCTTGTCGTCCCGAGTGTGTTATCAATCCTGACTGTCCTAGCAACAGAGCGTGCGTTAACAACAGATGCGTTGATCCATGTCCTGGTTCCTGCGGTACGAACGCCGAATGTAGGGTTATTGGGAACACCGTTTCATGCTCTTGCTCGCCTGGTTTTACCGGAAACGCTTTCGTGCAATGTGTTATACAAGAACAACCAACTAACCCATGCGAACCATCACCCTGTGGAGCGAATGCGGAGTGTAAGCAACGCAACGGCGCTGGAGCGTGTACTTGTATTCAAGATTATCACGGAAATCCGTACGAGGGTTGCAAACCTGAATGCGTCTTGAGCGCTGATTGTCCAACGAACAAGGCTTGCATCAGGAACAAGTGCGTTGACCCTTGTCCTGGTATATGCGGACAGAACGCGGAGTGTAATGTCATAAATCATGTTCCGCAATGTATTTGCGTGACTGGTTATACTGGAGATCCGTTTACGACGTGTACGATTCCTCCACCACCTCGTAAGTTTATCCCTTAAACGACTAGTCAATGTTCTAACAATATGTTTGTTTCAGCCGAAGCTACGCTAACAGATCCTTGCGAACCAAGCCCATGCGGACCAAACGCTCAATGTAGAGTAATAAACGAACAAGCTGTATGCTCGTGTCAACCTGAATACCAGGGAAGCCCGCCTAATTGTAGACCTGAATGCGTCGTAAGCTCAGAATGTCCTTCAAATCGTGCGTGCCATAAATTCAAATGTGCCAATCCTTGCGCTGGAACCTGCGGTCTAGGTGCCAAGTGCGAGGTTATTAATCATAATCCTATTTGTAGCTGTCCTTCAGGTCTAACTGGTAAGTCTTCCTCAACCTCCCTTTATGTCTTAGAGTCTAATGTTTCTGGTTTTGCAGGCGATCCCTTTACCAGGTGTTACGAGCGACCAAAAGAAACGCCACCACCACCAAAGGCTGTACCACAACCATGTCGACCGTCTCCATGCGGTCCCAACTCACAGTGTCGCGAGATAGGCGAACAAGCGTCGTGCTCATGTTTACCCAACTTCATGGGTTCGCCTCCTAACTGTCGCCCTGAATGCGTCGTCAACACAGATTGCGCAAGCAACTTGGCTTGTATCACTGAGAAGTGTCGTGACCCTTGCCTGGGTTCATGCGGCGTAAACGCGGACTGTAGAGTCCAGAACCACATTCCTATTTGTACTTGCGCCCAAGGTTACGTTGGAGATCCGTTCACGCAATGCCAACTCAAGCCCGAGGAACCTAGAATCCCAATTCCGGTAGATCCATGCAACCCTAGTCCGTGTGGACCTAACGCGCAATGCAACAATGGAATTTGTACGTGTTTGAGGGAGTACCAAGGCGATCCGTACCGCGGGTGTCGCCCAGAATGTACGATGAATAGTGATTGCTCCCCGACGAAGGCTTGCATCAACCAGAAGTGTAGAGATCCTTGTCCTGGAACGTGCGGACAGAACGCTGAATGTAATGTTGTGAACCACATTCCGACTTGTAGTTGTCCGTTGAGGTTCGAAGGGGATCCGTTTACGCAATGCCGTGCAGTTGTCCCAAGTATTCCACAAAACCCTTGTCAACCAAGTCCATGCGGACCTAACAGTCTTTGTCGCGTGAATAACGGCGTAGCTGTTTGTTCGTGCCAACCAGGTTTGATTGGAAGTCCGCCTTCCTGTAGACCAGAATGCGTTGTCAGCGCGGAATGCTCGTTAACGCAGGCGTGCCTCAACCAAAAGTGTATAGACCCATGCCCTGGCACGTGCGGTATCAACGCCAAATGCCAAGTCGTCAACCATAACCCGATTTGTAGTTGCAACCCTGGACATACTGGGGATCCTTTTACTAGGTGTTACATCCAACAAGGTACGTACAAACTGTTCGAAAAAGGTTCTCATACTAATGCTTATGTCTTTTTTAAACAGCGGAACCACCAGTGGTTGTAAACCCATGCCAACCAAGCCCGTGCGGTCCGAATTCCGTGTGCCAAGTCCGTGGCGAAAGTCCCGCGTGTTCGTGTCTCGAAAGTTATGTCGGAGTGCCACCGAACTGTCGTCCGGAGTGTACGATCAATCCCGAATGTCCGAGTCATTTGGCGTGTATGAACCAAAAGTGCGGTGATCCGTGCCCCGGCTCTTGCGGCGCAAACGCGGAGTGTCGGGTCAGTAATCACAACTCGATTTGTACCTGTCATGTTGGTTATACCGGAAATCCGTTCCAGGGATGCGTTCTTAAGCCTGGTAAGTTTTGTTTTGGTTTTGTTTCATTTTTCGATTTCTTGCGAATCATGTGTGATAATGGAATGTCGTTTCTGCCATTTGTACGTTTAGGAACAACGATATTTTGGGAGTTAGTTTACCAAAACGTTTTATTAAATGGCGATGGCACTAGCGACACTCTTTTATGAGTTTCTTGTACAAAATTGGATAATCAAATATTAAAATCGATTTAAAAAAGAGCTTTATGATGAACATCAAATTTTCTTAGATTATAGAAGATCAAATAGCTAATTATTTTTTAACCGTACGACCAGACATTTTTAAACATTGTAGAAGGCTTATTATAAATCAAGAAGTACTGAAAATATATTAGGGAATTTTTAGCATTTTTTATTTTAAATTAAATCTCTCTAACCCAGTCTACAGACCCGCTTAATGTCGTAGCGAGCGTACGCGAGCGCAGTCATCTAGTAGAAGGCTTTTTATAAATCAAGAAGTACTGAAAATATATTCGGGAATTTGTAGGATTTTTTATTTTAAACAAGAAAACACACATGATTTGGTAGATTCTATTTGGTTTTGGACTATTAACGCATGCTTCCTTACTAGAAATAAGACTCAAACTTGTTTTTTTCAATACCAGCTATATTACTTTAAACTATAGGTACTCGGTCAAAAAAAAAAGTTTGATCTTTTTAATTTTAAGCCTGGCTGTAAATACTAATTGCTTTAGCTTAACGGGGATGCGTCAAAAGGTAAGGAAAGATCCCCCAACGCAACGGTTCAGCGAGCTTCCACATGAACACCGCCTAAAGCCCCCCAAAATGCCTCCTCTCCCCTTAAAATATAAGCCCCAAAACTAAAACCGTGCTTTCCCCCACTCTTACAAAGAAAATGCCATCCTCCCAAAATGTTCACACACACAACCGTGCTTTTATTTATAAGATTAAACCACTAAATAGCCCCCATGCCACCCCCCAAAGCTTAAACACGCCCCAACCCCAAACAAAGCAGCTAATAAAACATAAATGTGTCGCCACCGCAAGCAAAAGGTCGCTCTTTTAACTACAAACAAAAACGGTGCTTATGCCAAAATAAAACACGCCTAAACCCTGGTTCACTTGTTGTAACCCCTTTCACATTATTAAACGATACTGAAACTGTTTTAGTGATCCAAGCAGTTGAACGCCTCACCCCTTGTAGCCCCTCACCCTGCGGCGCTAACGCCATTTGTAGAGAACAAAATGGCGCCGGGTCTTGTACTTGTCTCCCAGAGTTCATAGGAAACCCCTACGAAGGTTGTAGGCCCGAATGTACACTAAATTCCGACTGTCCCTCCAATAAAGCGTGTATTAGAAATAAGTGTATGGACCCTTGCCCTGGCACTTGTGGCCAAAACGCCAATTGCCAAGTAGTAAACCATTTGCCGTCGTGTACTTGCACCCCTGGCTTTACTGGAGATCCATTTAGGTTCTGCCAACCTATACCACCACAACGTAAGCTATTTGAAGTTTCTCTTGGTCTAACTCTAACGTGCGTCTTTTTTCCCTAGCTGTCCTAGAAGAACCCCCACAAAACCCTTGTCAACCTAGTCCATGCGGTCCTAACAGTCAATGTCGGGAAGTAAATAGCCAAGCCGTTTGTTCTTGCTTGCCCAACTATGTAGGAAGTCCACCATCTTGTCGTCCAGAGTGTAGAGTTAGTTCTGAATGTCCTTTGACTCAAGCTTGTATCAATTTAAAATGTACAGATCCATGCCCTGGAACTTGCGGTCTAAGTTCTAAGTGCCATGTCATAAATCATAGTCCGATTTGTAGTTGCGTTCAAGGTTACACCGGTGATCCTTTCACCAGATGCTTCCCTGTGCCACGTAAGAAACCACCAAAATATTTGTCAAAGCATCGCCTTTTATTGTCATTTTTTAGCTCCTCCTCCCCAACCAACGATTGTCCAAAGAATCGATCCGTGCGTTCCAAACCCATGCGGTCCTAATTCTCAATGTCGCGACATAGGAGGTCAACCCTCTTGCTCTTGTCTCCAAAATTACATAGGAAGTGCACCAAATTGTCGCCCTGAATGTAGTATTAACTCAGAATGTCCAAGTAACTTAGCTTGTATCCGTGAGAAGTGTAGAGACCCTTGTCCAGGATCTTGTGGAGCTGGTGCTCTTTGCTCTGTTATTAATCACACTCCGACATGTACTTGTCCTGAAGGTTACACTGGAGATCCATTTAGTTACTGTAACCTTAAACCTTCACCACGTAAGAATATTTCTTTTGCTTCTTGGTCCTTTCCTCACCAAATTATTTTAGAACCTGTGGTGGAAGATGACCCATGCAATCCTAGTCCTTGCGGCCCCAACGCTCAATGCAACAACGGAATCTGTACTTGCCTGCCAGAATATCAAGGTGATCCTTACAGAGGCTGCAGGCCTGAATGTGTCCTTAATAACGACTGTCCAAGAGATAAAGCCTGCATTAGAAACAAATGTATAGATCCTTGTCCAGGAACGTGCGGACAGAACGCTATTTGCCAAGTTTTTAACCATGTTCCAATGTGTAGTTGCCCAGCTGGGTACGCTGGAAACGCTTTTGTTCTTTGCAGCATAGTACGAAGTATGTTTTTACCAAAACTAATTTCGTTGTAGTCCTAACTTTTTCATTTTAGCTCCCCCCAAAACCAACCCTTGCCAACCAAGTCCATGCGGTCCCAACAGTCAATGCCGCGAAGTAAATGGTCAAGGTGTTTGCTCTTGCGTCCTAGGTTTTATAGGTAGTCCACCTACTTGTAGACCTGAGTGTGTTACTAGCTCAGAATGTTCTCTTAACCAAGCCTGTGTAAACCAGAAGTGTATAGATCCATGTCCGGGTACTTGCGGGCTTAACGCTCTATGCCAAGTTGTGAACCACAACCCGATTTGCACTTGCCCTCCAAGACAAACTGGTGATCCATTTACTAGATGTATACACATACGTAAGTTTTTCAACAAATAAAAATTAATCTCCCTAACAAGAAACATTGTAGAAGAAGAACCAGTAGTGGTCCCAACAAATCCATGTCAACCATCTCCCTGCGGTCCAAACTCTCAATGCCGCGACATAAACGGTTCGCCGTCTTGCTCGTGTCTACCAGAGTTCATAGGATCCCCACCAAACTGTAGACCAGAGTGTGTAAGCAACGGTGAATGTGCCAATCACTTGGCTTGTATCAACCAGAAATGTAAAGACCCTTGTCCTGGAACATGCGGACAGAATGCTGAATGTAGAGTTGTGAGTCATGCGTCTAATTGCGTGTGCTTGCCTGGTTTCGTGGGAGATCCGTTTTCGAGTTGTAATTACCCGATAGTGCAAAAGGATGAAGTGATTAATCCTTGTAATCCAACGCCCTGCGGAGCTAATGCAGTTTGTAAAGAACGTAATAGAGCTGGGTCATGTACTTGCCTTCCTGAGTACATTGGAAACCCTTACGAAGGTTGTCGTCCTGAATGTACTATAAGCTCAGACTGCCCGTACAACAAAGCGTGTATAAGAAACAAATGCGTCGACCCTTGCCCTGGTACTTGCGGCCAAAACGCTTACTGCCAAGTAGTGAACCATTTACCAATGTGTATGTGTAACCAAGGATATACTGGAGACGCTTTTACCTACTGCAGAGTAATCCCACCAGAACGTAAGAACTTCGTTGACCCAAACCTCCGACAATCAAAATAACATATTTTTCTTTTAGCGGTTCGTGACCAAATAGTAGTAAACCCTTGCCAACCTAGTCCTTGCGGTCTAAACAGTCAATGTCGGGAAGTAAATGGCCAAGCCGTTTGTTCTTGCTTGCCCAACTATGTAGGAAGTCCACCATATTGTCGACCAGAATGTACTGTTAGTTCTGAATGTCCGTTGACTCAAGCTTGTATTAATCAGAAATGTAAAGATCCATGCCCTGGAACTTGTGGATTAAACGCTAACTGTAAAGTTGTTAAGCACAGTCCTATTTGTAGTTGTCTTGGTGGTTTTACTGGTGATCCGTTTTCAAGATGCTTCCTCATACCACGTAAGATATATCATCCTAAAAAGTTCAACTTTTCTCTTATTTTAAAAATTTTAGCTAAACAAGAAGAACCGGTATTAGAAGTCAAACAAAATCCATGCTTCCCATCTCCATGCGGTCCAAACTCAGAATGTCGCGAAATAAATGGACAAGCGTCTTGTTCATGTTTCGCAAACTTTATAGGTAGCCCACCCAATTGTCGCCCCGAATGTGTCATCAACCAAGAATGTCCAAGTAACTTAGCTTGTATCCGTGAGAAGTGTAGAGACCCTTGTCCAGGATCTTGTGGAGCTGGTGCTCTTTGCTCTGTTATTAATCACACTCCGACATGTACTTGTTCCGATGGTTACACTGGAGATCCATTTAGTTACTGCAACCTTAAACCTCCACCACGTAAGATTATCTCTTTTGCTTCTGAACCATTTTCTTATCAAATTATTTTAGAACCTGTTGTCGAAGATGACCCATGCAATCCTAGTCCTTGTGGCCCCAACGCACAATGCAATAACGGAATCTGTACTTGCCTGCCAGAATATCAAGGTGATCCTTACAGAGGCTGCAGGCCTGAATGTGTCCTTAATAACGACTGCCCAAGAGATAAAGCTTGTATTAGAAACAAATGTATAGATCCTTGCCCAGGAACGTGCGGACAGAACGCTGAATGCGCTGTGATAAACCACATACCAACTTGCACATGTCTACAAGGATATCAAGGCAACGCTTTCGTACAATGCAACCGTATTCCACCAGAAACGCCAAAGAACCCTTGCCAACCTAGTCCTTGCGGCCCCAACAGTCAATGTCGTGAGATAAATGGCCAAGGTGTTTGTTCTTGCGTCCCAGGATTTATAGGTAGTCCGCCTACTTGTAGACCTGAGTGTGTTACTAGCTCGGAATGTTCTCTTAACAGAGCCTGTGTCAATCAAAAATGCATAGATCCATGTCCGGGTACTTGCGGTCTCAACGCTTTATGCCAAGTTGTAAATCACAATCCAATCTGCACTTGCCCACCGCAATATGTTGGAGATCCGTTTGTAAGATGTCTCTTCAAGCAAGAAGAACCAATCGAGGTTCCAACAAATCCATGCCAACCATCTCCGTGCGGTCCAAACTCTCAATGCCGCGACATAAACGGTTCGCCGTCTTGCTCGTGTCTACCAGAGTTTATAGGATCCCCACCAAACTGTAGACCAGAGTGTGTAAGCAACGGTGAATGTGCCAATCACTTGGCTTGTATCAACCAGAAATGTAAAGATCCTTGTCCTGGAACATGCGGACAGAACGCTGAATGTAGAGTTGTCAGTCACACTCCTAATTGCTTCTGCGTTCAAGGATTTACTGGGGATCCGTTTAGTTATTGCAATCCAGTTCAGAAAGAACAAGAAATTATAAACCCTTGTACACCGTCGCCTTGTGGTGCTAATGCGGTATGTAGGGAAAGAAATGGAGCTGGTGCTTGTTCTTGTGTGGACAACTACTTTGGAAACCCATACGAAGGATGTAGACCTGAATGCGTCTTAAACACCGACTGTCCTTCGAATAAGGCATGTGTCAACCAAAAGTGTATAGATCCATGTCCCGGAACTTGTGCCCAAAACGCTGAATGTTACGTACGAAACCATTTGCCAACTTGCAACTGTATTTCTGGATACACCGGTGATCCGTTTAGATTCTGTAACATCATTCCCCAACAACAACGTAAGTTATCTCAATACTCAAATAAAATCAAAAGCTAAGGTTTAATTTTGTAGCTGTATTGGAAGAACCAACAAACCCTTGTCAACCTAGTCCATGTGGTCCCAACAGTCAATGTCGCGAGATAAATAGCCAAGCCGTTTGTTCTTGCTTGCCCAACTATGTAGGAAGTCCACCATCCTGTCGCCCAGAATGTACCACTAGTTCAGAATGTCCTTTGACTCAAGCTTGTATAAATCAGAAATGTAAAGATCCATGCCCTGGAACTTGTGGACTTAACGTTAATTGCCAAGTCATAAATCACAGTCCGATTTGTAGTTGCGTTAATGATTTCATTGGAGATCCGTTTACGCGATGCTATCCAAAACCAAGTAAGTCTTGTACTAAAACATTAAACCATCATTTTAACTAAAAAAAATAATGCTTTTAGTTGTCCAAGTGCCAGTACGAGACGAGGTTCGAAATCCCTGCGTTCCCAACCCATGCGGTCCTAATGCTCAATGCCGTGACATAGGAGGCCAACCTTCTTGCTCTTGTCTACAAAATTACGTAGGAAGTCCACCAAATTGTCGCCCCGAATGTAGTATCAACCAAGAATGTCCAAGTAACTTAGCTTGTATCCGTGAGAAGTGTAGAGACCCTTGTCCAGGATCTTGTGGAGCTGGTGCTCTTTGCTCTGTTATTAATCACACTCCGACATGTACTTGTCCCGAAGGTTACACTGGAGATCCATTTAGTTATTGTAACCTCAAACCTCCACCACGTAAGAATACCTCTTTTGTCTATGAATCTCTTTCTTACCAAAATGTTTTAGAACCCGTTGTGGAAGATGACCCATGCAATCCTAGTCCTTGCGGCCCTAACGCTCAATGCAATAACAGAATCTGTACTTGCCTGCCAGAATATCAAGGTGATCCTTACAGAGGCTGCAGACCTGAATGTGTCCTTAATAATGACTGTCCAAGAGATAAAGCTTGTATTAGAAACAAATGTATAGATCCTTGCCCAGGAACATGCGGACAGAACGCTGAATGCGCTGTGATTAACCACATTCCTATGTGCACATGTATTTTAGGATATCAAGGCAATGCCTTTGTACAATGTACTCGAATTCCACCAGCAATACCACAGAATCCTTGCCAACCTAGTCCTTGCGGCCCCAACAGTCAATGTCGCGAGATAAATGGCCAAGCTGTTTGTTCTTGCGTACCAAGTTTTATAGGAAGTCCTCCCAATTGTAGACCTGAGTGTGTTACTAGCTCAGAATGTTCTCTAAACAAAGCGTGCGTCAATCAAAAATGTATAGATCCATGTCCGGGTACTTGCGGTCTTAACGCTCTATGCCAAGTTGTGAACCACAATCCAATTTGCACTTGCCGTCCACAATACGTTGGAGATCCATTCGTGAGGTGTGTACCAAAACAAGAAGATCCAGTTGAGGTTCCAACAAATCCATGTCAACCATCTCCTTGTGGTCCAAACTCTCAATGTCGCGACATAAACGGTTCGCCGTCTTGCTCGTGTCTACCAGAGTTTATAGGATCCCCACCAAACTGTAGACCAGAGTGTGTAAGCAACGGTGAATGTGCCAATCACTTGGCTTGTATCAACCAGAAATGTAAAGACCCTTGTCCTGGAACATGTGGACAGAACGCTGAATGTAGGGTTGTCAGTCACACTCCAAATTGTTTCTGTATTTCGGGTTATGTTGGAGATCCGTTTACGAACTGTATACTTAGACCACGTAAGACTTATACATTTGTTTAAAGAATTTCTTTGTCATTTTAGTGTTATTTTAGTGGAACTCCCGCAAGAACATCTGTCCCCTTGTATGCCATCTCCATGCGGTGCAAATGCTCAATGTAGAGAACAAAATGGCGCAGGGTCTTGTACCTGTTTACCAGAATACATAGGAAACCCTTACGAAGGTTGTAGGCCCGAATGTACAATAAACTCTGACTGTCCTTACAATAAAGCGTGTATTAGAAATAAGTGTATGGACCCTTGCCCTGGTACTTGTGGCCAAAACGCCAATTGCCAAGTAGTAAACCATTTGCCATCGTGTACTTGCGTCTCTGGCTTTACTGGAGATCCATTTAGATTCTGTCAACCTATTCCACAACGTAAGTCACTTAAAGATTTGCCTTCTAGCATTTTTTTATGATTTATCCTTCTAGCTGTATTGGAAGAACCAACAAACCCTTGCCAACCTAGTCCATGTGGTCCCAATAGTCAATGTCGGGAAGTAAATAGCCAAGCTGTTTGTTCTTGCTTGCCTAACTATGTAGGAAGTCCACCATCTTGTCGACCAGAATGTACCACAAGTTCTGAATGTCCATTGACTCAAGCTTGTATTAATCAGAAATGTAAAGATCCATGTCCTGGAACTTGTGGACTGAACGCTAATTGCAAAGTCATAAACCACAGTCCTATTTGTAGTTGTATTTCAGCGTATACTGGTGATGCTTTCTCAAGATGCTACCCATTACCACGTAAGACTCATATTTTTCAAGAAAATTACATTACCTAGGTTGTTTGTTATTTTAGCTCCTCCACAAATTCAATTTGAAGAACCCATCCGAAACCCTTGCCAACCCAACCCATGCGGTCCTAATTCCCAATGCCGTGACATAGGTGGTTCTCCATCTTGCTCTTGTCTCCAAAATTACATTGGAAGTCCACCAAATTGTCGCCCTGAATGTAGTATCAATTCGGAATGTCCAAGTAACTTAGCGTGTATCCGTGAGAAGTGTAGAGACCCTTGTCCAGGATCTTGTGGAGCTGGTGCTCTTTGCTCTGTTATTAATCACACTCCGACATGTACTTGTCCTGAAGGTTACACTGGAGATCCATTTAGTTACTGCAACCTCAAACCTCCACCACGTAAGATTGTCTCTTTTACTTCTTGCTCATTTTCTTACCCATAAATTTTAGAACCCGTCGTAGAAGATGACCCATGCAATCCTAGTCCTTGCGGTCCCAACGCTCAATGCAACAACGGAATCTGTACTTGCCTGCCAGAATATCAAGGTGATCCTTACCGAAGCTGCAGGCCTGAATGTGTCCTTAATAACGACTGCCCAAGAGATAAAGCTTGTATTAGAAACAAATGTGTAGACCCTTGCCCTGGAACTTGCGGACAGAACGCTGAATGCGCTGTGATAAACCACATACCAACATGCACATGTCTCCAAGGTTATCAAGGCAATGCTTTTGTGCAATGCAACCGTATTCCACCAGAAATACCAAAGAACCCTTGCCAACCTAGTCCTTGCGGCCCCAACAGTCAATGTCGCGAGATAAACGGACAAGGAGTTTGTTCTTGCGTCCCAGGTTTTATAGGTAGTCCGCCTACTTGTAGACCCGAGTGTGTTACTAGCTCAGAATGTCCTCTTAACGAAGCATGCGTCAACCAAAAGTGTATAGACCCATGTCCGGGTACTTGCGGTCTTAATGCCTTATGCCAAGTTGTGAACCACAACCCGATTTGCAGTTGCTCCCCGCGATTTACTGGTGATCCATTTACTAGATGCCTCCCCATACGTAAGTAACATTTTAGGTTTGCTATAAGCAACAATTTTGATTGTGAATGATTGTAGAAGAAGAACCAGTAGAGATTCCAACAAATCCATGTCAACCATCTCCTTGCGGTCCAAACTCTCAATGCCGCGACATAAACGGTTCGCCGTCTTGCTCGTGTCTACCAGAGTTTATAGGATCCCCACCAAACTGTAGACCAGAGTGTGTAAGCAACGGTGAATGTGCCAATCACTTGGCTTGTATCAACCAGAAATGTAAAGACCCTTGTCCTGGAACATGTGGACAGAACGCTGAATGTAGAGTTGTTAGTCATACGCCTAATTGTTTCTGTATTTCTGGTTATGTTGGAGATCCATTTTTACGATGTGATATTAAGCCCAGTAAGCGACATATTTTTAAGTTTTATTAGCTGCTTTACAAAACTCTCCTACCCTGAAAATATAATAGATAAAACTCCCCATGCCAACGCTTAACCCATAACTTAGTTTTTAAGAATATAAATCAGGTCATAACTGCTTTTTGGTTAATATGAAAATAGGTCAAATCGGTTTAACCAAAATCTGCCTAACAAAAATTTTTGGTGCTTTGAATTGGTCCTGTAAGGAAACTAAACCAAAATTACGAATTACCAAATTTTCAGTCATTCAACAAGAGGCCCTCACTCCCTGTTCCCCATCACCCTGCGGCGCTAACGCCATTTGTAAAGAACAAAATGGCGCCGGGTCTTGTACTTGCCTCTCCGAATACATAGGAAACCCCTACGAAGGTTGTAGGCCCGAATGTGTCCTAAATACCGACTGTCCCTCCAATAAAGCGTGTATTAGAAATAAGTGTATGGACCCTTGCCCTGGTACTTGCGGCCAAAACGCCAATTGTCAAGTAGTAAACCATTTGCCGTCGTGTACTTGCACCCCTGGCTTTACTGGAGATCCATTTAGGTTCTGTCAACCTATACCACCACAACGTAAGCTATTTTTCTATTTCATTTATTCTTACTCTAACCTGTATCTTTTTCCCCAGCTGTCTTAGAAGAACCCCCTCAAAACCCTTGCCAACCTAGTCCATGCGGTCCCAACAGTCAATGTCGGGAAGTAAATAGCCAAGCCGTTTGTTCTTGTTTGCCCAACTATGTAGGAAGTCCACCATCTTGTCGTCCAGAATGTACCACTAGTTCTGAATGTCCTTTGACTCAAGCTTGTATCAATCAGAAATGTAAAGATCCATGCCCTGGAACTTGTGGTCTAAGTGCTAATTGCCAAGTGATAAATCACAGTCCTATTTGTAGTTGCGTTGCAAGTTACACGGGTGATCCGTTTACTAGGTGCTACCCAGTACCACCACGTAAGATAAAATAAATGATAACCTTCCAATAATATTGCTAACAAAATCCTTTTAGCACCACCACCAGCGCCCAGACCAATGTTAGATCCTTGCGTACCCTCCCCATGCGGTCCCAACTCTGAGTGTCGAAACAACAACGGTGTGCCCTCGTGCTCATGCCTCCAAAACTATATAGGCGGTCCGCCAAATTGTCGCCCTGAATGTAGTATCAACTCAGAATGTCCAAGTAACTTAGCTTGTATCCGTGAGAAGTGTAGAGACCCTTGTCCAGGATCTTGTGGAGCTGGTGCTCTTTGCTCTGTTATTAATCACACTCCGACATGTACTTGTCCTGAAGGTTACACTGGAGATCCATTCAGTTACTGTAACCTTAAACCTCCACCACGTAAGAATATCTCCTATATGCTTCAAAACCCTTTTCTTACCAAATTATTTTAGAACCCGTTGTGGAAGATGACCCATGCAATCCAAGTCCTTGTGGTCCCAACGCCCAATGCAATAACGGAATCTGTACTTGCCTTCCAGAATATCAAGGTGATCCTTACAGAGGCTGCAGGCCTGAATGTGTCCTTAATAACGACTGTCCAAGAGATAAAGCTTGCATTAGAAACAAATGTATAGATCCCTGTCCTGGAACATGCGGACAGAACGCTGAATGTGCTGTGATAAACCACATACCAACTTGCACATGTCTCCAAGGATATCAAGGCAATGCTTTTGTACAATGTAATCGTATTCCACCAGAAACACCGAAGAACCCTTGCCAACCTAGTCCTTGCGGTCCCAACAGTCAATGCCGCGAGATAAATGGACAAGCTGTTTGTTCTTGTGTACCAAGCTTTATAGGTAGCCCTCCAAATTGTAGACCTGAGTGTGTTACTAGCTCAGAATGTCCTCTTAACGAAGCTTGTGCCAATCAAAAATGTATAGATCCATGTCCGGGTACTTGCGGTCTCAACGCTCTGTGCCAAGTTGTAAACCACAACCCGATTTGTAGTTGTCCTTCACAAATGGTAGGAGATCCATTTACGCGTTGTCTACCAAAACGTAAGTACGCTTAACCAACTGAAGACACAAAACCTAAGAATAATATTTTAGCACAAGAAGAACCGATACAAACGAATCCATGTCAACCATCTCCTTGCGGTCCAAACTCTCAATGCCGCGACATAAACGGTTCGCCGTCTTGCTCGTGTCTACCAGAGTTTATAGGATCCCCACCAAACTGTAGACCAGAGTGTGTAAGCAACGGTGAATGTGCCAATCACTTGGCTTGTATCAACCAGAAATGTAAAGACCCTTGTCCTGGAACATGCGGACAGAACGCTGAATGTAGAGTTGTTAGTCATACTCCTAATTGCGTTTGTCTACCTGGCTTTGTTGGAAACGCATTTTCGGGATGCAGACAAGAAAGTAAGACGAGTTTTAAAACGTTTGTAGAAGGTGATGATAAATGATTGTTTTAGTTCAAGCTGTTGTTGAAAGACCTACTCCTTGTTTACCGTCGCCATGTGGTACCAACGCCGTTTGCAAGGAACGAAATGGAGCAGGCGCTTGTACATGTTTACCAGAATACATAGGAAATCCTTACGAAGGATGTAGACCTGAATGTGTCCTAAACACCGATTGTCCTTCAAATAAGGCTTGTATAAATCAAAAATGTAAAGACCCTTGTCCCGGAACTTGCGCCCAAAATGCCGAATGTTATGTACGAAACCATTTGCCAACTTGCAACTGCATTTCTGGATACACTGGTGATCCGTTTAGATTCTGTAATATCATTCCCCAACAACAACGTAAGTTATCACAATGCTCAAACAAAGTCAACAGCTAAGGTTTAATTTTTTAGCTGTGTTGGAAGAACCAACAAACCCCTGCCAACCTAGTCCATGTGGTCCCAACAGTCAATGTCGGGAAGTAAATAGCCAAGCCGTTTGTTCTTGCTTGCCCAACTATGTAGGAAGTCCACCATCTTGTCGCCCAGAATGTACTGTTAGTTCTGAATGTCCTTTGAATCAAGCTTGTATTAATCAGAAATGTAAAGATCCATGCCCTGGAACTTGTGGACTGAACGCTAATTGCCAGGTCATAAATCACAGTCCTATTTGTAGTTGCGTCAATGATTTCATTGGTGATCCGTTTACGCGATGCTACCCAAAACCTAGTAAGTCTTGTAATAAAACATTCGACAATCGTCTTAACTTAAAAAATTAATACTTTTAGTTGTGCAAGTGCCAGTACGAGACGAGGTCCGAAACCCATGCGTTCCCAACCCATGCGGTCCTAATTCTCAATGCCGTGACATAGGAGGCCAACCTTCTTGCTCTTGTCTTCAAAACTATATAGGAAGTCCACCAAATTGTCGCCCTGAATGTAGTATCAACTCAGAATGTCCAAGTAACTTAGCTTGTATCCGTGAGAAGTGTAGAGACCCTTGTCCAGGATCTTGTGGACTGAATGCCAGATGTAACGTTATTAATCATACTCCAACATGTACCTGTCCACAAGGATACACTGGAGATCCATTTAACAACTGCTTTATCAAGCCACAAGAAGAACCACCAGCAAAACAGGATCCATGCAATCCTAGTCCTTGTGGCCCCAACGCTCAATGCAACAACGGAATCTGTACCTGCCTGCCAGAATATCAAGGTGATCCTTACAGAGGTTGCAGACCTGAATGTGTCCTGAATAATGACTGTCCAAGAGATAAAGCTTGTATTAGAAACAAATGTATAGATCCTTGCCCAGGAACGTGCGGACAGAACGCTGAATGCGCTGTGATCAACCACATACCAACTTGCACATGTCTCCAAGGATATCAAGGCAATGCTTTTGTACAATGTAATAGAATCCCACCAGATACACCAAAGAACCCTTGCCAACCTAGTCCTTGCGGCCCCAACAGTCAATGCCGCGAGATAAATGGGCAAGCTGTTTGTTCTTGTGTACCAAGCTTTATAGGTAGCCCGCCAAATTGTAGACCTGAGTGTGTTTCTAGCTCAGAATGTCCTCTTAACGAAGCCTGCGTCAATCAAAAGTGTATAGATCCATGTCCGGGTACTTGCGGTCTTAACGCTCTATGCCAAGTTGTGAACCACAATCCGATTTGTAGCTGCCCTCCCAGACAAACTGGTGATCCATTCACTAGGTGTCTACCAATACGTAAGTTTTTTTCTTTGTAGCGAATATCAAACCACTAATTTCAAAAATATTTTAGAAGAAGAACCAGTAGTGGTCCCAACGAATCCATGCCAGCCATCTCCTTGCGGTCCAAACTCTCAATGCCGCGACATAAACGGTTCGCCGTCTTGCTCGTGTCTACCAGAGTTTATAGGATCCCCACCAAACTGTAGACCAGAGTGTGTAAGCAACGGTGAATGTGCCAATCACTTGGCTTGTATCAACCAGAAATGCAAAGACCCTTGTCCTGGAACATGCGGACAGAACGCTGAATGTAGAGTCATTACGCACACACCTAATTGTGTTTGTCAACCTGGATATGTTGGTAATCCGTTTATACAATGTCAAATAAAGCAAGAAGAGCCTATTCCTGATAGGCTAACACCTTGTGTTCCGTCACCTTGCGGCGCTAATGCCCAATGTAAGGAACAAAATGGAGCAGGAGCTTGCATCTGTTTGCCTGACTATCTTGGAAACCCTTACGAAGGCTGTAGACCAGAATGTGTCTTAAACTCAGATTGTCCATCGAATAAAGCCTGTATTAACCAGAAATGCAAAGACCCTTGTCCTGGAACTTGCGGGCAAAACGCAAACTGCCAAGTCATAAACCATTTACCATCTTGTAGTTGTATTTCTGGCTTTACCGGAGATCCGTTCAGATTCTGTCAACCTATACCACAACGTAAGTTTTCTATTTCTTCTTCTCTCAACCCTTACTTTAATCTTTTCCCTTCAGCTGTAGAAGAAGAACCACCAAGAAACCCTTGTCAACCTAGTCCATGCGGTCCCAACAGTCAATGTCGGGAAGTAAATAGCCAAGCTGTTTGTTCTTGCTTGTCCAACTATGTAGGAAGTCCACCATCTTGTCGTCCAGAATGTACCACAAGTTCTGAATGTCCTTTGACTCAAGCTTGTATCAATCAGAAATGTAAAGATCCATGCCCTGGAACTTGTGGACTCAATGCAAACTGCCAAGTAATAAATCACAGTCCGATTTGTAGTTGTATCGCTGGAAATACTGGCGATCCATTTACTAGGTGCTTCCCTCTACCACGTACGTCCATTAATTAATATTGTTAAAAGTATCCATATTTATTATATTTCTCGATTTTAGCTCCCGTTAAAGTACCAGAACCTATCAGAGACCCTTGCAATCCATCTCCTTGTGGGCCAAATTCCCAGTGTAGAGACGTAGGTGGTTCTCCATCTTGCTCTTGTCTCCAAAATTACATAGGTGCTCCACCAAATTGTCGCCCTGAATGTAGTATCAACTCAGAATGTCCAAGTAACTTAGCTTGTATCCGTGAGAAGTGTAGAGACCCTTGTCCAGGATCTTGTGGAGCTGGTGCTCTTTGCTCTGTTATTAATCACACTCCGACATGTACTTGTCCTGAAGGTTACACTGGAGATCCATTTAGTTACTGTAACCTCAAACCTCCACCACGTAAGATTACCCTAATCTAGCTTTGAATCTTTCTGACGTAATTATTTTAGAACCTGTTGTGGAAGATGATCCATGCAATCCTAGTCCTTGCGGACCCAACGCTCAATGCAATAACGGAATCTGTACTTGCCTGCCAGAATATCAAGGTGATCCTTACAGAGGCTGCAGGCCTGAATGTGTCCTTAATAATGACTGTCCAAGAGATAAAGCTTGTATCAGAAACAAATGTGTTGATCCTTGCCCAGGAACATGCGGACAGAACGCTGAATGCGCTGTGATAAATCATATACCAAGTTGCACTTGTCTCCAAGGATATCAAGGCAATGCTTTTGTGCAATGTAACCGGATTCCACCAGAAACACCAAAGAACCCTTGCCAACCTAGTCCTTGCGGTCCCAACAGTCAATGTCGCGAGATAAATGGTCAAGGTGTTTGTTCTTGCGTACCAGGTTTTATAGGTAGTCCGCCTACTTGTAGACCTGAGTGTGTTACTAGTTCAGAATGTTCTTTGAACCAAGCCTGTGTCAACCAAAAGTGTATAGATCCATGTCCGGGTACTTGCGGGCTTAACGCTCTATGCCAAGTTGTAAATCACAACCCTATTTGTACTTGCCCTCCAAGACAAACTGGTGATCCATTTACTAGATGTTTGCCAATACGTAAGTCAAAACTAAATTAACATTAACATAAATACTCAACAATACACTTTTTAGAAGAAGAACCAGTAGTGGTTCCAACGAATCCATGTCAACCATCTCCTTGCGGTCCAAACTCTCAATGCCGCGACATAAACGGTTCGCCGTCTTGCTCGTGTCTACCAGAGTTTATAGGATCCCCACCAAACTGTAGACCAGAGTGTGTAAGCAACGGTGAATGTGCCAATCACTTGGCTTGTATCAACCAGAAATGTAAAGACCCTTGTCCTGGAACATGTGGACAAAACGCTGAATGTAGAGTTGTCAGTCACACTCCAAATTGTATTTGTATTCAGGGCTTTGTTGGAAATCCGTTTATTTCGTGTCAACCCGAGGGTATTTTATTTAGGATTTTTTTGTGATGCATCTTTACCCATTGAACTTTTAGCTCCCAGACCACAAGAACCGATAAACCCATGTATTCCTTCTCCCTGCGGATCAAACGCCATTTGTAAGGAACAAAGCGGAGCAGGGTCTTGTACTTGTCTCCCCGAATACATAGGAAACCCCTACGAAGGTTGTAGGCCTGAATGTGTCCTTAATTCCGACTGTCCCTCCAATAAAGCATGTATTAGAAATAAGTGTATGGACCCTTGCCCTGGTACTTGTGGCCAAAACGCAAACTGCCAAGTCATAAACCATTTACCATCTTGTAGTTGCATTTCTGGTTTTACTGGAGATCCGTTTAGATTCTGTCAACCTATACCACAACGTAAGTTTTTCTTTATTTCTCCTTGTCTTAACCCTTACTTTAATCTTCTTTCTTCAGCTGTAGAAGAAGAACCACCAAGGAACCCTTGCCAACCTAGTCCATGCGGTCCCAACAGTCAATGTCGGGAAGTAAATAGCCAAGCTGTTTGTTCTTGCTTGTCCAACTATGTAGGAAGTCCACCATCTTGTCGTCCAGAATGTACCACAAGTTCTGAATGTCCCTTGACTCAAGCTTGTATCAATCAGAAATGTAAAGATCCATGCCCTGGAACTTGTGGACTAAATGCAAACTGTCAAGTCATAAATCACAGTCCGATTTGTAGTTGTACCCCTGGAAATACGGGTGATCCTTTCACCAGGTGTTATCCTGTACCACGTAAGTTAAAGAGGATTCTATTATGTACAAGAATAAAGGTTGACTTTTAGCCCCACCACCACCGGTATTGTCAGAACCAATAAACCCTTGCGTGCCTTCTCCCTGCGGTCCATATTCCATCTGTCAAGACATTGGCGGTCAACCGTCATGCTCTTGCGTCCAAAATTACATAGGCGCTCCACCAAATTGTCGCCCTGAATGTAGTATCAACTCAGAATGTCCAAGTAACTTAGCTTGTATTCGTGAGAAATGTAGAGACCCTTGTCCAGGATCTTGTGGAGCTGGTGCTCTTTGCTCTGTTATTAATCACACTCCGACATGTACTTGTCCTGAAGGTTACACTGGAGATCCATTTAGTTATTGTAATCTAAAACCTCCACCACGTAAGATTAACCCTAATCTAGCTTTGAATCTTTCTGACATAATTATTTTAGAACCTGTTGTGGAAGATGACCCATGCAATCCCAGTCCTTGCGGACCCAACGCTCAATGCAATAACGGAATCTGTACTTGTCTGCCAGAATATCAAGGTGATCCTTACAGAGGCTGCAGGCCTGAATGTGTCCTTAATAATGACTGTCCAAGAGATAAAGCTTGTATTAGAAACAAATGTGTAGATCCTTGCCCAGGAACATGCGGACAGAACGCTGAATGCGCCGTAATCAACCACATACCAACTTGCACATGTCTACAAGGATATCAAGGAAACGCTTTTGTACAATGCACACAAATACCACCGGATATACCAAAGAACCCTTGCCAACCTAGTCCTTGCGGCCCCAACAGTCAATGTCGCGAGATAAATGGTCAAAGTGTTTGTTCTTGCGTCCCAGGTTTTATAGGTAGTCCGCCCACTTGTAGGCCTGAGTGTGTTACTAGCTCCGAATGTCCTCTTAACGAAGCATGTGCCAATCAAAAATGTATAGATCCATGTCCGGGTACTTGCGGTCTTAACGCTCTATGCCAAGTTGTGAACCATAACCCGATTTGCTCTTGTCCACCAAGACAAACAGGTGATCCATTTACGAGGTGTCTCTTAATAAGTAAGTTTTTTTGTACGTCGTGCTTTAAGATTTTTAACTATAACACAAAACTTTTAGGAGAAGAACCAATAGTGGTACCAACAAATCCATGTCAACCATCTCCTTGCGGTCCAAACTCTCAATGCCGCGACATAAACGGTTCGCCGTCTTGCTCGTGTCTACCAGAGTTTATAGGATCCCTACCAAACTGTAGACCAGAGTGTGTAAGCAACGGTGAATGTGCCAATCACTTGGCTTGTATCAACCAGAAATGTAAAGACCCTTGTCCTGGAACATGTGGACAGAACGCTGAATGTAGAGTTGTTAGTCATACGCCTAATTGTATTTGCTTGCCTGGTCATACTGGAAATCCGTTCCAACGTTGCGCCGTATTAGAAAGTAGGTTATTTGTGCTTGTGGGTTGTAAATCTTCTGACAAATAACGTATTTTAGCTCCGAAACCAGCTGATCAGTTGAACCCTTGTTTCCCATCTCCTTGCGGTGCTAATGCTCTTTGTAAGGAACGTAACAACGCAGGGGCGTGCATGTGTTTGCCTGAATACATTGGAAACCCTTACGAAGGATGTAGACCTGAATGTACCCTTAACTCAGATTGTCCATCAAATAAAGCCTGTATTAACCAAAAGTGTAGAGACCCTTGTCCTGGAACTTGCGGACAAAGCGCAAACTGCCAAGTCATAAACCATTTACCATCTTGTACTTGCATTCCTGGTTTTACTGGAGATCCATTTAGATTCTGTCAACCAATACCACAACGTAAGTTTTCCTTTTCTTCTTGCCTTAACCCATACTTTAATCTTCTTCCTTCAGCTGTAGAAGAAGAACCACCAAGAAATCCTTGTCAACCTAGTCCATGCGGTCCCAACAGTCAATGTCGGGAAGTAAATAGCCAAGCCGTTTGTTCTTGCTTGCCCAACTATGTAGGAAGTCCACCATCTTGTCGTCCAGAATGTACTACTAGTTCGGAATGTCCTCAAAATAGAGCTTGTATCAATCAGAAATGTAAAGATCCATGCCCTGGAACTTGCGGACTCAACACTGAATGTACTGTTATAAACCATAGTCCAGTTTGTAGTTGCATAAATACGTTTACTGGTGATCCGTTTACTAGGTGTTACACATTACGTAAGACTATTTAACCTTCTTGTAATTAGGGTTACTTACGAATAACTTATTTTAGCTCCACCGCCCCAAGAACCTCTAAGGGAACCAATAAACCCATGCTTCCCAAGTCCGTGCGGTCCTAACTCTCAATGTCGAGACATAGGTGGTTCTCCATCTTGCTCTTGTCTACAAAATTACATAGGAAACCCGCCAAACTGTCGCCCTGAATGTAGTATTAACTCAGAATGTCCAAGTAACTTAGCTTGTATCCGTGAGAAGTGTAGAGACCCTTGTCCAGGTTCTTGCGGACTAAATGCTTTGTGCGAGGTTAGAAATCACAACCCTAACTGTTTCTGCCCAACTGGGTACCAAGGAAACGCCTTTGTTTCTTGTTCCCCTATACCTCAACTACCACGTAAGTTACTTAACCTCAAAAGTGTGTGTGAACATCCTCTTATCTTGCCTATTGTAGCGCCACCCCCTCAAAAGGACGACCCATGCAATCCTAGTCCTTGCGGCCCCAACGCTCAATGCAATAACGGAATCTGTACTTGCCTGCCAGAATACCAAGGTGATCCTTACAGAGGCTGCAGGCCGGAATGTGTCCTTAATAACGACTGCCCAAGAGATAAAGCTTGCATTAGAAACAAATGTATAGATCCTTGTCCAGGAACATGTGGGCAGAACGCTGAATGCGCTGTGATCAACCACATACCAACTTGCACATGTCTTCAAGAATATCAAGGCAACGCTTTTGTACAATGTACACGAATTCCACCGGAAACACCAAAGAATCCTTGCCAACCTAGTCCTTGCGGCCCCAACAGTCAATGTCGTGAGATAAATGGACAGGGTGTTTGTTCTTGCGTCCCTGGTTTTATAGGTAGTCCGCCTACTTGTAGACCTGAGTGCGTTAGTAGCTCAGAATGTTCTCTTAACGAAGCGTGTGTCAATCAGAAGTGTATAGATCCATGTCCGGGTACTTGCGGGCTCAACGCTCTATGTCAAGTTGTAAACCACAACCCGATTTGCTCTTGTCCACCAAGGCAAACTGGTGATCCATTTATTAGATGTCAGGTAGTAGTAGGTAGGTTGACTAATCCCAAACTTCTAACACAGACGTTTAATTCTTGTCCCAACCTTATTGTAGTGGAAGATCGCCGTCCCCCAGTGGTTATCCAACCAGAAAACCCTTGCGTTCCAAACCCTTGCGGTCTGAACTCTTTATGCCAAACAACTCCAGGTGGTTCCTATACTTGCGCTTGTGTACGGGATTACATAGGCGCGCCGCCGAACTGTCGCCCTGAGTGCGTTACGAACAACGACTGTTCGAGAGAACTGTCTTGCATAAACCGAAGATGCAAAGATCCTTGTCCTGGTTCATGTGGCGTAAATGCTCGTTGTACCGTTGTCAACCACGTCCCAGTTTGTTCTTGTTTGGACAATTACGTTGGGGATCCGTTCAGCTACTGTAGCATCAAACCCCGTAAGCTATTACATGATTTTTTTACCTTTAAACCATCACCAAACAGTACTTTAACCTTGTTTTTTTCCTACAGAAACTCCTCCACCTCCACCGAAAGAAGTAAACCCATGTTATCCATCTCCATGTGGTCCGAACGCAAGATGTCGGGTTGAAAACAAATACGCGGTATGCGAGTGCATTCCAGAATACTTTGGAAACCCGTACGAAGCCTGTAGGCCCGAATGTTTAGTCAATTCTGATTGTCCGATGAACAGAGCTTGCATCAGAAATAAATGTTCGGATCCTTGTCCTGGAACTTGCGGAATAAATGCTTTGTGTTCGATCACGAACCATATTCCGATTTGTACCTGTCCTGAACAGTTTACTGGAGATGCGTTTAGACTTTGCACACAAGTAATTGGTAAGTACCTACTTTAATCTGCTAAATTTTGTCCCCATTGGAAATTTTTAAAATTTGGCCAACTTTGAAAAGCTCTAACAAAAAAACGAAAGCACTTATAAAAAATCTGATTGCTGATTTGTTTTCTACGTCTTATAATTAGCCTAAAAACAAAGTTTCAGGCAAATCTATTTTTTCAAAATTTATCTCATTTTTAACTAAGGGGTAAGGGTCCAAATTTTCCCAGTTTTTGAATTATCACGACCATAAGTAATTTTTGCCAGCAATGAATGTCACCAATGCTTATGTAAAACGAGCTGCTAAATCCGAATCTGGCATTTAAAAGGTTGCAATGCTTTTGGTTTAACTGCTATGAGCTTTTGAAGGCAACTTCAAAGGCGACACCCGATATTTTTCAAAATGTTCTACTTTTCAAAATATTCTTTTAAGAAAAAATCTAAATGCAGATTATTATTCTACAGCAAAAAAGCAAAGTGCAAAATAAGTTTCATTAAAATCAGAGACAAAAAATATTTTTGTTAAACTTTTTCGTAAATTTTCAAAATTTGGCCAACTTTGAAAAGCTTTAACAAAAAAACGAAAGCACTTGGAAAAAATCTGATTGCTGATTTGTTTTCTACGGCTTATAATTAGCTTAAAAACACAGTTTAAGGCAAATCTATTTTTTTCAAATTTACCTCATTTTTAACTAAGGGGTAAGGGTCCAAATTTTTTCAGTTTTTGAATTATCACGACCATAAGTAATTTTTGCCAGCAATGAATGTCACCAATGCTTATGTAAAACGAGCTGCTAAATCCGAATCTGGCATTTAAAAGGTTGCAATGCTTTTGGTTTAACTGCTATGAGCTTTTGAAGGCAACTTTAAAGGCGACACCCGATATTTTTCAAAATGTTCTACTTTTCAAAATATTCTTTTAAGAAAAAATCTAAATGCAGATTATTATTCTACAGCAAAAAAGCAAAGTGCAAAATAAGTTTCATTAAAATCAGAGACAAAAAATATTTTTGTTAAACTTTTTCGTAAATTTTCAAAATTTGGCCAACTTTGAAAAGCTTTAACAAAAAAACGAAAGCACTTGGAAAAAATCTGATTGCTGATTTGTTTTCTACGGCTTATAATTAGCTTAAAAACACAGTTTAAGGCAAATCTATTTTTTTCAAATTTACCTCATTTTTAACTAAGGGGTAAGGGTCCAAATTTTTTCAGTATTTGAATTATCACGGTCATAAGTAATTTTTTCCAGCAATGAATGCCTTCAATGATTATGTAAAACGAGCTGCTTAATCCGAATCTGGCACTTAAAAAATTGCAATGCTTTTGGTTTAACTGCTATGAGCTTTCGAAGGCAACTTTAAAGGCGACACCCGATTTTTTTCAAAATGCTCTAATTTTTTAAATATTCTTTTAGGAAAAAATCTAAATGCAGATTGTTATTCTACAACAAAAAAGCAATGTGCAAAATAAGTTTCATTAAAATCAGAAACAAAAAATATTTTTGATAAGCTTTTTTGGAAATTTCCAAAATTTGGCCAACTTTGAAAAGCTCTTGCAAAAAAACAAAAGCACTTGGAAAAAATCTGATTGCTGATTTGTTTTCTACGGCTTATAATTAACCTAAAAACACAGTAAAAAGCAAATCTATTTTTTTTTTAATTTACCTCATTTTTAACTAAGGGGTAAGGGTCCAAATTTTCTCAGTTTTTTAATTATCACGACCGCAAGTAATTTTTGGGAGTAATGAATGCCATCAATGCTTATGTAAAACAAGCTGCTTAATCCGAATCTGGTACTTAAAAAGTTGCAATGCTTTTGGTTTAACTGATATGAGCTTTTGAAGGCAACTTCAAAGGCGACACCCGATATTTTTCAAAATGCTCTAATTTTTAAAATATTCTTTTACGAAAAAATGCAAAAGCAGATTCTTATTCTACAACAAAAAAGCAATGTGCAAAATAAGTTTCATCAAAATCAGAAACAAAAAATATTTTTGCAAAGCTTTTTTGGAAATTTTCAAAATTTGGCCAACTTTGAAAAGCTCTGACAAATAAACGAAAGCACTTGGAAAAAATCTGATTGCTGATTTGTTTTCTACGGCTTATAATTAGCTTAAAAACACAGTTTAAGGAAAACTTGTTTTTTCAAAATTTACATCATTTTTAACTAAGGGGTAAGAGTCCAAATTTTCTCAGTTTATGAATTATCACGGCCATAAGTAAACTTTGTCAGCAATGAATGACATCAGTGCTTATGTAAAACGAGTTGCTTAATCCGAATCTGGCACTTAAAAAGTTGCAATGCTTTTGGTTTAACTGCTATGAGTTTTCGAAGGCAACTTCAAAGGCGACACCCGATTTTTAACAAAATGCTCTAAATTTTAAAATATTGTTTTAAAAAGAAATCTGAATGCAGATTCTTATTCTATAACAAAAAAGCAACGTGCAAAATAAGTTTCATTAATATCAGAAACAAAAAATATTTTTGCTAAGCTTTTTTGAAAATTTTCAGAATTTTTCCAACTTTGAAAACCTCTAGCAAAAAAACCTAAGCACTTGGAAAAAATATAATTGCTGATTTGTTTTCTACAGCTATTAATTAGCTTAAAAACACAGTTTAAGGCAAATCTATTTTTTCAAAATTTTTCTCATTTTTAGCCAAGGGGTAAGGGTCCAAAGTTTCTCAGTTTTTGAATTATCAAGACCATAAGTAATTTTTGTCGGTAATGAATGCCATCAATGCTTATGTAAAACGAGCTGCTTAATCCGAATTTGGCACTTAAAAAGTTGCAGTGCTTTTGGTTTAACTACTATGAGCTTTCGAAGGCAACTTCAAAGGCGACACTCGATTTTTTTCATAATGCTCTAATTTTTAAAATATTTTCATAAGAAAAAATCCAATTGCAGATTCTTATTCTACAACAAAAAAGCAATGTGCAAAATAAGTTTCATTAAAATCAGACACAAAAAATATTTTTGCTAAGCTTTTTTGAAAATTTTCAAAATTCGACCAACTTTGAAAAGCTCTATGAAAAAAACGAAAGCACTTGGAAAAAATCTGATTGCTGATTTGTTTTCTACGGCTCATAATTAGCTTAAAAACACAGTTTAAGGCAAATCTATTTTTTCAAAATTTACCTCATTTTTAACTAAGGGGTAAAGGTCCAAATTTTCTCAGTTTTTGAACTATCACGGCCATTAGTAACTTCTTCCAGCAATCAATGTCATCAATGTTTATGTAAAACGAGCTGCTTAATCCGAATCTGGCATTTAAAAAGTTGCAACGCTTTTGGTTTAACTGCTATGAGGTTTTGAAGGCAACTTCAAAGGCGACACCCGATTTTTTTCAAAATGCACTAATTTTCAAAAGATTCTTTAAAGAAAAAATCTAAATGCAGATTCTTATTCTACAACAAAAAAGTAATATGCAAAATAAGTTTCATTAAAATCGGAGACAAAAAATATTTTTGCTGAGCTTTTTTGGAAATTTTCAAAATTTTTCCAACTTTGAAAAGCACTAGCAAAAAAACGAAAGCACTTGGAAAAAATCTAATTGTTGATTTGTTTTTTTCGGCTTATAATTAGCCTCTAGACACAGTTTAAGGCAAATCTATTTTTTCAAAATTTACCTCATTTTTAACCAAGGGGTAAGGGTCCAAATTTTCTCAATTTATGAATTATCACAGCCATAACTAATTTTTGCCAGCAATTAATGCCATCAATGATTATGTAAAACGAGCTGCTTAATCCGAAACTGGCACTTAAAAAGTTGCAATGCTTTTGGTTTAACTGCTATGAGCTTTTGAAGGCAACTTTAAAGGCGACACCTGATTTTTTTCAAAATGCTCTAATTTTTAAAATATTATTTTTAGTAAAAATCTAAATGCAGATTCTTATTCTACAACAAAAAAGTAATATGCAAAATAGGATTCATTAAAATCAGAGACAAAAAATATTTTTGCTAAGCTTTTTTTAAAATTTTAAAAATTTGGGCAACTTTGAAAAGCTCTAGCCAAAAAACGAAAGCACTTGGAAAAAATCTAATTGCTGATTGGTTTTGTACAACCTATAATTAGCCCAAAAACACAGTTTAAGGCAAATCTATTTTTTCAAAATTTACCTCATTTTTAACTAAGGGGTAAGGGTCCAAATTTTCTCAGTTTTTGAATTATCACGGCCATACGTAATTTTTGCCAGCAATGAATGCCACCAATGCCTATGTAAAACGAGCTGCTTAATCCGAATCTGGCACTTAAAAAGTTGCAATGCTTTTGGTTTAACTGCTATGAGCTTTTGAAGACAACTTCAAAGGCGACACCCGATTTTTTTCAAAATGTTCTAATTTTTTAAATTTTCTTTTAAGAAAAAAACTAAATGCAGATTTTTAATCTACAACAAAAAAGCAACATACAAAATAAGTTTCATTAAAATCAGAGACAAAAAATATTTTTTCTAAGCTTTTTTGGAAATTTTCAAAATTTGGCCAATTTTAAAAAGCTCTAACAAAAAAACGAAAGCACTTGGAAAAAATCTGATTCCTGATTTGTTTTCTATGGCTTATAATTAGCATAAAATCAATGTTCAGGGCAAATCCATTTTTTCAAAATTTACCTCAATTTTAACTAAGGGGTAAGGGTCCAAATTTTCTCAGTTTTCGAATTATCACGGCCATACGTAATTTTTGCCAGCAATAAATGCCACCAATGCTTATGTAAAACGAGCTGCTTAATCCGAATCTGGCACTTAAGAAGTTGCAATGCTTTTGGTTTAACTGCTATGAGCTTTTGAAGGCAACTTCAAAGGCGACACCCGATTTATTTCAAAATGCTCTTATTTTTAAAATATTTATTTAAGAAAAAATCTAAATGCAGATGTTTATTCCACAGCAAAAAAGCAATGTGCAAAATAAGTTTCGTTAAAATCAGAGACAAAAAATATTTTTGCTAAGCTTTTTTGGAAATTTTCAATTTGGCTAACTTTGAAAAGCTCTAACAAAAAAACGAAAGCACTTGAGAAAAATCGGATTGCTGATTTGTTTTCTACCACCTATGATTAGCTTAAAAACACAGTTTAAGGCAAATCTATTTTTTCAAAATTTACCTCATTTTTAACTAAGGGGTAAGGGTCCAAATTTTCGCCGTTTTTGAAATATCACGGCCATAGGTAATGTTAGCCAGCAATGAATGGCATCAATGTTTATGTAAAACGAGCTGCTTAATCCGAATCTGACACTCAAAAAGTTGCAGTGCTTTTGGTTTAACTGCTATGAGCTGTCAAAGGCAACTTCAAAGGCGACACCCGATTTTTTTCAAAATGCTCTAATTTTAAAAATACATTTTTTAGAATATATCTAAATGCAGATTCTTATTCTACAACAAAAAAGCAATGTGCAAAATAAGTTTCATTCAAATCGGAAACAAATTATTTTTTTCCAAAGAAATTTTGTCAAAAGCTTAGTACAAATCTGGAAACATTCATTCGCCAAATTCCGTAGAACCTATTCCTCTAGTTAAAAGTCATATTTTTTTGCAGAAGAACCACCACGAGACCCATGCAATCCATCACCTTGCGGAATTAACACCATTTGCCGACAATCTTCCGGAAACGCTATATGCGAATGTCTGCCTGGTTTCTTCGGCACACCTTCGTCTGGCGGATGCAAACCCGAATGCACCATAAGCGCTGACTGCTCACGAGACCGCGCATGCGTTAACAGCAAATGCATAGACCCATGCCCAGGCGTTTGCGGCTACAACGCGCAATGCCAAACGATAAATCACAGCCCTGTATGTTCATGTCCGACACCTTTGATCGGAGATCCGTTTACGTTATGCCGAGAAGCCGTAGAGGAACCGAAAGACCTGTGCAACCCATCTCCGTGCAGACCAAACGGACAATGTCGGGTCGTAAACGATCGCGCTACTTGTATCTACCCAGAATGCGTAATAAACCAAGACTGCCCTCGTGACAAGGCGTGCTACAACCAAAAGTGCGCTAGCCCTTGCACCGGCGCATGCGGACTCAACGCCTTATGTCAAGTGGTAAATCACAAAGCCATTTGTAGCTGCCCGAGCGGCTACATCGGCCAACCTGAAAGCGCGTGTAGACTCCAACCCAAAGAAGAACCACTACCTAAACCAGAATGTACGCACGACCAAGAGTGCGCCAACGACAAAACGTGCCACAACCAGCAATGCCAAAACCCATGCGCTGTCCACCAAGGCGTTTGCGGCCAGAACGCCGAGTGCCGTCCCATCTTACACCGCGCCGTTTGTTACTGCCGTGAAGGATACACTGGAAACGCACAATCGGCGTGTCTTGAAATCGGTTGTCGCGCCGACACTGACTGTCCTCCAATTCAAGCATGCATCAACCGCGAATGTGTTGACCCGTGCTCGTACACCTCCTGCGGTTTGAACGCTCTATGTCGCTCGGACTCGAACCACAAAGCGCGCTGCTACTGCCCAAACAACTTCAGAGGCGACGCGCTCATCCGATGTGAACGCCCAGAATGTACAACTGACGACGAGTGCTCTTATAACTTAGCGTGTCGTAACGAGCGCTGTGAGGATCCTTGTAATTGCGGTTATGGCGCGCAGTGTACTGTACGCAACCACAGACCGCAATGCTCTTGTCCGCCTGGGTATATTGGTAATCCACTTACGTCGTGTAATATCGCGCCTGTCGAAGTCGAACCCGAGTGTAGAATGGACGCGGACTGTCCTAGTAAACTGGCTTGCTTCAGTGGGAACTGCAAGAACCCTTGTATTGAGACCAAGCCTTGCGGAGTTAATGCTGAATGTTCGGTTGTGGACTCGCTTCCACTTAGGACAATGGCGTGTTTGTGCCTACCAGGGTATATTGGTGATGCTGATACTGAGTGCAGAAAAGGTACTTTCCCCTCTAGTGTATTAAAACAATTACAATACGAAGTGATTTTACTAATGCATATGTCTTTTTTTATAGGTCTTAGTTTTAAAAACCCCATACCAATCCCCTTTTATTGTAGACATAAAACAGCAACTTCTGTTGTATATAACTCTTTCTACCTGCTCTCTACACAATTTTGGGCGCACTTTGGCATTGTCTTTGGCAATGCCGCGTGCCCACCGACATAAAACTAACTTCTAAATGTTTTGTAGCTCCTCATGAAGAACTAGGTTGCACCTCAAACTCCGACTGCGACTTGAGCGAAACCTGTCTTAACCGTAAATGCATCAACCCATGCGTTGTCGGCTCCCCGTGCGCTGTGACAGCGTTCTGTAACCCACAAAACCATAAAGCGGTTTGTAGATGTCCCTCTGGATTAATTGGAGACCCCTTCATTCGCTGCTACAAGCAAGAAATCGGAAAACCTGAATGCACTTCCCATTCTGACTGCACCAGTGATAGAGCGTGCATCAACCAGAAATGTCAAGACCCATGTGCTTTAGGAAGCCCGTGCGGATCCAACGCGCAATGTAGAACAAGCGATCATTTCCCGACTTGTCTTTGTAGAGACGGATGGGCTGGAAATCCACAAGTCTTGTGCTACAAACGTACGTCTTTATTCTAAAGGTTAAGACAACATAATGTAATGTACTTTTTGTGTTACAGCCGAATGTAAGTCTAACGACGACTGCCCGTATAACAAAGCCTGCATTAACGAAAACTGCCTTAACCCCTGCTCGTCACAAACCTGTGGACGCGGCGCCGAGTGCCTCGTCCAAAACCACTTCGCGCAATGCCAGTGCCCACAAGGAACACAAGGAAACCCACTTCTGTCCTGTATCTCTGGTATTTGCCAGTACAACGAGGACTGCGCTGACCACGAGGCTTGCGACCGGTTGAACCGCGTCTGCAGACCTGTTTGCGACGATGACACATGCGCTGAAACTGCCTTGTGCAAGGGAATCAACCACCAACCTCAATGCTCGTGCCCTAGTGGTACGTTCGGTAATCCGTTCCATGAATGCGCTGCGCCTAAAACACCTCAACCCCAGTGTAGAAGCGACTCGGAGTGCTCGTCGCAATTGGCGTGCATCAACCAGCGCTGCGCTAATCCTTGCTCGCAAGGAAACATGTGCACCATCGACCAAGAGTGTAGAGTTTTGGATACTCTACCGCAACGCACTGTGATTTGCCAATGTCCGCAAGACACCGTCGCCGATACGCGTGGTCGCTGCAAGGCCATCGAACGCGAGAAGCCTGAATGCCAAAACGATAACGACTGCCGCGATAGCGAAAAATGTCTCTCCGGAACATGCGTCGAGGCCTGCAAGGTTGACAACTGCGGAGTAAACGCTTTGTGTAACTCGTTGAGACACCAAGCCGTTTGCTCTTGCGCGCCTGGATACACTGGAAACCCACACTTGGAGTGTTCTAATGTTCCGAAAACACCACTGCCTGAGTGTTACAGCGACGACCAATGTTCCTTTGATAAATCCTGTATTAACGAAAGATGTACTAATCCTTGCGTTGAGGATAAACCGTGCGGAACTGGTGCTTTCTGCGCTGTCAACAACCACGTTCCTGTTTGTACTTGTCCGGCTTCGTATGAGGGAAATCCACGCATTGAGTGCATACCACGTAAGACCTTAACTTTTGGTTCAATTCGGGTGTTTATAATGTTTTGTTTGCAGCTCTTGGACCTCGTGTTGGATGCAAATCTAACTCACAGTGCGCTCAAAGCGAATCCTGTATCAACCAACTCTGTGTAAGCCCATGTAACTGCGGTCCCAACGCTGAATGCAAGGTCACCAACCACTACCCAATCTGTTTCTGCCAACCTGGTTATTCAGGCAATCCACAAACTGGCTGCGTCAAACGTAAGTCCACTTTAGCTTTTTTAAAAGACATATTTAATTTTTGATTTGATTTTCAGTTGGCTGTCAATCGGACAACGAATGCGCTTCGGACCTACAGTGTTACAACGGACAATGCATCAATCCTTGTATCTTAGGCGATCCATGTGCACGTAACGCAGAATGTTACGGCTCCAACCACCGAGCGACGTGCAGATGCCCACCTGGTTACGAAGGCAATCCTCTTGACCGTTGCGAACGCGTGGAGTGCCACAAGGACACTGACTGCCCGAACAACAGAGCATGCATCGAACAGCGCTGCGTAGACCCTTGCAGTGAAGCTGCGCGACCACCTTGCGCCCAAAACGCGTTGTGCTTTGCGCAAAACCACGCTGCTGGTTGCGTATGCCCGCCACACTTGCCGCAAGGCAACCCAATGGCGTACTGTACCGCACCAGCGTTAACTGAAGGACCTGAGTGCACTTTCGACATGGACTGCTCAAGCAAACTGGCCTGTATTTCAAACACCTGCGTCAATCCATGCGATAAACTAACACCGTGTCATAGGACCGCACATTGCAGCGTGATTGACACCGTTCCAGTACGAACCATGACATGCACATGTCCTGAAGGATGGGTGCCCAACGAAAACGGCGAATGTCACCCAGTTATCATACCAATACCACCAGGCTGCACTTCTGATTCCGACTGCTCGAGTAATGAGGCTTGCATCAACCGCGTATGTCGAAACCCTTGCGACTGTGGAACCAACTCAGAATGCTTAGTCCAGAACCATCGACCTATTTGTTCGTGCGCGCAGGGTTACGAAGGCAACCCCAACATCGCCTGTAGAACAATTGGATGCCGCATCGACTCTGAGTGTGAATCTGGAAAGGCGTGTATCAACGGAAATTGCATCAACCCATGTTTAGTCAACGATCCATGCGGTACCAATGCGGAATGCTACGTCTACCAAAACCGCGCCGAATGCCGTTGCGCTAGCGGATACAGAGGCAATCCTCTCGACCGTTGCACCATTGTCGGGTGTCAATCCAACAGCGACTGCCCGACCGACAGACAGTGTATTAACGCGCAATGTATCAACCCATGCGTCTACGACAATCCATGTTCACCACGCGCCGAGTGCAGAGTACAGAACCACCTCGCGTTATGCAGATGCCCAACTGGCTTCCTTGGAAACCCGTACATTGACTGCAGACCCGAACCTCAACCTGAATGCAGAGAGGACTCAGACTGCCCAGCGCGCTTGGCGTGCCTCACCAACAAATGCCAGAACCCATGCGAGGTTCTAGAACCCTGCCACCGCCCATCGGAATGCCAGGTTGTAGCGTCCGTTCCAGTCAGGACCATGATTTGCATTTGTCCACCTGGTTACATCTCAAGTGGAAGTGGGACTTGTAATCCTGTTGCAGCGGTTCGGGAAGTCGGAGCGTGCGTCAGCGACTCGGAATGTCCAAGCGACAAAGCGTGTTACAATGGAATTTGTCGAGACCCATGCAACTGCGGACCAAACGCGGAATGTCGTATCAAAAACCATAAACCCGTGTGCACTTGTAAGCAAGGGTATGACGGCAATCCGGAAATAGAGTGTTCGCGCGTTGGGTGTAGAAGTAACACCGAATGTTCACCACAACATACTTGTTTGAACAGGCAATGCGTTCCAGTTTGTACCACCTCAAGCTGCGCGCTGAACGCGACGTGCTATGGAATCAACCACCGCGCCATATGCGAATGCCAACCTGGTTTCGTGGGTAACGCCAAATCATCTTGTACCCTAGTCGGTTGCCGATCGGACACCGAATGCCCAACCAACTTAGCTTGCATCAACTCCAAATGCGAAAGCCCGTGCCGTACCGATAATCCTTGCGGCGCTCCAGCTGAATGCAAGGTCTTCAACCATGCTGTCGAATGCGCTTGTCCACCTGGAACTGTGTCCGACGGCAAAATGGGATGCATGGAAGTCGAAACCAAGTGCAGGAAGGACTCGGACTGTCCGTTGCAGTACGCTTGTATTGGAGGAGAGTGCGTTAACCCTTGCACGGCCACTGAACCTTGCGGCGTAAACGCTGAGTGCAGAGTATTGGACACTGAACCCGTTCGTACAATGGTGTGCGAGTGCTTGCCTGGATACCAAGGCAACGCAGCGGTGCAATGCGACAAAATGGCACTATGTGACATAGCCAAAGGATACATCCGAACACCAGACGGTAAATGCGAATGCCCGCCCAACACCGGTCTCAACGACAACGATGAATGCGTTCTTTGCCTACCTGAAAAAGGAATGAAGATCGACGAGCGCGGACGTTGCGTTTGCGCCTTGGAGCGTGGACTCATCATCAACGAACGAGGCGAATGCGTTTGTCCAACTGAGTTCGGATGGCGTTTGGACACGAAGGGCAACTGCTTGCCATCAGTGCCTGAATGTAAGATCGATGACGATTGTCCGGATCACAAGTTCTGCGAACAGGAGACCAAGACATGTCAAGACCCTTGTCGCGAGACCCAATGCGGTGTAAACGCTTTTTGCAACGCTACGAACCACCGAGGAGTGTGTCAATGCATCTCGGGTTCGTACGGAGATCCCAAAGTACACTGCAGTAAGTTATTTGGTTAAAACTACAAGAGTTTAGAGTAATTCTTTGTTATTTATTGCAGATCAAACGTCAACGCTTAGGACCGATTTCCCAAGACCAGAAATGTTAGTCAGTTGTTTGTCTGATGGTGTTCAGGTCGAGATCCACATCGCGGAGTCAGGTTTTAACGGAGTGTTGTACGTAAAAGGTCACAGCAAAGACGAACAGTGCAGACGAGTTGTTACAATGCCGCCAAACTCGAACCCCAAGACCGAGATCTTCAAGGTGCAGTTTGGGAACTGCGGATTGATTCACGTTAACGTAAGTCTCTCTTTGGGTGTTGTATCCAATGTTCTAATGATTGTTGTATAGGGCCAAGCCAGTTTCGTGCTAGTCATCCAAAAACACCCCAAACTGGTCACGTACAAAGCGCAAGCTTACCACATCAAATGCGTGTACCAAACAGGCGAGCAAAACGTAACCTTAGGATTTAACGTCTCCATGCTTACGACAGCTGGAACCATCGCCAACACAGGTCCACCTCCAACATGTCTCATGAAGATCGTTACTCCAACCGGACAGGAAATCAACTCCGCAGAAATAGGAGACAACCTTATGCTACAAGTCGATGTACAACCTGGCTCGATTTACGGCGGGTTCGCGCGTAGTTGCGTCGCCAAGACAACTGAGGACAATATCGAAAACGAGTACATCGTGACGGATGAGAATGGTTGCGCTACTGATCCGACCATCTTTGGGGAATGGGAGTACAACCCAGATACGCAAAGCCTTTTGGCTAGTTTCAACGCGTTCAAGTTCCCAAGTAGCGACAACATTCGATTCCAGTGTAACATCAGAGTGTGCTTTGGAAAATGTCAACCCGTAAGTTTATGAGTTTGCTTGTCTTGAACAAGGGTTAATTTTTGTTTGTTTAAAGGTCAACTGCAGAGGGTATAACGCTTTCGGACGTAGGAAGAGAGCGGTTGATGAAAACAACACCGATGTAGCTGTTGGCGGTGATTTGGCAACTGGCCAACTTCGAGAGGAGATCACGATACAATCGAATGCTATTTTGACGTTTGAGAGGCGCGAGGAACGACTTTCTGACCCCACTGCTGGTAAGTACCTCGTTTTGGCATTTAAGATCGTACGAAGGTTGTCTTTAATATTTTGCATAAAGACACATAAAGGGCGCCATTAACGGCACCACAAGTGCCTAACAAAACCTTCAAGTTTATTAGGACTTTACTGAAAGTTTTGTTAAGATACGACCAGTGGTTTCGCCGCAGTAAATTTTTGAGTTAAACTGGCGAGCTGCAAGGAAACCTCTTTTTGGCTTCGTTACATGAAACCCCCTAGAAGCTTATTGTCGGTTATTTTCAATTTTTTTTTATGTAAATTCATGATTAATCATCATTCGCGGTTTTGTATACGATTTATGAAATTCCACTGCCGAACATACTCAAAATTCTGGGTCACAAATTTAAGACAGTCTACCTTTGTGCCTCCCTAAAAAATTGGGCAGTCCAACAAGAAATATGTTTTTTCCCATTTAACTGTTTATGTAAGATTCTTTGAATTGGAGTCATTTAATTGCCTCAGAATGACTTAATCTTGCGGTGTGTCACTTGTGCATTTTCCGCGGGTTTTAACTGGTGCAAAGCTTTCATGTATTTCCGCGACACTCCTGTTTTGGTAGAGCTGTCTTAGGATGGGCGCTAAGACTGGTGGGTCCATGTTTGAATTTCAAGAATCAGGAGGAAATAGTCTGTTGATTTGGTGCATCGTCGCCAAGAGTAAAAATCAACTCGGCAAGACATTGAAAGTATACCCTTGTATAATACAGCTGGGGATAGATATCTCCAATCAGAAAGCGTTTCAAAAAGATCATTCGTCACTTCTTTTGCGTTGATTTAACCAATTAATGATGTGAATTTCTGTTTCAGCCGCAGATGCTCAGAGGGTCGAAGACATATGCGTCTCCATGATAGGTTTTATAATAGCCCTAATCATAACTGCCTTACTGGCTTTGGTCGCCGTCGCAGTGGCTGTTTCCTGTTGGCTTATGGCCTACAGAAGAAGGCCGAAAGCCACAGGGCCTCTGCCCCATCCACCAGAGTTCCCAAACCCTTTATTTACCACGCCGGAACCCATGACGGAACCAAGTCCTGACTACCTCACGTGATAACAAAACAACACTGCTTATTTACACAAAATGTAGTATTTTAGCCAAAATTGTACCCAAACTAGTTTAGAAACGCTTCTAAAGCGAAACGAAACAAATACTCGAAAATAAAATAATGTTGAAGGTGTCGAACGCTTTGTATAAGTCACGAAAAGTATCCGTCCAACGAACCACTTACTCCAAACGTACTGCCGATTTTTTGTGGGGGATCCAAAGCGTGGCGCCTTTTTCTTAGTAAATTTGTGTACCCATCTAATTGTAACTTAAATCTAAGTAAATAATATTATAAAATAGACACAGGAACGTGTGTTACTCAAGGTTTTAAGTATCACACATTTCGTTTATCTTTTCCAATGGCTTTAAAACAAATGTACTTTTGCAGACCCCAAGGGATTTATACTTATGGTGACGGGTCCTAAATTCTCTAAAATTGTAACTCTAATGTTTAATGTTGCGGCCCCTTGAATCTGCATTGCGTAATTCAAGACCGAGCGATCTTTTGTACATATTTTTACTGCCCGAGCCATTGGAAGACGTATTTTAGTAATAGACGTCCTTATATTTTGTATAAAGCGTGTGAATGAATGATGTATGATAATTTAAGTACTTTTACTATTTTTTTGGTGCTGACTGATTATTTTTGTACTTTATACTTGTAAAACAGTCATTATTTAGTCAAATTTTTTATGTCTCAATTAAAAATAGTAGATATACGAATATTTATATTATTTTTAATAAACTAAACTTCTAGTGTTTTCTAATTCTAACCAAAAAGTATTAATTTTATTATTTCAAAAATGTATTAAGCGTACTATTTTTTTAACCAAGTATAATTTGGTTGCATTTGTTTTAAATACTTAAGCTATTTATTTTAGGAACTAATAATTTTATCTCGGAATTTCATGTTAAAATTTATTTCTAATTATTTTGACTTGATTAACGATAATTCCCTAATTGTCATATTTGTGATAATCGCTTCTTTAATAAGAATAAAGATTGTTTAAATAAGCTTTGTTTATTTATATCCTACCTTAATTCCTCAGAAAAAGACCAAATCACTCCCGAAAATCGCGAAAACTAACTCAAAACGAACGGCGACCATTTTCCAACCGTTTACGACTTTTAACTGTTTTAAGCCGGCCCTGAAAATTAAAAACAAAACACTTCGCAAGCGTTTACAATGCCGCCAACCACAAGGATCCAAACACAATGCGAAATAAAAAATCAATTGCGCTTTAGTGATATTTTATAAACGTTTTAATGTACTTTGTAATGAGAAGACGATTATTCTCATAGATTCATTGTTAATTATTGGTTTTATTACAAAAAGTAATAAATTTGGGATGGGTTACGGTTGGCAGCGCTGTTCGTCCTGAGCTTTAAAGTAAGGTTATGATTCCTCCAAAACTGACGTTTCTAATTAAAAACAAATGATTTTTTGGAGTACATGATTAAAGGTCAACTACTTATCGTAAACATCGTCTTTTTATCACTTTTTTCAATTATTTTATTATTTACAAATGATTCTTACGCAAAATCTGAGTTGTCACCACTTATGGGAGGTGAATCAGTGATTAATTCTTAATTCAAAATGAAGAAAAAGCTTATAGACTTGAAGTTATGTGGTGTTTGCGGAGACAAAGCTCTTGGTTTTAACTTTAACGCAGTTACCTGTGAAAGCTGCAAGGCGTTTTTTCGTAGGAATGCCCTTACAGAAAAGGACTTCAAGTGCCCGTTTAATCAACATTGCGAAATCACCGTCATAACGCGGCGTTTTTGCCAGAGATGTCGACTACAAAAATGCTTCAATATTGGCATGTCCAAAAACCTTATTATGTCAGAGGAAGACAAAGAAATGAAACGACAGAAAGTGGAAGAAAACAGAGCCAGAAAAAGAAGCGGGACGAGCAAATTCAAAGCAGGGTTTAAAAAAATCAAAAAGGAGACGCTAGTGACCACAGAAAACGATTCAAGCGTCTCAAGCAACACAGATTCAGGTAACAAAGCCTACTTTAATTTAGTTTAAGGACGCTTAAAATGACGCTTCTTTTAGAAAACTCGAAAGATACGACAATTACACATGATTCAAGCGTTTCCTATCAACACATTACATTACAAAACTTTATTTCAACACCGTCAACGACTTCCGAAAGCGCTATTAGTTTCACAGAAGCCTCAAACTCATTAATAGACCAATGTAGCGACACTAAAACTATAGATTTTGGCTCTTGTTCCGAGTTTTTGCTTCCCAAAAACGAATCTACGACTAATAACAATGTTGAACCTGAGTTACAACGTAATGTTTCAACAAATGATGTCCAAAATGTCCTACTTGAGGCGCAAAATGCTCGAAATCTGGGTGAAAACAGGTAGAACAATATTTGTTATTATTATACTCTTCGCAGACAAAGACGAAGAGTATATTGCGATTGGTCGGACCTTCTCTAAAATCGTTAATATTCGTCCTAGAGCAAAAATTTTACATATTCGTTCGTTTCATGACTTTTTAAGACTTTTATTTTTTGTCCGTCTGTCTGTCTGTAACAAAATGTGTGACCACCATAACTCAAGAACGGTTTATCGGATCGACTTGAGATTTAACACAAAAATGAATCCCATTTAGAGGAACAGCCCTATTGTTTTTGGAAAAAATCAAGTAATAAATAGAGGGTTAAAAACACCCCCAAAGAAGAAAAAAATTCATATTTTTGTTAATATCAACATTACGAAAAAAATATTCTGAATAAAATTAAAGATTGTATTTTTCCCTATAAAAAAGCATCTGGTAATTTTTTTGTATCCCTACCCGTTTACAAAAAAATAAGTTTTACGTTGTTTTCAATAAAATAAAAAATGCACCTTTTTAATCAACTACTGCGAAGAGTATCATACATAAAGTGTAACAATTATATAAAAATAAAAAAATAGTCATACATAATGAGCTATCTGCAAAGTTTAACTTTTTTAAATGATCTATCCCACTCACTAATCTAATCCGCTCTTGTTATTGGAAGCTTCTCTGTTTTCTAAGTTCGTATATTTCAGATCTAAAATAGATGTAAATCCAATCGATTCAATACTGTCGGAAGCTATTAAATTGGAATATGAAACTTCGTATTTGTCGATCCCAAAAACTAAAACAAAAGTACCGTCAAGTTCAAGAGAACTTAATGATGCAGAAAGAGCAAAACTAAACGAGTTAATAGTGGCGAATAAGGCTTTATTAAATCCTATAGATGATGATTTGACTAATAGTTTAGTCAGTGATGATCTACGTCGGGTAAATACACAGGGTCTTACCAAATAACTAGGAAAAAATTCAGGGGGTAATTCCTGGACACATTTTAGGTAAAAAAGTTCATATAAACATGTGTCCGAAAATCCTTCTTTTCTGAGTTTCTAAAAAAAAACTTTTTTTTAAGATTACCAAGAAACTAAACCAGATATTTATTTAAAACTTAGCACGGGTAATTTTCTTACCATTAGGCATAAAGTGCGGTAGAAAAAAAATTATAATTGGAAGGGGCACATTTGGGGGTACCATGGGGGTTGTTCACCCCCAACTTTTTTGTGTGTTACTTTTTTGGTATTTTCATAAAATAATTAGAAGCCCTAGAATATGATCTTTAAAATTAATGTCTTGTTCTTTTTTCATAAAACTAACCGCTTTCGAGAAAAAAATGTATTGCCCAAAGGCGACAAAATTTCTTTTTTTAAGTTTGGCTTTTTTATGTTAATGAATATAAAACATAGTTAACAATAAAGGGTTAATTAAATTCTTTTTTTTATTATTATTTCAAATAAATATCTGGTTTACCTTTTTAGTAATCTTAAGATTAAAATTTTTTTTGAGAAACTTTGACACCCTGTATCTCAGAAACGAAGGATTTTTGGACACATGTTTATATGAACTTTCTTTCTTAAAATGGGTTCAGGAATTACCCCCTGAATTTGTTCCTAGTTATTTTGTAACACCCTGTATAAAAATTTAATAAAAAAAAAAAATTCTAAAAAAATTAAAAATGTTAATTTTTTTTTATTTAACTTGTTTTTTTGTTGTTTTATTTTATTTTGTTGTGTTTTAGGATCCCCAAAAAGCAATAGAAGCCCACCCAGGTCTATTAGATGTGATAAATTTAACCGCTATAATAATTCGTCGATTAATAAAAATGGCAAAAAAAATTAATTCTTTTAAAAATATGTGTCAAGAAGATCAAGTTGCTTTGCTCAAGGGGGGCTGCACAGAAATTATGATTTTAAGAAGCGTTATGAATTATAATCCTACTAAGCAAACTTGGGAAGTAAGTTAAAAAATATGTCAATTAAAAAAAAAAAAGTTTTAAAAAATTAAATATTTTTTTAAGTTAATAAAAGCGCAAAAAAACCGCAAGAGAAATTTTTTATTTTTGAAAGCTCTTTAAAACTTGTCAATTTATAAATTTAATAAAAAATAATATTTTAAAATTAAAAAAAAAATATCTATTTATACAACAAGTAAGGAAACGATGGTCATTATTTAACGAATGCGAAGTTTGCAAAACGAGGCTTTAGCCGAGTTTTGTAAGAGTATAAGTGAAATAATGACTGTTTCCTAACGTGTTGCATACAATATTTTATCTACGACCGCTTAATAACATAAAAAAATAAAAAAAATAATAAAAATTTTAAAAAAATTCTTGTGGTACATCCTGTAGACCTAATTGTCATCATGACAACATGTCAAATTTGCGTGAAAAAATGATCTCATTTCCTAACTTATTTAATATCCGTTAGGTTATGATTTCATTACCTAACTCATTTTATTTCCGTGAAATAAAGTAAGTCATTAGGTAATCTAAATGAGTAAGATAAAGTAGCTGTTACCTAACGGTAGTAGATAAAATATTTTTTTTTTGTGATTTTTATTTTCTTTGCTAGCTCATTTTATAAAAATTATATTTTTTAGGTGCCATACAGTCAAGAAAATTTAAATCTAAACGCCGACGTTTTAAAACTAGCAAAAGGTAACATTTACCAAGAACATGAACGCTTTAGTAAAACTTTTGACCCAAAATGGAGGGCTGATGAAAATATAATTCTTATTATGTGTGCAATAACTTTATTTTGCCCGGATCGACAAAGAATTGTACACCAAGATGTAGTCCAATTAGAACAGGTAAAGCTAAAAAAAGATGTACACTTTTTAAGTTTTTAATAATGCTTGGTTTTTTTGATTTTTTGCACTAATCTGTGGAAGGCTTTTTTAATTAAGGTGTTTTTTGTGTGTTTGCTTGTGCTTTTTAATTATTTTGACTTAACAAAACGCAGGTAAGTCTAAATTTTTTTTTTATTTTGCAATTTTTGATATTTCGGCAAATTTTTTACTTCGCCAAATTTTTGATATTTTGGTAAATTTTTTTAACTGTTATTTTTTTCTGTTTCAGAATTCGTACTATTATTTACTAAGAAGGTATCTAGAAAGCATTTACCCAGGTTGTGAAGCCAAATCAACATTTTTAAAATTAATACAAAAAATTGTTGAACTTCATAAATTAAATGAAGAATTAATAAATGTTTATTTGGATGTAAATCCGTCGCAAGTAGAGCCATTATTAATTGAAATTTTTGATTTAAAATGTGACTTTAAGAAATGACTGAAGAATAATAAAAAATATCTTTATTTCTTTTTTTAGTCGCGTCTAAGTAGCATTTCACCTCTAACTTTGGGGAAACTCAATGGATTAACTTTATTTTTTTTGCAAAACGTTCAAAAATAAATTTAAATCACTAATAAAAACTAAAATTGCGCCGCTATTCCTTCCTGAATTCTTTGTACTCTTTGCAAACTGTATCTCGCTTATTATTAAATCTACAGAAAAAATCATTCTTATGAGAATTAAACAGAATAAAATTTTGTCATAAAAAAATGTTATCTCCCGCCCGAACTCTGCCCCCCAAATTATAAAAATTTTGTTTTCATGCTTTTTTTTTAATGAACAAAAAAATATTCATTAATAACAAAATTATTTACTTTGGTAAATAATGAATGTTGATTTTGTTCCTTTAAAAATAAGCATAAAAAAAATTTACTTAAAAGGGGCTATAAGGGGGCAGAGCTCGGGGGGGAAAATATTTTTTTTAATACAAAATTTTATTCTTTTTAATTTTTATGAGAATGATTTTTTCTCTAGACTTAATAATAAGCGCGATTTAGTTTGCGAAGAGTATAAAAAATTCAGGAAGTACTAGCGGTGCCATTTTAGTTTTTATTAATGATTTAAATTTAATTTTGAACGTTTTACAAAAAAAATGAACTTTACTTTATACTTTATGCTACTTTGACGCCACTATTTGTATAGAATTTTAAAAAATTATTATTTTTGTATATATTTTGCAACCTTAGTACAATCAAAATACGTAATTAAAGCTCTCATATTGTTGTTTAATATTGAAACCTTTATAAAATAGTGCAATTAACAACAAAAAATGTAGAAATACCACAAATAAAACTCAAAATATTGGCGTATTTACAAAAATTTAAAAACATTGTCATTTTTTAGCGTACCCTGTATAGTAGCTTTAAATTAGTAATAAAACAAAGCAATGGCATGAGATAACATAGCATTTATTTTAATTTTTGTTAAGTTTTAATGTTTTAAATTTAAATAAATAAAAATGTACATACATAGACTTATATTTAGTATTACAAGGTATAAATAAAATATCACTACAAAAACAGCATTATTCCTTTAAAAATCAAAACCTAACCTCTTTGACTCGATAGCCCCCTTTTTCGAGCCCCTTCAGTGCGCCCCATAACGGGGCTACTTCCAGTCGAAATATTTCTGAGCAAACTTTTCAAATTTTTCGCTTGACTGTCAATAACATTACTTTCCTGTGCTATGATGTAAAAATCATCAAATAAATCACTAGGGGGGTCCACTTGACAAGCCGAGACGCTTGTTTCAGCTCCTTTATCAATTAAAAGTGTTAATCTGGCTTTTAAAGACTCATTTCGTTGCTCTAGTTTGCTAATTTTGAGCGCGTCATCTTCAAAATGCATCAAAGTTGGCGTTGGCATAAACTAAAACAAAACAAATGATAGTTTGACATCTAAGGAGCGTCCTAAACGATTTTACTTGATAAATTGATGACAAAAAGTTGTGTAGTGAGATAAGTAACGTGTCCTGCCACTGTTTTGTGAAGTGAAGTGAGAAAGTTGGATTATCCTCAGGGTTTTTTATGTAGGGTAAGACTAAAACACACAAAAAATGATTAAAAATGCATTAAAAATGTTTTTTAGGTTAGATTACACATTTTCGTAAAGAAAATGATGTTTTAAAGGCTTCCTTACCGAACCATTCCTTCCATTCAGGCAAGGACTGCAATTCAGGAGTCATTTTAACAAAAAACTCGTTCATTTTCTCGTTTTTGCCATTCACAACCGTGTTTACGAGGTATAGCTTCAAAACGGAATTTTCCAACTTTTTAACCCCTGGAGTGAAATGGCTTTCCAATTTGCAGAACATGTGCCCTTCTAAGTGCCCCCAGAGCTCACGTAAAGACTGCAAATCGTAATTTGCGATGTGTTGTAGTATTTGCTCTAAAATTTTGTCAACGCGAAAGCTCTTTTCTTTATCGGACTTTAAATCGTGGTCAAAGGCTTTTAAAGTACTGGCGAAACCTCGGAATAGTAAATATTCTTTGATTAGTTCGTCTAAGAACTGTGTTTGAGACATTTTTACTGTTTGTTTTGGTAAATACTTAAGAAAATTGCAAAATTTGAGGTTATGTTGAATTTCACTGATTTGTGAACTTGAGAAAACGACAAGGACCGTACTTAATTTTTTTATTTACAACTTAGTCTTTAATCATAACGTTAAAACGCTGTAAAGCGTTAAAAATGACATGTAGGTATTCGTTTAATTTTTCCAACTCTTTTCGAGTTTCTCTCAAGAGTTTTTCTTTTCTTTTTTGCATGCCCATATCACTTTCACGTATACGCTCCGATTTTATAAATTCGTTTACTAAAACTTCTATTGTTTGGAATCTTGAATCGTCTACAAATTTTCTTGTGTTCGTCTTGCCCAAATGGCCTAAAAATTTCAACTATGAGGCTATTTTATCAAAGGGAGAAAAAGTTCACAAACCTGCAAAAAATAGCATTTCGTTATTGTCCGCGTCAACTTTGCACTTGCGCAAAAAATACAAGGTTTGTGCTAGAATTGAACACTGCAAGTTGTTAATTTGTTTGTACTTAATTTTATTGACAACATCTAAAGCTACTAAGCCCATTGCCATCATTTTGGTTTCTGGCGTCGAAAAACAATGCGCATACCTTAAAAATATATAAATTAGAACCAGAGTTTCAGACAAACACAGCGTGTTTCTTCATTATGACATTCTGTATAAATTGGCGCCCAACCAAAGGCTCACCTTTGTGGATCAGCTTTAGGAGTGACGCAACTAATTGCCGTCGTTCCGGGCACATCCCCTGCATGATTTTCTCCACCAGTAAGCCGCATAGCTTGCAACTTCGCCGTACTATAGTCCTTCATAAACATATATCTCTCCTTAAAATACTTAAAAACGGTGTAGTCATCCGCTTTATTGGAATAAAACAACTTGGAGTCCGTGAACCCACCAATAATAATACAGGTGTAAATCAACTTAACGTATATGCTTATGAAACAAAACGTTAGAAAGAAAAACGAACCAGACATCGACGTGATAATATTCTCGATCAAAGATTCGTTAAAAGCACTCATAGTTATCAATAAAAGTGTCATTAAGCTATTGCTGAAATCCAAGAATATCTCGGTTCTTTCATTGAACAAAATGTACGCTGAGAGAGCGTAGCCAACCAAAAGCCAAATGTGGAAAAACAGTGCGAAGATAAAAATTCTTGTCGATAACATGAATGTCCGCTCTACCACCTTAAAAAACACTCCAACGCGAAATATAGACCATAGTTTTATAGTTGCGACGCATATTAAAACACCTAGAAAGGTTAAGCTTGTTTTATGGAACCCAAATTTCACTTAACTTCCACTTAAATTGCGCGCAAATGCAAATTTAATTGAAATCAAAACTTTTTTGAAACTTGGTAAAAGTAAAATGCGTCTAATTTAAGTGAAAGTAAAGTTATGAATGGGTTTAAGAATTTTACGTACCTGACATAACATCAAAGGTGTTGTTAAGCCGCAAAACGTGGAAATAATTAATAAACTGATTCTGTTTAAACCTTTCCAAGGCATTAAGAAGATTCCCGACTTCGTCAGCTTGGTTTTTGATGAGTATAACACAAATTATACTTAAGATAATGATAACGACGTTAATAATATGCCAAATGTCTCGGAAATAAACAAATCCAGTCCGGTAAATGCGGACCATACTCTTGTACGTAATAACGATAATAATAACAAAAAAAGACACGAAAATCCAATACAGAATAATTGTAACTTGGCCGTAGACTACAACTAGATTGGCCGGCTGTAGTTTGATACTTTTTCTTATATAGCCTGTCGCTCCTTTTTCAAGCCATATTCGTACGGAGTTAAATATATTAAAATGTGGATTGTAGAGGAGACATTCAAGGAACAGATTTCGCGTGCCTTCGTCTATCCATCTGTGCCTTTTAATATAGTGCATGTTTATTAAAGAGTTGGCCCAATTTCGTCCCAAATAAGCGATGAAGCCTCCTCCAGCATATGCACCCAATTTCCCTACGAAAAAACAATTTTTAATTCAACTTTAATGTATCAAAACATCATAAACTCCAATTTGCATTTTTGGTATGTCGATTGCCAAAACTTCAGCAGCGTGCGACATTAGTTGACTTGGTGGAGAAGCTGCACGCTTTTTAAAATTGTGTATCTGTCTATTTCTTCGTCCTCTATCTACCCCCCTTAAAAGATGCACTCGTTTCGGGAGGGACACCTTAAAGACTTACCAGCAATGTTAGTAGGTCCAGACTCCCGAGAATCAGCATAAATCCAAATTTTCCCCATCCGCCCCAATCCCGTGTAATGCCCAATAGGGTCATTAAAACTGGGTATCTTTCGATTTTTGCCGCTACCAAACTCAGACGTACATTTAGTAGTTGTCCATTTCATAACGTATGGAACTTTGCAATTGTATGCTGGTATTCTGTGCTGTCGTATCCTTATTATTCCTATAACCTTATCGGTAAAACTGATTAGCTCACCCGGATCCTCTGCGACAAAGTTTCCGTAAAAATGATGTGAATGCACGGTGTCAAACAATGTTTCTTCAAGGTATTCGTAAAAACTAAAATTCAAGCACGAGTTTATTTAGCGACTGCGCCATGTTTTTATTCCGTTACTTACTCCTGTTGAGTGTTAACTTTTCTTAACATTGGAGTTCCGGACCAATCTCCACTAAACAAAGTTACGATTGTTTTATGACTGTACACCGTTTTTGTGCTTTTATTTATGGTTAACAACATGTAGAGACAAACAACGTAGAATATAAACAAAAAAGCTCCTTCCAAGAGTTCGTACATGTCCAAACGCGATTGGAGAAACAACTTTCTTTCCTACAACAATGTTTATCTGAACTTTAAGTAATGCTTCATTTTTAAAGGTGTTCCACAAGGCTCTAACACTTTGTCCATTCATTTTAAACAAGTCCACTTACCTCTAGTTTTTCCTTACTCAACGGAGAGTACAAGTGGACTAGATACGGTCGCAAAAACTTAGTACCAAATTTATCATACAGTATCTTTTTCTGCTGGTTTATTCGAGCAACAGCGGCGTCAAGAATCGTACTTGGCACCTTTATTTCTTTACTATTTTCGTACATGAGATTGTAGAAAAGGGTATAAATCCGATCCAGTATTAGAATATATATAAAAATGCCAACTACAACACTTAGGCTCCACAATAACGAAGCGACTTGTGGAACCCAAAATCCGTAAATTATTAAAACGGTTACACTTCCTACTATGTTTGTTAAAAGTACGAGCCAAGTAAAAACGGTCATGTAATATGGGAAAGCTTTGTTTAAGTCAAGGTTTTGGATTTCTTGCATTTCTGTTGTTGAATTTCTAGAACAGGAAAGGTTTATTCCAAGAATCACCAATGTCTTAGTCTTTACCTAAAAAGGTACATTAGCACCATATGCACAAGAAAAGACACTAGCGATGCAAAAATGGCGTATGTTAAAATTTCTGGCACCAGTTCAAATTTTCCATACCTTGTTATAGCATCCTGTACCTTTAATTCAGGCATTCCGTATTCCCAAAGACAAACAATTGATATCGTCAAAAACGCTGACAAGATAATGGTATTGTTTTTTGCAAAAGAATACGAGCCGTCTTGAAATCTGCAAACTTTTCGTTTGTCAGTGATAAACAACAGTAAACTGCATTCCTTACCCAGCTTTTAACGTCCAACTGTTTTGTGTTGGAATCCATTTCGTTATAAACGCGAATTTCGTTGGTTTATCGATCCAAGGATATGCAACTAAGTAGGTTAGTTCGTTTTGGAAGAGTCGGAACCACTTTTCGATTTTGAAGAGATACCATTGATGTTTCTTAAGATCGCAAATTTTGACGTACTGACAAAACCTTAAAAGATTATAGCAATAATGATTTTTAACTGAAATAAGTAAAAATCCATTGAGAAAACGGTGCACTGAAAGAATTTTTTAGATGTCGAATTAATTACTACGAAAATAGATTGGGCTGAATGTCGTTTTTGGCAAAACCATGGAAAATGCGTGAAACACAACAAAACTAATATTTTGGTTTGGTTTACGCCTATTTACACTGAGAAAAAATCATTACCACCCATGATAAAAACCAGACGCGTCAATCCACAGTTCTATACTCTCAATATCCCCCAAATAATATCGGGTGTTCAACAAAAACCAATCTTCGGAGTCCCGTTGCAAGTACATTAAATATGGATCTGGATAATTCAGAACATGTTCCAAGGAATCAGCGTCAGTACCATGGATTTTTATGGTTACGTTTGACGTAGTCCCTGCGTAATTCTTATTTCCAGTTTTGACAATTACTACGTACGCGTATTTGCAATCCGCTACAACGTCGCTGAGAAAAATAATATCCTTTTCTGTTATCTGTCCAAACTAAAACAAATTTCTGAGGGTTTGATATTCTTACGATGTCCCTTACCTTGTCATTACGATGGTATATAAAAATTACAAAGTACACAAAGACAGCTGTAAGAGTTAACGAACAAATAACATAACTGTGATCGTAATCCAAAAGTATATCAATCCATATCAATTGCTCATGTTCTCTTATGTAGTTGTAATCCAAAGTGCCAGCAAAGGTTGAAAAATGATAGCAGTAACATTTTATAGTGTCGTTGTGGCGAAAATGTTCACCCTTAAAGAAAAGGTTGAAAATGGTAAAATAAACCGCGGTTGAATCCTTACCGGACAAGAAAAGTTCCATGATGATGTTTTGTTTTGCCAGGACACACAATATGCAGTGTAGGCTTTTAGGGTATAATGAATTTTTTTACTTTTCTGGAAAAAAATAAGTGCCATTTTAATTATGTCGATTCATCTTGACTTTTTTGTTTTTACGTACCATAACTTTATTTGGTAGAACACCAACGATTATAAACGTATCGCGATCTTCCGGTTTAAAAGCTTCAAAAATTGAATTATTCTTCGTTACAACAGTAGCGTTTTTAAAATGTCGCAACTTTGGCAGTTTAAAATCACGTATCACAACCTAGAACACACTAGAACATTCTACCAACAAATATTTTACAAGCTTTCGTACTAACATCCAAAATCTCTGATTCGCGCAATCCATGAAATTCCAACACAATCCCAGTATGCGCAGCGACTTCGACAAGATTATAAGTAATATGTTCCTCTCTAAATTGCTCTCGCTTTCCCTTATGCATGACAGGGGTTTGACTTCTTACGTAACGTGATTCGGTATCAACCGTTAAGTTATTCATTTTAAAGAAAAACTTATTTGGATTCTGAAATCCTCTTGGAAGAGGTTTCTTGTTACGCGCTACTTCTATTGTTAGTATGTCGGTTAATATCGTTGTGCCATCTGTGACCCACCAGTAGGGATTCTCTCTTGAGAAGCACATCTATAAAAACACAAAAAAAGAACACTTAGTTTGACTGTTTTAGTAAAACATCAGGTTATTGTATTAGACTTATACAAAGCCTTCGATAGAGTGAACCAACTAGACACATACTGAAGCAAAGTGGGATCCGTGCCGTTTTTTCAAATCCTTTGAGAATATGACTTGAATCGTTTGTTCTTCTACGAATCTTTCAGCTAAAAGAGGACCAGTGTCTTTGATTACAATTATCGATTGTTTTTCAGATGATATATTGGCCATATCGTGTATTTTCTGCAGCGTGGATTCTATGATATCGATATTTATGTGACACATAAGCATAAACTTTTCTGATGTTTCTATTTGCTGAAAGAAATTTTATAAGCAGCAGAAATAAATAAACCAAAGGTTGAAGCATTTTGATAAAAGAAAATGTCACCGAATCCACCCAGTATGACTACTCAATGGGTATTCCTGGACATTTTTAAAGCCTTTGATAGTGTGTGCCACAAAATATTTTTTGTCATTGAACTTATTTAAAGATAAATGGGTTTGACGAAGTAGTAGTAGTCAATTTCAATGTTGGGGTACCCCAAGGACACATTCTTGTCCCCCATTTGTTTTGTTATAATGTCTTAAAAGCGTTTACACATTATCTTGTGGCACACTTTACATAAACGTTTGTTTAGTTACCTTTTTTAATTTCTTTTGTTCGACATCATCATCCAAATATTGTATATAATCCTCTGTTACGATTACTTCCGTAACGATAGAGTCGGGAGAGGACAAATTAGCAAGAGGGTCTATTGTAGGTCCCAAATCTTGTGGTTCGTCAGTTGTAGCTACTGTACCTTTGCAAGTTAATGTTGCGCTAAAAGATGTAAACAAAAATGTAGTTCGTAAAGGAATGTTTTTATACATACGTTAATGCCTCATTTAAACCATTGTTATTTGTTCCTTGTCTAGCTAACTGTCCGATTTTTTGCGATAAATGGGCACACGCATCATATATCAATTCAATTACTTCCGCACTTGGTGGTGTCGGTTCTTTTGCATTTAACATATCCTCTAGTATCTTAGCTTCTTCCACAATTTTGGAGTAGTTCGTCGGTGGAAACTGATTAAAAATATAAGCGCGTGTTGGTAGTTAACAGTAGATCGTTTCTTACCTTTTGCAAAAGTTTGACGATCTTTACTTGCAAGTCTTTTATTACGTCAGGAAGTGCTACAGTTTTTAATTCCTCGATTAGTTCTTTAACTTTGGCCATTGCTTCGTCGATACGATTTTTGTCTAATAAGTTCTTAGCAGTGTCGAGCAAGTTATTCAGTATTTTTACTTTGTCATCGCTACCTTTCTCTTCTTCAAATTTCGAAACCTGGAAGTTATTACTTAGAGCGTTAAGTAGATGAATATAAAATGTTTTACATGAATTTGCAAAGATTTTGGTCTTTTCTGACCCGTGTCTGTATAGGCAAGTATGCTAATTTTTCCCTCATGCGAAGGAATCTTGAATTCTGGTAAAGAAACATACTCATCGGAAGCTATTATTGTCGTTTCTGAAAAACAACTAGTTAGTGACCAAGAAGCTAATTTGGACGATCACTGAATCAATGATGGTTCTTACCTTCTCCAATTGTGTATTGGATCTCAAAAAACACGTCTTTAATAGCGTTGGTGTCAGTACAATGTATACTGAATAATGTTTTATTTGCCATTCCTTGGTTCGGTTTAGCATTGCATGTATCGATGGGTGACGGTTTGAACATATTTATCTCCATATCTGTTTTTGCGCTTAGCACATCTTTACCCACTTAAATAAAATAGTTACCTTAAAACGACGTTAACACAAAAGAAGCTTTCGGCCATCGTTAGGATGTGAACCTCATATATTTGTGTATACCATTACCTTTTCGTGTAACAGTTAGATAAATAGCATAATTTCTAACATTAAAACCATTTGCGGGAACAATTAATTCACTATTGTTCATCGGTATACTTTTATCACTAAGAGCAGGATCAGGTTCCCATAGATATTCCAAGCCGGTGTATGTGCATTTATTTAAGCATTTATATTTTAGTATTGTTTTACGTTCAGGAGTGGTAAAAGGTTCGCAATTTTTTGTACATCTGCAAAATGGTTATTTGAAGAAAATTTGTGTATGTATGAAAATTTAGAACGTACATGACTCCAACACCCGGCATGTTATTTCCACCAAAAGTAATATATTGATCGAATTTATGATCCCCACCTTTGTTCCAAACTACCAGTTCAACCAATACCGCAAAGGTATCGTCGATGTACTTATCTTCAAGCTTCCAATTATCGACTTTCATTGTATTGAGTGTCAGTCCTATTTGATTGGATTTTGCACCTCCATCAGTTAAGTTCCAGAAACGCCACATGAATCTTACTATAGCTTTGTTTTTAACGTTAGGATCTACCGATAATTCCCCACTAAAAAACGTTATTAAAGTTGCTGGCAAAGATCTATATAAGTACTTAAAAACGTATAACGAATAGTCTGGCGCAAAATATGCAGTAGATTATGTTCTATCGCTGAAATGTTACGTTTTTATGTATTATGTAAATGTGGAGATCTATGCCCGCAGCTTATTTGAGACGCGGACTTATAGGACGCACCTGGGTGTGTGTGATTGCCCTTCTGGTAAAGTTATATCCATTCCTCCTTCTATAAAAGCTACTGGGGGAAGTGCTTTAATTGTTAGAGTACACTACAACATAATAGTTAGAAATTTAATTTTATAATGTTGCTTTTTGTGAAAGTGAAAATAATTTTTGTTATTTTGTCTACTCGATAAAAGTGTCACTGTAGTTAACAATAAAAGTTAATTGTTATTCAGAAAATTTTTGTTTCGGACCTTGTTAATTATCAGAACAATAATTTTATTACTTACTATAGTTGTGACACTAACTGCTGGTTTCCCAACTTCGGTCAATTCAGCAATAACTTCTAATTCATATTTAGTAGTGTTTTGATTGGTGAGTGAAAACTCCTCCATTTTAAAAACTGGATCTTTAACTGTATTGACTGATTTTCTCTCATCATCCGGTGCTTCAAATAAAACGGTAAAATTAAATTTTCCATATCATAAATCTTAAGAAAAAGTCCAAAGAAATTTGGAAAAAATTTTGCAATTTTTTTTTTAATAAAGTTTTCAGATTTCTTACTTAAAGTATACGTATACAAAACGTCTGCACCTGCAGCAATTTTAGTACACCAATTGATTTCAGGGTTAAAGTGATATTTTCTTAATCTGGTAACCGTCTTGGCACCATCTTTACTAAAATGGAATAATTCCAGCTATTTAATAAAATATATGAATTAAAACATACCATTCTTTAAGAGTAATCATTTTTTTGCATGCCTGTGATTTTACATCGCAAATATAAATTATTAAAAAGCAAAATAGGATCCAAAACATGTTGGAGTTTTCTTTTTGGCATTTTATTTTTGACATTTTCTTTGCCAAAGTGACATTGCATTAAGTGGTTCTTCTAGACTTATAGTTTGCTCCAAATAATTCCGCCAAAGACAAAGAGAGACATGAATTTACTTATAAACTTTTATTTAATAATAACACAACAAAATTAACAATTTAATTATTTGGACTTAACGTTAATCCGTTGCGAGGCACCAAAAATAGTTTTAACATAAGAATTTAACGTCTCCAACAATAGTTTAGTCTGTTGCAAAAGTTTCTCTTTCTCCTTCAGCAAATTTTCACCATTAGAATGCATGTCAAAATATCCTTCACCAACATTTCAATTTTCTTCTATTGGCCATTTCTAAGTGACCTAAAAATAAATATTATAGATTGTGTTCATTTTAAATAAATAATAAAAATGGCGAACCAGCAAAAAGGTTTTCTTATTCTTCTTCATTGCTGTCTACTTCGTATTTTCGAATATGATACAAGGTTTGTGCCAAATTCACACATTAAGGCAAATGTTCCAATTCACTTCTAAGTCGACTTTACACTTTTTTTTTATTTACAACTTCAGTCTTTAAACATAACGTTAAAACGTTGCAAAGCGTTGAAAATGGCATGTAGGTATTCGTTTAATTTTTCCATCTGTTTTCGAGTTTCTCTCAAGAGTTTTTCTTTTCTTTTTTGCATGCCCATATCATTCGCACGTATACGCTCTGATTTTATAAACTCGCTAACTAAAACTTCTATTTGTTCGATCTTTGTATCCGCTACAAATTTTCTAGCGTTCGTGACGCCCACGTGGCCTGAAAATTTAAACTATGAGGCATTTTTTTCAAAGAGAAAAAATTTGACCAACCTGCAAAAAACAGCATTTCATTACTGTCCGCGTCAACTTCGCACTTGCGCAAAAAATACAACGTTTGTGCTAAAGTTGAACATTGCATGTTGATAATTTGTTTGTACTTAATTTTATTGACAACGTCCATAGCTACTAGGCCCATTGCCATCATTTTGGTTTCTGGCGTCGAAAAACAATGCGCGTACCTTAAAAATATTTAAATCAGTAACAGAGTTTCAGACTTTCAGACAGACGAATACAGGATGTTTCCTAATGTCGAGAAAAATAGGTCCTGAAATCAAACCCTGAATTTTCCACGACATTCTGTAAAAATTGGCGCCCACCCAAAGGCTCACCTTTGTGGATCAGCTTTAGGAGTGACGCAACTAATTGCCGTCGTTCTGGGCAAATCCCCTTCATGATTTTCTCCTCCAGTAAGCCGCATAGCTTGCAACTTTGCCGCACTATAGTCCTTCATAAACATGTATCTCTCCTTCAAATACTTAAAAACGGTGTAGTCATCCGCCTTATTGGAATAAAACAACTTGGAGTCCGTGAACCCACCAATAATAATACAGGTGTAAATCAACTTAACGTATATGCTTATGAAACAGAACGTTAGAAAGAAGAACGAACCAGACATTGACGTGATAACGTTCTCGATCAAAGATTCGTTAAAAGCACTCATTGTTATCAACAAAAGTGTCATTAAGCTATTGGTGAAATCCAAGAAAAGATCGGCTCTTTCATTGAACAAAATGTATGCTGATAGAGCGTAGCCAACCAAAAGCCAAATGTGGAAAAACAGTGCGAAGATAAAAATTCTTGTCGATAACATGAATGTCCGCTCTACCACCTTAAAAAACACTCCAACGCGAAATATAGACCATAGTTTTATAGTTGCAACGCATATTAAAACACCTGAAATGGTTAAGCTTGTTTTATAAAACCCAGATTTCACTTTACTTCCACTTCCTTAAGACAATTGATAAGACGTAAATTCTTCGTCTTACGTGAAAGTAAAGTTTTTATGAATGGGCTTAAGAATTTTACGTACCTGACATTATATCAAAGGCGTTGTTAAGCCGCAAAACGTGAAAATAATTAAGAAACTGATTTTGTTTAAACTTTTCCAAGGTACTAAGAAGATTCCCGACTTCGTCACCTTGGTTTTTGATGAGTATAACACAAATCATACTTAAGATAATGATAACGACGTTAATAATATGCCAAATGTCTCGGAAATAAACAAATCCAGTCCGGTAAATCCGGACCATACTCTTGTACGTAATAACGATAATGATAGCAAAAAAAAACACAAAAATCCAATACAGAATAATTGTAACTTGGCCGTAGACAACGACGAGATTGGCCGGCTGGAGTTTGATACTTTTTCCTATGTAGCCCGTCGCTCCTTTTTCAAGCCACACTCGTACCGAGTTAAATATATTAAAATGTGGATTGTATAAGAGACATTCAAGGAACAGATTTCGCGTGCCTTCGTCTATCCATCTGTGCCTTTTCAGATAGTGCATGTTTATCAGAGAATTGGCCCAATTTCGTCCTAAATAGGCGATAAAGCCTCCTCCAGAATATGCGCCCAATTTCCCTACGAAAAAATCAATTTTTAATCCAATGTATCTGTAACATCTGTTGTTCACTCTTTTCAAAATTCAGTTAAATAATCAGATATAATTTATATTTTATTAAGATTTGTAAATTTATGACATTCCACTTTTTAAAATTAATAAAAACTGACTTGACAATTAAATCTCATCCACAGTACAATCCAAATATCATCACAGTATCCTTCTACTTCAACCTCCCCTTTTAAAAAACGCAATCGCTTTGGGAACACCCTGTATAAATACTAACCAGAAATTTTAGTAGGTCCAGACTCCCGAGAATCAGCATAAACCCAAATATTCCCCATTCTTCCAAGTCCCGTGTAATGCCCGATAGGGTCATTAAAACTGGGTATCTTTCGATTTTTGCCGCTACCGAACTCAGACGTACATTTAGTTGTTGTCCATTTCATAACGTATGGAACTTTGCAATTGTTTGCTGGTATTCTGTGCTGTCGTATCCTTATTATTCCTATAACCTTATCGGTAAAACTGATTAGCTCACCCGGATCTTCTGCGACAAAGTTTCCGTAAAAATGATGCGAATGCAACATGTGGAACAGTGTCTCTTCGAGGTATTCGTAGAAACTAGAATTTGTACAAAAGTGTATTTAGTGACTGCGCCATGTTTTATTCCGTTACTTACTCCTGTTGAGTGTTAACTTTTCTTAACATTGGAGTTCCAGACCAATCTCCACTAAACAAAGTTACGATTGTTTTATGACTGTACACCGTTTTTGTGCTTTTATTTATGGTTAACAACATGTAGAGACATACGACGTAGAATATAAACAAAAAAGCACCTTCCAAGAGTTCGTACATGTCCAAACGCGATTGGAGAAATAATTTTCTTTCCTACAACAATGTTTTCCCTTCATTTAGGTGATATTTAACTTTTAAAGGTGTTCCACAAGGAACTAACACTTGGCCCTTTTATTTTAAACAAACCCAATTACCTCCACTTTTTCCTTACTCAACGGAGAGTACAAGTGGACTAGATACGGTCGCAAGAACTTGGTACCGAATTTATCATACAGTATCTTTTTCTGCCGGTTTATTCGAGCGACAGCAGTGTCAAGAATAGTACTTGGCACCTTTATTTCTTTATCCTTTTCGTACATAAGATTGTAGAAAAGAGTATAGATCCGATCCAGTATTAAAATATATATTAAAATCCCAATTACAACGCTTAAGGTCCACAATAACGAAGCGACTTGTGGAACCCAAAATCCGTAAATTATTAAAACGGTTACACTTCCTACTATGTTTGTTAAAAGTACGAGCCAAGTAAAAACGGTCATGTAATATGGGAAAGCCTTGTTTAGGTCAAGGTTTTGGATTTCTTGCATTTCTGTTGTTGAATTTCTAGAACGGGAAAGGATTATTCCAAGAATCGCCAATGTGTTGGTGCTTACCTAAAAAGGTACATCAGCACCATATGAACAAGAAAAGACACTAGCGATGCAAAAATAGCGTATGTTAAAATTTCGAGTACCAGTTCGAATTTCCCATACCTCGTTATAGCATCCTGTACCCTCAATTCAGGCATTCCGTATTCCCAAAGACAAACAATAGATATCGTCAAAAACGCTGACAAGATAATGGTATTGTTTTTTGCAAAAGAATACGAGCCGTCTTGAAATCTGCAAACTTTTCGTTTGTCAGTGATAAACAAAAGTAAACTACATTTCTTACCCAGCTTTTAACGTCCAACTGTTCTGAGTTGGAATCCATTTCGTTATAAACGCAAATTTTGTTGGTTTATCTATCCAAGGATACGCAACTAAGTGGGTTAGCTCGTTTTGAAAGAGTCGGAACCATTTTTCGATTTTGAAGAGATACCATTGATGTTTTTTAAGATCGCAAATCTTGACGTACTGACAAAACCTTAAAAGATTGGGTTGAACGTTGTTTTTGGCAAAACATTGGAAAACGTGCGAAACACACCAAGGAAAATGTTTTGGTCTGATAGTGATTTGAGCACATTTACACTGAGAAAAAGTAATTACCACCCATGATAAAAACCAGACGCGTCAATCCACAGTTCTATACTCTCAATATCCCCCAAATAATATCGGGTGTTCAGCAAAAACCAATCTTCGGAGTCCCGTTGCAAGTACATTAAATATGGATCTGGATAATTCAGAACATGTTCCAAGGAAGCAGCGTCAGTACCATGGATTTTTATGGTTACGTTTGACGTAGTTCCTGCGTAATTCTTATTTCCGGTTTTGACAATTACTACGTACGCGTATTTGCAATCGGCTACAACGTCGCTAAGAAAAATAAGATCCTTTTCTGTTATCTGTCCAAACTGGAAATCAATTCATTCAGTTTTTCATATTTTTAAGATGTTTCTTACCTTGTCATTGCGGTGGTATATAAAAACTACAAAATAAACAAACACAGCTGTAAGAGTTATCGAACAAATAACATAACTGTGATCGTAATCCAATAGCACATCAATCCATATCAACTGCTCATGTTCTCTAATGTAGTTGTAATCCAAAGAGCCAGCAAAGGTTGAAAAATGATAGCAGTAACATTTTATAGTGTCGTTGTGCCGAAAGTGTTCACCCTTAAAAAAGTGGTTGAATATGGTAAAATTAGGAAGCGTTTATGCCATACGGGGCATGAAAAGTTCCATGATGATGTTTTGTTTTGCCAGGACACACAATATGCAGTGTAGGCTTTTAGGGTATAATGGATTATTTTACTTTCCTGGAAAAAAATAAGTGCTATTTAAATTATGTCGATTTCTCTTGACTTACGTACCATAACTTTATTTGGTAGAACACCAACTATTATAAGCGTATCGAGATCTTTCGGTTTATTAGCTTCAAAAATAGAATTATTCTTCGTCACAACAGTAGCGTTTTTAAAATGTCGCAACTTTGGTAGTTTAAAATCTCGTATCACCACCTGAAACACACCAAAAAACATTTTTTCAACAGTACATTTGTTATCGGTACTAACATCCAAAAATTCCGATTCGTCCAATCCATGAAATTCCAACACAATCCCAGTATGAGCAGCGACTTCGACTATGTTATAAGTTATATGTTCCTCTCTAAATTGCTCCCGCTTTCCTTTATGCATGATAGGGGTTTGACTTCTTACGTAACGTGATTCGGGATCAACCGTTAAGTTATTCATTTTGAAGAAAAACTTATTTGGATCCTGAAATCCTCTTGGAAGAGGTTTTTTGTTACGCGCCACCTCTATCGTTAGTATGTCGGTTAAGATTGTTGTGCCATCTGTGACCCACCAGTAGGGATTCTCTCTCGAAAAGCACATCTAAAAAAACACGCAAAAGGTATAAGAAATAATCCTTGTTGCTCACGACCCTAATATGGTTGTCATAGTTAAACTTTCGGTAATTGTCTTAGACTTATTAAAAGCCTTCGATAGAGTGAACCAACTAGTAACGTACTGAAGCAAAGTGAGATCCGTGCCGCTTTTTTAAATCTTTCGAGAATATGACTTGAATCGTTTGTTCTTCTACGAATCTTCCTGCTAAAAGAGGACCAGTATCTTTGATAACAATTATCGATTGTTTTTCAGATGATATGTTGGCCATGTCGTGTATTTTTTGCAATGTGGATTCTATGATATCGATATTAATCTGGCACATGAGCATAAACTTTTCTGATGTTTCCATTTGCTGAAAGCAGAAATAAATAAAGTAAAGGTTGAAGCATTTGCTAAAAGAAAACGTCACAGAATCCACCCAGTATGACTACTCAATCAGTTATCTTAGACATTGTTAAAGCCTTTGATAGTGTGTGCCACATAATATGTTTTATTTAGTCATTTGGACTTATTAGAAGACAAAACAGTTTGCAAAAGTGGTAGTAGTCAATTTCATTGTTTTCCACTAATGGTGGGGTACCCCAAGGATACATTCTTGTCCCCTATTTGTTTTGTTATAATGTCTTAAAAGCGTTTATACATTATCTTGTAGCACACTTTGCATAAACGATTGTATGTTACCTTTTTTATTTTCTTCTGTTCGACATCATCATCTAAATATTGCACATAATCTTCCGTTACGATAACTTCCGTAACAACAGAATCGGGAGTAGATAGGTTAACGAGAGGGTTCATTGTAGGTCCCAAATCTTGGGGTTCGTCAGTTGTAGCTACTGTACCTTTACAAGTTAATGTTGCTCTACAAGATATAATGTTGGGCTTTTGAATATTCCTTCTGTTTTGAATACGTACGTTAATGCCTCATTTAAGCCATTGTTATTTGTTCCTTGTTTAGCTAACTGTCCGATCTTTTGCGATAAGTGGGCACAAGCATCATATATCACTTCAATTACTTCCGCACTTGGTGGTGTCGGTTCCTTTGCGTTTAACATATCCTCTAGTATCTTAGCCTCTTCCACAATTTTGGAGTAGTTCGTCGGTGGAAACTGAATGAAAATATAAGGGCATGTTTGCAGTTAGCGGTAGATCGTTTCTTACCTTTTGCAAAAGTTTTACAATCTTTACTTGGAAGTCTTTTATTACGTCAGGAAGTGCTACAGTTTTCAATTCCTCGATTAGTTCTTTAATTTTAGCCATTGCGTCGTCGATACGATTGTTGTCTAATAAGTTCTTAGCAGTGTCGAGCAAGCTATTCAGTAGTTTTACTTTGTCATCACTACCTTTTTCAAATTTCGAAACCTGGAAGATATTACTTAGAGCGTTAAGTGGATGAATATAAAAGGTTTTACATGAATTTGCAAAGGTTTTGGTCTTTTCTGACCCGTGTCTGTGTAGGCAAGTATGCTAATTTTTCCCTCATGCGAAGGAATCTTGAACTCTGGTAAAGAAACATACTCATCGGAAGCTATTATTGTCGTTTCTGAAAAACAAATTTTAAGTGAACAAGAAGTCGATTTGGACGATCACTAAATCAATTATGGTTCTTACCTTCTCCAATTGTGTATTGGATCTCAAACAACACGTCTTTAACAGCGTTGGTGTCAGTACAATGTATGCTGAATAATGTTTCATCTGCCATTCCTTTGTTCGGATTGGCAGTGCATGTATCAATGGGTGACGGTTTGGACATATGTAACTCCATATTTGATTTTGCGGTTAGCACATGTATACCCTCTAAAGTAAAATAATTACCGTAAAACGACGTTAACATAAAAGAAGCTTTCGGTCATCGTTAGGAGACATTTGTGCCTACCACATTACCTTTTCGTGTAACAGTTAGAGAAACAGAGTAATTTCTAACATTAAATCCATTTGCAGGAACCACAAAATCACTATTGGTTCTCGGTATACTTTCATCACTTAGATCTGGAGTAGTTTCCCATAGATATTCCAAGCCGACGTACGTGCATTTATTTAAGCATTTATATTTTAGTGTTGTTTTATGTTCAGGACTGGCAAAAGGTTCGCAATTTTCTGTACATCTGCAAAATGGTTATTTGAAGAAAATTTGTGTATGTAGTAAAATTTAGAACGTACATGATTCCAACTCCAGGCATGTTATTTTTACCAAAAGTAATATATTGCTCAAATTTATTATCGCCTCCTTTATTCCACACTACCAGTTCAGCCAATACCCCTGAGGTATCTTGAACAAACTTATCTTCAATCTTCCAATTATCGATGTTCATTGTTTCCATTGTCTTTCCTATTTGGTTAGATTTTGAACCTGAAGTAGTCAGGTTCCAAAAAACCCACACAAATCTTACTATAGCATTATGTTTTACGTTAGGATCCACAGATAATTTCCCACTAAAAATGTATTTAAAGGTGATGGCACTGATCTCTATAAGTACTTAAAAACGTATAACTAATAGTCTGGCGCAAAATATGCAGTATATGATCTATCGTTGAAGTGTTACGTTTTTATGTATTAGGTAAATATGGAGATCTATGTCCGCACTTTATTTAATACGCGGACTTATAAAGGGCGATTAGAACGTTACTTTCACTTTGCTTCGGCGTAACTTCACTTCCGCGTAACTTAACAAATTTGCTTAATTTATAGATTGTAAAGTTACGTGAAATTGGGAACAGTTATGCGCATGTGTCTAAACTCGCGACTTCTGACTATTTACACCTGGGCGGTAATTACGGAATATCGCTTCGTACGAAACCTACATAAGAAGACCAACAGGTTTCGTACGAAGCGATATTTCGTAATCACCACCCTTGACAATAAGGGTGAATATCTCATTTTTGCCAATTTTGCGCATGATCGGCCAAGCTCGGTCTTTGACAGTACTACTTACAGCTAAATGAATCAGCAAAGTAGCGCTAAAGTGAAGTATACATTTGCTAATACATTCCCATGTATTTAATTTAATTTTCTGTAAAGTTACGGTAAAGTAAAGCGGAAGTAAAGTGAAAGTATCGTTCTATAAATCGGCCTTAAGACGCACCTGTGTGTGTGTGCTTGCCCTTCTGGTAAAGCAATATTCTTTCCTCCTTCTATAACAGCCAATGGGGGAAGCGCTTTAATGGTCAAATTACACTACGAAGTACGAAGTAAATTAATAATTGGAAATTTAGGGTATGGTCACAATGGCTTGGTTTTTAGCCTAGGTTTCGGTTTTGTGGTCCGAATGACATTGGTTTTGAACCAAAATGTATTTACGGGACACCACTCCTGAAAAACCTGGTAACTTTGAGCGAACCAAAGTGACCAAATAGCTTGGTGACTTTGGTTAGGTCATGCGTAATAGAGTCTCGAAAGGAAAACTGCCATGTAAAAGATGTTATGATATTACAATTTTTTGTATCCTTTAAAGGTAGTCCTACGAGCAACGTTTTTCTGCCAAATTCTTTGCCGCTATTGGTTAAAAATGACTTTAATGACTAAAAATGTCATTTTTAACCAATAGCAGCAAAGAATTCGGCCAAAAAGCTGAGTGTAAGGGTTTTTCTAATTTATAAAATGAGTAATGCCACTGTAAATCTTTTGTTTGTTTCTGTGAAGATTAAATTTCACATATTAGGCGCTCAAACTGGTCCGATTGAAACCAAGTTTTTCAGTTACCAAAGATGAACCAAAGAAAACCTGACGTTACCGCAACCAAACCATTGGTTGCGATTGGGGCCATATTCTTAATTTTATAGTATTGACAGTTTTACTGCAATCACATAAAGAAAATTCTTGTTTTGGACATTGTTTAATAATTATATTTTAATATCACAGCAAGAATTTTTTCGGCGGTAAAATTACTTACTACAGTTGTGACACTACGTTTTTTTATTCCATCTACCATAATTTCTGCAAAAGCTTTTAATTTATATTTATTTATGTTTTGATTAGTGAGTGAAAATTCCTCCATTTTAAAAACTGGATCTTTAACTTTTGTTACTGATTTTTTGTTCTCGTCAGGTGCTTCAAATAAAACGGTAAAATAAAATTTTCCATATCGTAAAATGGCAATTTTTTTTTTTAATGAAGTTTTTAGATTTCTTACTTAAAGTATACGTATACAAAACTTCTGCACCTTCCGGTAATCTTGCACACCACTTAATTTCAGGGTTAAAGTGATATTTTCTTAATCTGGTAACCGTCTTGACCTTATCTTTACTAAAATGGAATAATTCTAGCCATTCAATAAAACATATGAATTAAAACATACCATTCTTTAAGAGTAATCTTTTTTTGGCATGTCTGTGATTTCACATCGCAAACATAAACTAATAAAAAGCAAAATAGGATCCAAAACATGTTGGAGTTTTCTTTTTGGCAACTTATTTTTGACATTTTCTCCGCCAAAGTGACATTGCATTAAGTGGTTTTTCTAGACTTATAGTTTGCTCCAAATAATCCCGCCAAAGACAAATAGAGACATGAATTTACTTATAAAATTTTATTCAACAATAACACAACAAAATTAACAATTTAATTATTTAGCCATAACGTTAATCCGTTGCAAGGCACCAAAAATAGTTTCAACATAAGAATTTAACGTCTCCAACAATAGTTTGGTCTGTTGCAAAAGTTTCTCTTTCTGCTTCAGCAAATTTTCACCATTAGAATGTACTCTTTCCGAAGTCAAAAAATCCTTCACCAACATCTCAATTTGTTGAAACTTTTTATCATCTACCAATTTTCTTTCATTGGCCAAGCCCAAGTGACCTAAAAATAACAAAATTATAGTGTCCATTGTAATTTAATAGTATAGGAGCTATCAACATGAAAATCCACATCATTAACGGTGTCATGATTTTTTGATATTACATAATATTTAATATTACTTTTTTTAATCCAACAAAATGGCAGGCCAAACAGGTAGCGTTTTTTTTTAAGGTAAACGCATCACAATTGGGATCGTTTTCTTCGTACAACAAAATTGATTTTTTCACCTTCGAGCTATAACCCTGCCATCCTTTTATGATGGGTTAATCGCAAATGTGTTTTCCAAGGACAGAAACTCCTGTAATAAATATTTCTTATTTTAGCCCAAAAAGTCTACAGATTACATAAAATTAAAAATTTTGACTGCATAAATGGTTGGCAGTGTTAAGGCTTATATTTGCACATTTTATTTTATTTCTTTAAAAAAAAATATCCCACTTATGATGTTTAAAAAAACGCTACCTGTTAGCGCTGAAAGCGTATCGGACAAAAGTTAAGAAATATTAAATATAATGTAATGCACAATAAATCATGACAACGTTCGATGATGTGTGTTTTTGGTTGCCAGCTCTCGTACTATAAGATTAATAAAAATGGCGAACCAGCAAAAAACAAGTTTTCTTCTTCTTGATTGTCGTCTATTTCACATTTTCGAATTTGATACAAAGTTTGTGCCAAAATTACACACCGTGCGTCGGTTATTTTTTTGTCCTTTATTTTATTAAGAACGTCCAAGGCGATTAGACCCATTGCCATCATTTTGTCTTCAGAAGTAGAAAAGCAGTTTGCATATCTGAAAAATGGGACACAATTTTTTTTTGTTTTGTTCATTATACAGGGTGTTACCAAATAACTAGGAAAAAAATTAAGAAAAAAAGTTCATATAAACATGTGTCCGAAAATCCTTCGTTTCTGAGATACAGGGTGTCAAAGTTTCTCAAAAAAAAAATTTTAATCTTAAGATTAATAAAAAGCTAAACCAGATATTTATTTGAAATAATAATAAAAAAAGAAATTAATTAACCCTTCATGGTTAACTATGTTTTATTTTCATTAGCATAAAAAAGCCAAACTTAAAAAAGAAATTTTGTTGCCCTTGGGCAATGAATTTTTTTTTCGAAAACGGCTAGTTTTATGAAAAAAAAACAGGACATTAATTTTAAAGATCATATTGTAGGGCTTCTAATTATTTTATGAAAATACCAAAAAAGTAACACACAAAAAAGTTGGGGGTGAACAACCCCCATGGTACCCCCAAATGTGCCCCTTCCAATTATAATTTTTATTTTTTTTTTACCGCACTTTATGCCTAATGGTAAAAAATTACCCGTGCTAAGTTTTATATAAATATCTGGTCTAGTTTCTTGGTAATCTTCATACAAAAGTTTTTTTTTAGAAACTTTGGCATCCTTATCTCAGAAAAGAAGGATTTTCGGACACATGTTTATATAAACTTTTTTACTTAAAATGTGTCTGGTAACACCCTGTATGTTGGGTCAATGAGCTTCAAATGCGACACTTGATTCTCTTCATGCTCTAATATTAAAAATAATTTTTTTGAAAAGAATCTTAATGCAATTTGTAATCTACAACATAAAAGTAATCCACAAAATAAGTTTCATTAAAATCAGATACAAAATATTTTTTTATCGGAAATTTTTAAAAATTTTCAAAATTTGACCAACTTTGTTGAGCTCTAGCAAAAAAACCAAAAGCAATAGAAAAAATCAAATTGCAGTTTTGTTTTGTACGCATTCTAATAAGTCTAAAAATATAATTTAATGCAAATTAATTTTCTCAAAATTTACTTTACTACTTTACGCTTTACTTCGACGTAACTTTACAGAAAATCAAAAAAAATACATTTGAATGTATTAGCAAATTTATACTTCACTTTAGCGCTACTTTGCTGATTCATTTAAGTGTGATTTAGAGATCAATTAACTTAACTCAACGCCACTCAAAGCTACTTTACTCCACTTAACTTGACTTGACTAAATTAAGGCATTTATAGTATAAATTTATACGTTACTTATCCACAAGAAAATTTAGTAAACGCCACCTATCGGTAAATGTTAGAATCGTCTTATTTCTGTAAATATACAGAAATTTATATGAAATTCTTCGATAATCTTTGTAATTTTAAAAATTTGGTTTAGTAGCCGATAGATGGCTCTGTAAAGAGGCTTACTTAACATAAAATTAAATGAAATTTACCAAAATTAAGAAATAGAACCTTAAGTAAACGTCAAGTTAAGTTAATTGGATCTGTAAATGCGATTTCATCTTTCGTATAATTTATTTCAGTCGCGCTACGTTAATTATAAGTGAAGTTAAGTTAATTCATCTATAATTCAAGCTTTAGCTGTGTCGTACTAAGTCGAAAGCCGAGCTTAGCCGATCATGCGTAAAATTTTCAAAAATAAGATATTCACCCTTATTGTCAAGGATGGTGATTACGGAATATCGCTTCGTACAAAACCTGTTAGGTCTTCTTATGTAGGTTTCGTACGAAGCGATATTCCGTAATTACCGCCCAGGTGTAAATAGTCAGAAGTCGCGAGTTCAGACACATGCGCATAACTGTTCCCAATTTCACGTAACTTTGCAATCTTTAAATTAAGCAAATTTCTTAAGTTACGGGGAAGTGAAGTTACGCCGAAGTAAAGTGAAAGTAACGTTCTATAAATCGCCCTTAAGATTTAAAATGGCGCCCAACAAACAGCTGATTTCCTAACCTTTGACCTTCAGATTTGGGTGTTACACAGCTGATTTTTTTTGCTTCCTCCAATTTATCGGTACCTCCTCCAGCAAGTCGCATTGCTTGCAATTTAGCAGTACTGTAATCCTTCATGAATCTATACCGCTCTTTAAAATACTTCTGTAACGTATACTCGTCCGACATGTTCGAATAAAACAACTTCGAACCGGCAAACCCACTTAAAATAATAGAAGTGTAAACGAGCTTAATGTAAATGCTACTAAAGCAAAACGTAAAAAAGAAAAAATCCCCGTAAATATTAGCTATGACATTCTGGATAATGGACTCGTTAAAAGCGTTCATTGTAATTAACAAAAGAGTCATCATGCTGTTGTTTGTGTCCATAAAAAGTAAACTTCGTTCGCTGAACATAATGTAAGCTGCAATGGTGTAGCCCGTCAAAAGCCATATATGAAAAATCAACGTGATAATAAACATTCTAGTGGACTGCAAAAAAGTACGCTCTACCACCTTAAAGAACACCCCAATGCGAAAAATAGACCATAGTTTCATTGTAGCAACGCAAATTAAAAGACCTGAAATGAATCCCAAAATATAAGGTCTGTTCACCCTTTCCGTTCGTCGGTCGACACATCTCAGAATCCGTCAGATTGACTCATTTATTTCTGACGTATTTGAACGTATTTGAGATGCGTCGACCGGCAACTTCAGTACGAACGGAAAGGGTAAGTAAGTACGAGCATTCTCTTTTATATCTTGCACATAGACAAATAGGAGGCGCAACCAACGGCACTACAAATGCCAAACAAACCCTTCAAGTTTATTAGGACTACACCGAAAGTTTTGTTAGGATACGACAAGTGGTTTCGCCACAGTACATTTTTTAGCTAACCTCGCGAGCTGCTAGGAAACGTATACCTCTTTTTGCCTTACTCATTTTTTCGAAATTGTTGTGATTAAAATACTTGTTGTATCCTACTTTTGGCATAGTCCTAATAAATTTTTTTTATTCACTTATTTAACATCGGTCTGTTTTTGCAACTATGGCTTAGTACCGATGCGCTGAGTGAGACAACCCCAAACCGAGAAATTTTGTCGTATCCCATCCTTTTCCAAAGATAGGTAGAGCTCTTTTACGTGCACATGTGCACACGGAACCGTATCTTTTACTTCGTATTCCGAGCAAAGGCATCTCTAGAAACATTTATCCCACCAGTAAATGTTACCAGCAGACTTTTTTCATTTTTGGATCACTCCCGGGTTCAAACTCGGGTCACTTTGGTGAGAGGTAGTGATGCTTACCTCGACACCGTGCCTGGTGGCCCTAATAAACTTGAAAGGTTTGTTTGGCACTTGTGAAGTTGGACCATTATTCAGTAATCTATGTAATTCTCAGAATAGTGGTACCAAATTCCAAATATTCGTTAAAGCGAATCTTGCAAACGTAATGGACTAACATTAATTGGGTTTTTTAATTTCCCCCAAAAGTGGTTCCCAAATTTAAAATACCTGACATTATATCCATGGCATTATCAATGCGCAAAACGTAAAAATAGTTAATAAACTGGTTCTGTTTAAACTCCTCCAAGGCATCAAGCAAATTTCCAACTTCATCCGCTCGAATCTTGATAAGCACTACGCAAACCACACTTAACAGAATTATAACAAGGTTAACAATATGCCAAGCATCCTTAAAGTATATAAACCCAGTGCGTTTAATTCGAACCAGGCTCTTATACGTAATAAGCAAGATAACTATGAAGAAAATCACAAAGATCCAATACAGAATAACACCAATCTGTGTTGTAACCAGAACTAGATTTGCAGGTTGTAGCCTGATCTCATTTTTCAAGTACCCAGTCGCGCTCTTTTCTATCCAAAGTCGTACCGAATTAAAGATGTTAAAATGCGGATTGTAGAGTAAACATTCAAGGAATAGGTTTCGCGTGCCTTCGTCTATCCATCTGTGCTTTTTCAGATAGTGCATGTTGATTAAAGAGTTCGGCCAAGTCCGTCCCAAAAACGCGATGAACCCGCCTCCAGGATAAGACCCGAGTTTCCCTACGAAAAAACGACATTTAAGGACTCGAGTAATACTACAGTCAATCCGTTCTAAATAATGAGGGACATCGAGGAAGTTCTGGGTAGGGTTTCCTAGAGTGCCTTGAAGAATTGACAGTTATTGTCGCCTTATAGAGTGACGCCATGCATCATTCCTTCTCTGTCATACAGATTATGTCATCAAGTGTGATTGTAAGTTGTAATTGTTGTCACTTTGGCTATAACGTTGATGACATAATCTGTATGACAGAGAAGGAATGATTTATGGCGTCACTCTATAAGGCGACAATAACTGTCAATTCTTCCAGGCACTCTAGGGCCGTCATTATAATATGTTATAACTGAAGGTCCAAAATGTAAAACCTTAAATTAGCGTATCTCTACCTATCTTGGAAACGGGATTATAAGCCCCCAAAGAGCCCCCTTCAATTCGTTATGTAAGTTCACGGTGGAACTGCGCCAAATTTTGTAACTAGATGTCAAATAAGGTTTTAAAATGTGTTTCTTAAAAAAGTTTCCTCAGAAAAAATTTGTTCACCCCCTAAATAGCCCCCAAAGAGTAATATCCAATCACGTTGAATTACCACCAAATTTTGCTAATATTTAGATACGAAATTAGGTGCTAAAAAACTTATTCTTAATATTTTTTCTTCAAAAAAAATTCCTTTACCCCATAAACGAGGGGGACTCTTAAGAAGGTCATAAAATTTTTTTTGAAAATAAATTGTAAAGAAATATTCTTTGGCATCTTATTTTGCATCTATTTGCAAAATTCGGTATAAATCCAACGTGATTGGTTTTTACACTTTGGGGGCTTTTTAGGGGGTGAAGGAATTTCTTCAGAGGTAATGTTTTTGCAAAAATCTTTTTAAAATCTTATTCGACACCTATTTGCAAAATTTAATGCAGTTCCACCGTGATGAATTGAAGGGAGTCCTTTGGGGGGCCATAACTCCGTTTCTGCAATAGGTAGAAATACGCCAATTTGGGGTTTTACTCTTTGGACATCCAGTTACATCATATAAAAAAGGCGGTTCTACCCGGAATTTTGTCGATGTCCTAATACGCATTGACAGTAAAGGACTAAACATAGATTGGTTAAAAGGCGTATGTAATAGTAATAGCGCACAAGAATCATGCTTTCTCATTCTGATTTAAATGGAGAAAGAAAGAGAACGCATGACTCTTGTGTCTAATACTATTACCAATGTATGTACTATAAAAAGCGCATTTTCTACCGACAACTCACCATGAATATTAGTAGGTCCAGCCTGTCTCGAATCTGTGTAAACCCAAATATCCCCCATTCGCCCCATTCCAGTGTAATGTCCCACCGGGTCGTCAAAACTGGACTTCTTTCTGTCGATTCCATGCCCAAATTCGGGTGCACACCTGGTGCTTACCCACTTCATTACTTCAGCTATTTTGCAATTTTGCAACGGGAGTCTATGTTGTCGGATTCGTACGATGCCTACAACCTTGTCGGTGAAGCTTATTAGCTCGCCAGGATCGTCGGTGACGAAGTTTCCGTAAAACTGGTGCGAGTGTACGACGTAGAAGAGTGTTTCTTCAAGGTATTTGTAGAAACTAAATGGGTTAAAAGGAAGATAAAGACTTTTCGGATCATGTTCACTGCTAATTTATATAAAATCAATCCGATCTACCGGAATATCACTTACTCTAGCTGAGTTTGAACTTTTTCCCACTCCATAGTAAGTGAGGCTCTACCATTAAACAAATTCTTAACTGCGATATGACTATACACTGTCTTTGTGCTCTTATTTGTCGATATAAGTAGGTACAGACAAATAACGTAGAATAGGAATAAAAAAGCTCGCTCCAGAAGTTCGTACATGTCTAAACGCAGTTTGTGAAAGTATTTTCGGGCCTAGAACAAAGTTATGCTGAAACAATATCATCTTACACAGTACTTATTTAAATTTCGGCTAATCTTCGGGACCACAAATGGCTCTAACATATAGCCCCTCTTATTTATTGTCTTCAAAAATGGTAAACTGTTCCCTTAGTTCTCAAAGGTATCCCACAAGGTTCTATAACATGTCCCGCGTATTTTGAACAACCCAAATTACCTCTAGCTTTTCCTTCGTCAACGGAGAATACAAATGAATCAAATACGGTCTTAAAAACTTGGTACCGAACTTCTCATACAAAATGGTTTTCTGATGATTAATCCGAGCGACAGCGGCATCAATAATCGGGCTTGGAACACCAACTTCCTTGTTCTTCTCGTACAAGAGGTTGTAGAAAATGGAATAGATCTTGTCCAGTATTAAAATGTAGATAACAACCCCTAGAAAGACGCTTATGGTCCACAGGAACGAAGTTACTTCAGGGAGCCAAAATCCGTAAATGATTAGGACGGTTACACTTCCTACTATGTTCGTTATGACAACTAGCCAAGCAAAAACGGTTATGGCAAATGGGAACGCTTTGTTTAGGTCCAGTTTTTGAACGCCCTGCAATTCTGTTGTCGAATTTCTGCAACAAAATAATTATTCGGTCTGTGAAGACTCATTAAATGAGTAGGAATTTTGGAATTTGGTTGTAGAAAATGGTACTAACCTAAAAAGGTACATCAACACCATATGCGCTAGAAAAGACACTAGGGAAGCAAAAATGGCGTATGTTAAGACTTCGATTACCAACACAAATTTCCCATATGTCTGAATTGAGTCCTGTAACATCAATTCCGGCATACCATATTCCCAAAGGCATACAATACAAATGGTTAGAAAAGCAGAAAATATAATAGTGTTGTTTTTGGCAAAAGAGTACGACCCGTCTTGAAACCTACAAAGGAAAGCGTTTCTTCAGTGTATAACCCTATTTTTAAACCTTAAGGACGATTTATAGAACGTAACTTTCACTTTACTTCCGCTTTACTTCGGCGTAACTTTACAGATAATTAAATGAAATACATGGGAATGTATTAGCAAATTTATACTTCACTTTAGCGCTACTTTGCTGATTCATTTAGCTGTAAGTCGTACGAAGTCGAAAGCCGAGCTTGGCCGATCATGCGCAAAATTTGCAAAAATGAGATATTCACCCTTATTGTCAAGGGTGGTGATTACGGAATATCGCTTCGTACGAAACCTGTTAGGTTTTCTTATGTAGGTTTCGTATGAAGCGATATTCCGTAAATACCGCCCAGGTGTAAATAGTCAGAAGTCGCGAGTTCAGACACATGCGCATACCTGTTTCCAATTTCACGTAACTTTACAATCTATAAATTAAGCAAATTTGTTAAGTTACGCGGAAGTGAAGTTACGCCGAAGTAAAGTGAAAGTTACGTTTTATAAATCACGCTTTTTTTATTACCCTGCTTTAAGAGTCCAACTATTTTGAGTTGGTATTAATTTGGTAATAAACGCCAGTGTTGTTTGTTTTTCAACCCAGGGATAAGCAACTAAGTATGTCAGCTCGTTTTGAAAAAGCCGGAACCACCTCTCTATTTTGAAGAGGTACCACTTGTGTTCTTGAATGTCGCATATTTTGATGTACTGACACAACCTTAAACATTGAGAACAATTATTTCTAACACAAGAAACGTTAATTTGTGCAAAATGACACGTTATTTGTTAAATAATACTGCAAAAAAAATTGCACCGCGAAAATGAATGCTGTTTTCGGCAAGACACTAGAAAATGATCAAAAAAACACCAAGAGAAATGTTTTGCGTCTGGTTTGCGCAAATTTACACTGAGAAAAAGTAATTACCACGCATGATAAAAACCAGAAGCATCAATCCACACTTCAATATTTTCAATTTCCCCCAAATAGAATTCGGTACACAGCAAAAACCAATCTTCGGAGTCCCGTTGCAAGTACATTAAATATGGATCTGGATAATTTAACACATGTTCCAAGGAGTCTGCTTCAGAACCATGGATTTTAATGGTTACGTTTGACGTAGTTCCAGCGTAATTCTTATTTCCGGTTTTGACAATTACTACGTACGCGTATTTGCAATCGGCTACAACGTCGCTAAGAAAAATTAGATCCTTTTCTGTTATCTGTCCAAACTGGAAAACAAAACTTTTGTCGTTGTCGTAATAATTGCAATTTTTTTTACCTTGTCATTGCGATAGTATATGAAAATTATAAAATACAAGAGCACAGCCACAAGCGTAAAGAAACAAATGATATAACTGTGATCGTAATCCAATAACAAATCAATTTCGTACAGTTCTTCTTGTTCTCTAATGTAGTTGTAATCAATAGACCCAGCAAAAGTTGAGAAATGATAGCAGTAACATTTTAAAGTGTCGTTGTGAAGAAAATGTTCCCCCTTTGTACAAAAAAATTACAGGTAATGGTATAGGTCAGATTTATCAAGGTAAATGTCTTACGGGGCACGAGTATTCCCAACTAGAGCTTTGATTTTTCCAGTACACACAATAAGGAGTGTAGGCTCTTAAAATGAAGAAGCTTTCCTTATTTAGCTTAAAAAAAGTTAGTCTAGAATACCTAGGTTTTAAGTGACAATACACACGGTCAACTCCTACGTCACAGATCCCAGATCCATATTAAAAAACTGTCTGTGAAGTAGAATTTTAATTCTGTCAGATTTAGCCACTTTTTTAGAACAATATTTTGTGAAAATAAAAGCCTTTCTTATGGAACTCTTGGTATAAAAATGTGCTAAATGTCTTAAATTCGATATTTTAAGTTTAGTTCATTGTAAAACTCTATAATATACTGTTTATGTGTTAATGTTGTGCACTCTCCAAGATGTGAATTTTAAATGCAATTTGCATGAGAAAGCAACCATATCAAGAGTACCATTGTAAAATTAACATTTTCTTCTTTTACCTAGAACAAACCATACCCCTTGATATGGTTGCTTTCTTAAGCAATTCGCGTTTAAAGCTGACATCTTGGTGGGTGATCATCATCTTCAGATAAATAAGGCATTTTTTAATTCTTGCGGTAGATTCTCGGGTAATTTTAAATTAAAATATGGTAAATAAGATATAAAGGAACATTTTTACATCAATGGGACCTCAAAAACTCTCTTAATTTTCTTTCAATAATGTTTTAAAAAGACCAATGTTGAAAATACAGAATAAGAAAAAAATGACCATTTTCTTTGGTCCGTATTGGTGGTTGCCTAAAAAAATTTCACAGATCGTATTTTCATGCACTTCCGTGAACTGTGACGTAGGCTTGACCGAGTCTATTTGCTGACAATGAAGCTTTTTTTGTGGTACGTACCATAACTTTATTCGGTAAGACCCCAACTATAAAAAAAGTATCATACACCTTAGGTTGTGTCCCTTCAATAATCGAGTTGTTCATCGTTATAAGAGTTGCGTTTTTGAAATGGCGTAATTTTGGTAGTTTTAGTTCTCGAATCACGATCTACAATACAGCAAAAATTAACTTGGCGCAAAAAAACCCTTCAAAAACTAACGTCTAAAAATTGTGTTTCGTCCAATCCATAAAATTCCAAAAGCATCCTCATTTTAGCAGCGACTTCGATAACACTATAGGTTATGTGTTCGTCCGTGAATTTTTCTCCTTCTTTCATAATTATAACCGGGGTTTGACTCCTAACGTAACTTGTGCCACTATCAACCGTTGCATTGTTTCTCTTGAAAAAAATTTGATTTGGATCCTTGAACTCCTTTTTGAGAGACTTTTTATTCCTCGCTACTTCTATGGATAATACGTCGGTCAATATTACAGAGCCATTCGTCGCCCACCAGTACGGATTATCTCTTGAAAAACACATCTGGAAATAAGATCTGTTTGGAAGGAAATATTTTTGAGAACGTTATACTGAAGCAAAATAGGTTCCATGTCGTTTCCGCATATCTTTCGAAAATATGATTTGTATTGTCGGTTGTTGCACCAATCTGCCAGCTATAAGAGGACCAGTATCTTTGATAACGACTATTGACTGTTGCTCTGAAGTTATGTTGGCCATGTCGTGCATTTTTTGTAATGATTCTTCAATAATGTCGGTGTTTATTTGGCACATCTCCATGAATTTATCTGAGGTTTCTTTCCCCTGAAAAATACGTTAAAAAGTGTGAAAAATTGCAAGTGGTTGTTTTTGACTTCTACAAAGCATTTGACAGAGTGTTTCATAATTAATTCTTTAATAAATTCAACTCTTTCAGGTTCATGCTAGATTAAAAGCTGTTGCGAAACTAGTTTTTGCAAAATCAGACGCAAAATTGAAAACGTTGTTCTTGACTTCTTAAAAGCCTTTGACAGAGTGAACCACGAAACACTCTTAAATAAACACTACTACTTTCGCTTTTTAGTATTATTTTACTTTTTCTGATTCTATTTAAATTCCTCTTTACACGAGTTCAATGCAAGTAATATTAACAAAGTTGTCAAAGTCTCAAATTTACGATGGGGTTCCCCAAGGTAACATTCTTGGTCCGCATTTTTTTTTTATCAAAATTTATCCTCAAGCCAAATACATCAATTTGTATTACCTGTATTATCTTTTTTTGCTCATGATCATCGTCCAAATATTGCGTATAATCCTCAGTAACAAAAATCTCAGTTACGATAGGTTCAGGGGAAGATAAATTTGCCAGAGGGTCAATTGTTGGACCTAGATCTTGCGGTGGGTCAGTTGGCACATCAGCGTTTACTCCACCTTTACATTTAAGTGTTGCACTAGAAAAAAACCAAGACTAGGCTACCTTTTTTGATGTTAGTTTTTGTCCTACGTACGTAAGGGCTTCGTGCATCCCACTGTGTATTCCCTCCTTGGCTAAAATTTGGATTTCGAGTGATAGTTTTGCGCAAGAATCGCTAACGGCCTCGATTAGTTCTGGACTAGGGCTTGGTGCCTTTGAGTCTAGAACTTCTTGCAATAATTTGGCTACTTCAACTATTTTGGTGTAGTTTTTGGTTGGGATCTAATTTACAAAATAAGGGCGGTTAGTAAAAAAATGGTTAGCAGTGAAAGAATTGTTGTTTATTTTGGTGCAGTACAAATAGTACGAGAGCTGGCAACCAAAAACACACATCATCGAACGCCGTCATGATTTTTTGTGCATTACATTATATTTAATATTTCTTAACTTTTGTCCAATACACTGGCAGCGCTAACAGGGAGCGTTCTTTTTAAACATCATAAGTGGGATATTTATTCTTGAAGAAATAAAATAATATGTGCAAATATGAGACTTAACACTGCCAGACATTTATGAAATGAAAATTTTTAATTTTGTGTAATCTGTAGACTTTTATGCGTAAAATAAGAAATTTTTATTACAGGGTTTTCTGTCATTGAAAAGCACATTTGAAAAGCGATTAACCCATTTTAAAGGGTTGGCAGGGTTATAGCTCGAAGGTGTAAATTTTGTTGTACGAAGAAAACGATCCCACTTATGATGTTTTTACCTTTAAAAAAAACGTTACCTGTTTGGCCTGCCAGTTTGTTGGATGCAGAAAAGTAATATTAAATATTATGTAATGTCAAAAAATCATGACACCGTTAATGATGTGGATTTTCATGTTGATAGCTCCTCTACTATACCTTGTTTAAAAGTTTCACCGTTTTTGTTTTGACTTTGTTTACGTAGTCGCCAGCTGTAGTTAAGTTTTTTAAGTCACTTATGAATTGTTTTATATTTGTTATTGCGTCGTCGTCTTTATTTGATTTTATTAAATTCCTGATATCCTTGTAAGTGGTGTTAAATTTTTGTATTTTTTCTTCGAGAACTGGGTCAGTAACCTACAAGTTTTCAGCAAGAATAACAAAGGTTTAAGGAAGTGTAATAATATTTGGAGATTTTATGAAAAATGGAAAGATTTTGTTGTTAGTCCAATCATTCTATTTAAAATTTGTAGGCTCCTTAGAAAAAAATCCCAACCAAGATCTGCTTATGCAGGATTGTAGGCACTATCCCCAGGAATATAAAAGTGAAAAATTCCCACAAAATTTCCGTGACGTTTAGCCCCCATCTTGCATAGAAGTGAGGAGTTAGTTTTTTGTTAATACCTAAACTATTTGGCACTTTTGAAAAAAGTTTTAAAAATGTTTAGGAACATTATTTTAAAAAAATACAATTATTTTTAAAAAAATAATATATCACTAATATTAACGATTCTATAGCTCCTTGAAAATCACCTAATTTCATCATAATCGTCTATCTTAGTCATAGAGTCCTGAAGCATAGATTGCAGCGTTCTCTGTAGGACCAAATTAGCACATTTTCCAAGTGCTATAAAATCGTTCACATTGGTGATTTATTATTTTTTTAAAAATGATTGTATTCTTATTAAAATAATGTTCCCACAAATTTTTAAAACTTTTTTCAAAAGTGCCGAATTGTTTAGGTATTAACAAAAAACTAACTCCTCACTTCTATGCAAGATGGGGGCTAAACGTCACGAAAATTTTGTGGAAATTTTTCACTTTTATGTTCCTGGGGGTAGTGCCTACAAACCTGCATAAGCAGATCTTGGTTGGGATTTTTTTCTGGGGGCATTATTAGAATGAATGGGCTATCTATTGAGTACTAGTTTTTTTCTTACCCAAACATTAAGTAGTTTTGATCTTTTTGACCCAGTGGAACTGTAGGCGACTAAAAGAACTGTTCCACCATGCGATGAAATTGTAAAAGGCTGTAAAGAGTCGTATTCACCCGAAGTTAATGTTAAACTTTCTAAAAAATATGCAAAACATACACCAATAACCATACAAATAGGCTGCCAATTCATAGACACATACAGGTTGTTACCAAATAACTAGGAAAAAATTCAGGGGGTACTCATTTTAAGAAAAAAAGTTCATATAAACATGTGTCCGAAGATTCTTCGTTTCTGAGATACAGGGTGTCAAAGTTTCTCAAAAAAATTTTTTATCTTAAGATTACTAAAAAGCTAAACCAGATATTTATTTAAAATATTAATAAAAAAAATAAATGAATTAGCCCTTCATTGTTAATTATGTTTTATTTTCATTAACATAAAAAAGCCCAACTTAAAAAATAAATTTTGTTGCCTTTGGGCAATGAACTTTTTTCTCGAAAACGGTTAGTTTTATGAAAAAGAACAAGACATTAATTTTAAAGATCATATTCTAGGGCTTTTAATTATTTTATGAAAATACCAAAAAAGTAACACACAAAAAAGTTGGGGGTGAACAACCCCCATGGTACCCCCAAATGTGCCCCTTCCAATTATAATTTTTATTTTTTTTCTACCGCACTTTATGCCTAATGGTAAAAAAATGTCCCGTGCTAAGTTTTAAATAAATATCTGGTTTAGTTTCTTGGTAATCTTAAAAAAAAAGTTTTTTTTTAGAAACTTTGGCACCCTGTATCTCAGAAAAGAAGGATTTTCGGACACATGTTTACATGAACTTTTTTACTTAAAATGTGTCCAGGAATTACCCCCTCAATCTTTTCCTAGTTATTTGGTAACACCCTGTATAGAATATGGCAACTTAAAAAAAGTACCTTTTCAAAAAAGTACCTACCATTTTCAGCACTAGTAAACTGAAGGTCAAAAAAATAGTCTTTAATACTGTATTTTTTATTATATCCAACCGGACTGCACTTGAGAATAAATTCCGTTTCTTCTGCTATCCCCATTAAAGGATTAATGAAACATTTATCAATAAATGGCGGTTTATCAAACTTTACATCTATGTCAACTTCGCTGGTGTACCATTTTTTACCAACTTTAAAAAAATAAGAATAAGTTAGCGAGTCAGAAATTACTGGTTAATGGGCAAAGTAGTACTCGTGTTCGACTGTTATAGTCATAAATTAAGAAGTTATAAAATAGTAGATTTTAGGACATCAAAGTTAAAGTGATGCTTTGTGTGACGAGGCAGAAAGATTGTCTGGTGAGCAAAGCGAGACAGACAATTCTGCCGAGGCACACAAAGCCACTTTAACTCTGAGTAGTAAACGATACTCTTTCTTAAAACTTCTACATACAATGGTTTTATAATAAATTTAATTTACTTATTTAAGTTGACTTTATTTATATTAAAATAAACGTCATTAAAGTTATGTGTATTTAACGTTTAAAAAAAAAAAATTTGGTAGCGTCAGTAAAAGTTACTTTTACCGTCGCCGGCAGTAAAAATAAAAACTCTATGATACAGTTCAGAAAAGTTCTACTTTATGTTCGCCATATACGTCACTAAAGTGATGTTTTTTTGACGTTTTAAGAAAAAAGGAATATTACCTTTTCGTCTGACATTAAGAAACACATAGTAATCTTTAGCTTCAAAAACATTTTTGCTGACAGAAAATGTACTATTTCGATTGCCCGTTACAGAATTTTTGTCTATAATTATTGGCAGTACTGTCCAAATATATTCCAAATCAGTGTATTGGGAACAAATAACATGGCATTTGTATTCGAACACAGTTTCTTTTTCTGTTGAAGAAAACGGTTCACAGTTTTGTTTGCATCTACAAAAGTTTTTAAAATATTTGCGTAAAAAATTTGCTCACCACCTGTACGAGGGTTGTCTTTTATATTTTGCATACAAACACCACCAACGGCACCACAAGTGCCAAACAAAACCTTTAAGTTTATTAGGACTATACCGAAAGTTTTGTTAAGATACGACAAGTGGTTTCGCCACTGTAAATTTTTTAGTTAACCTCGCGAGCTGCAAGGAAACGTATACCTCTTTTTGGCTTCTTTACATGATACCCCCTAGAAGCTTATTGTTGGTTATTTTTAATTTTGTTTTTGTAAATTTATGATTGGTCATCATTCGCGCACACTGTATGCGATTTATGAAATTCCACCGCAGAACAGACTTAAATTCTGGGTCACAAGTCTACTTTTGTGCCTCCCTAAAAATTGGCCTGTCCAACAGAAAATAATTTCACATTTAACTGTTTATGTAAGATTCTTTAAATTGGAGTCATTTAATTGCCTTAGAATGTGTTAATCTTGCGGTGTGTCACTTGTGCATTTTCCGCGGGATTTAACTGGCGCAAAGCATCCATGTATTTTCAGGACACGCCTGTTTTTGGTAGAGCTGTCTTAGGATGGGCGCTAAGACTGGTAGGTCCATGTTTGAATTTTAAGAAGCAGCAGGAAATAGTGTGTTGTGGTGCATCGTCGCCAAAAGTAAAAATCAAGTCGGTAGGACATTGTTGTTGAGATAATTTTCTTTGAAAGTAGTCTTTTGTTGGCACAATTCCATTTTTTCAAAAACTCTCCAACTTAAAAAAAATTATTGTGGCTAAACTACTTGTCGTATCCTAACGAAACTTTCGGTATAGTCGTAATAAACTTGAAGGGTTTGTTTGGTACTTGTGGTGTCGTTGGTGGCGCTCCCTATTTGTCTATATGCAAAATATAAAAGACAACCCTTGTATGGTACGTACTCTATTCCAAATCCTGGCATTGGGGAATCGGTGTATTCCACCAAGCGTTCCACCATTGAGGATCCAGCCTCATTGTAAACTGTCAATTGTACAAGAATACGGTTCGTATACTCGTTGGCACCTTGCTCCATGACACTAACTTTGGTTCTTGTTTTTCCTATTTGGTGGGATTTGAAATTTCTTTTAGCGTTAAATTGGGTGAAGTTGTAAAAACGCCATTCGTAACCTAAGCGTTTGTTTTTTCCTTCTCCGTTGAAATCGTAAGAGTTATGCGCCCTGGAAAATGGTGTTCATAAAAACACTATTTAGAGGGTGGATTTTCAGAAATTTGGAAAAATTCACCCCTTAGAGCTAGGGGCTTATAAAATTTGTAACTTTGACTTAAGAAAACTCTTGGATCCTTCGACAAAATGGGACATACTATGTGGAAGATTTTAAAACTGATAAAGTCATCCCTAAACATGAGGTTTTTTTTTTTGGCCGAAATTTAAAATATAATTTTTTACACAAATTGAACAAGCAAAAAAATCCACCCTTAAATATTGGACTTACGTGTGTGTAAAAACTTGTCCTCTTGGTATCACAATTTTGTTACCACCGTCGATTAAGGCAAGTGGGGGTAGTGTTTCAATTCCAATATAACACTGCAAAAAATGGCATTATTTTAATCATCAGTTTTAAAAATAATTCGGGGGGGCAAACCGGTGGTCAAAATCTGTACACCAATTCCCGAAAAATAAAATAAATTCCCTTAAATTCCTTTTAATTCCCCTTTAATTTATCTAGTTTTTTCAATAGCCCAATTATTCTAATTAAAATTTGTAGGTTCCTTAGAAAAAATCCCAACCAAGATCTGCTTATGCAGGATTGTATACGCACTACCCCCAGGAATATAAAAGTGAAAAATTTCCACAAAATTTCCGTGACGTTTAGCCCCCATCTTGCATAGAAGTGAGGAGTTAGTTTTTTGTTAATACCTAAACTATTCGGCACTTTTGAAAAAAGTTTTAAAAATTTTTAGAAACATTATTTTAATAAGAATACAATCATTTTTTAAAAAATAATGTATCACTAATATTAACGATTCTATAGCTCTTTGAAAATCACCTTATTTCATCATAATCCTCTATCTTAGTCATAGAGTCCTGAAGCATAGATTACAGCGTTCTCTGTAGGACCAAATTAGCACATTTCCAAAGTGCTATAAAATCGTTCATATTGGTGATTTATTATATTTTTAAAAATGATTGTATTCTTGTTAAAATAATGTTCCTAAAAATTTTCAAAAGTGCCAAATAGTTTAGGTATTAACAAAAAACTAACTCCTCACTTCTATGCAAGATGGGGGCTAAACGTCACGGAAATTTTGTGGGAATTTTTTACTTTTATGTTCCTGAGGTTAGTGGCTACAAACCTGCATAAGCAGATCTTGGTTGGGTTTTTTTCTGGGGGGATTATTAGAATGATTGGGCTACAACGAAGACAATGGTTAGAGAAGGTAAAGGAGAAGTTTTTTTTCAAATTCCTTTAAATTTATTAATTTTATGCTCCCCCTCGAATAATTCGATTCTTTCTAATTTTTAAATTTATTCGAAATTGTTAAATACTTACAGAATTGCCTAAAACCATTTGCTTTCGTCTTTTATTCAAGTATTGGACAACAACCCCCAATTCGTAAGAAATTGTGTCGCGATTACTCAAATCAAATTTGTTTAATCTAAAATAGGGTAATTCGGTGTCGTTGATTGATTTATTATTTTCGTCAGGTACTAAAAAACAGCAAAGGATAAAGTGTAATTTATAGTTAAATTAAAATAACTTAACGCTACTTAACTCCACTTAAATTAACGCGACTAAATTAATGCATTTATAGATTGCTTAATATCAATAATGTAAAACAGTTAACGCCTTATATCGCTAAATCTTAATAGAATCGTATTATCTAACCGATTTTATTTACATTCTACGGTTTTCTTTTTAATTTTAAAAATTTGGTCTAGGTAGTAGCCAATAGATGGCGAATAAACAAAGCACAAGTTAACATATTCTAAAGGTCCATAAATATGCGATTAAATACCAAATTTTGACAATGTAAAAGCACTATTTTTTTGCATTTTAAATTGCCAAAATTCTGTATTTAAACTCTTATTGATGGACGTTTAGAATATGTCAACTTGTGCTTTGTTTATTTATGTTGCTGGTAAGCACAATTTATTATTTAAATTAACTCTTATAATCCCACTGAGCAATGACCAGAAATTGCTGTTTTTTGTTGATTTAAGGCAACCAATATTACATAACTACAGTTTCAATGCTTCATGACATTCTTCGTTAATTCTTACCCAATATAAAAAAGTGGCTAACAGTCCCACTTGGAGGATCATTACAATAATTAGTTTCGGTCGAAAACTGATTTGGCCGAATTCGATTAATGGTTTTGTGCAAATCATAACCACTGAAAATTAATAAAATCGCGATTAAAAATAAATATACTTCGATAAATGTTAAAAATATATACCATTCTCGAATTGTTACACCTTTTTCACATTCTTCAGGTCTTCCTTCGGCAATATAAATTGCCACAAAGCAAAAAATAAGTCGAAACATAATATTGAACTTTTTTCTTCGCATTTTTTTTTGGCAGTACTTATGTCATAGTGACTTTGTAGTCATGTCTTGAGACAAAAGGTTCTTAAGACAAGAACTTAAGTGGGGTAAAAAGCTTAAATAATTAAAATTATTTAGCGAAGAAAAACAAGAAAAATAATTTTTGATATTTTTTTTATTTATAATAAGGATTGAAAAGCATTTCAAAAATTAAGTATACAATCTTCATAAAGTTGTTTAATATTTTTCTAATCTATACACACAATGATGAAACAATTGGGGGTACACCCATAAAAGGTAGCTTTCCCTTTTTTTTTTTTTTCATAGAGATCATTACAAAATGTTTTTTTTTTTTTCAATTTGAAAAAAATCTGCTTTTTTTTGTTACAAGCTTTTATTTAACTAAAGGGAAAGCTAACATTAAATATCATTAATAGCAAAAAGTGGTGTCTTTAATTTATTATCATATTTTTTACAAGATTTAAATTGATTGGTTGTTGCAAAAAAATTCCCTCAAACAGAATTCTAGAAAAAGTCTACAAGGTGTCTGAAAAGTGGCGCACAAACGCTATGGTACTATCGTGAACATGGAATTTAAAACGATCAATTTTTGCATTGAAAATATGGTCAAAATAGTGGCTTAAACATCTCAAGTTTTATGCAAAGTGGACATTAACAAGAAACATTTCTTTGATGTTTTACGAAGATTAGAGCCTTATTGTTCTCCTAAAACAAAATTATTTAAAAAAAGAAATATCTTCTTATTACTATTTTTCTCGCCGGCAGCACATTTTACATAATTTATTTTAATAAAATACATTTGACGCATTTGTTGTCAAAATAACATTCGAAAACTGACATAAAAAAACCCCATTCACAATAGAGTAAAATTCAAAAAATCAAAGGTGGCTGATAAAAAATCGTTCTAAATTCCATGTCCACGATAGTACGCTCTTGGGGCATTCTCAGAGATCCCTAGAAAATTGTCAAAAAAATCCATCTGTTATAATTATAAAGAAAAATGCGAAAAAAGTTGCATAAGTTCGGCAACACTGATTGTGAAATACATCTTAAAAACTTATCTAGATTCTTGAGGATACATTTTTGCATTAGATCATATTGACATTGTTGTCAGCTTCATTTAATAAAAATTTTTGTAAAATTAAATTGTATTATAAAAATGTTATTCGACCATTTAAAAGATAAACAAATGGTAAAATATTTTAAGATAGATTGTGCGTTTGTATTAAGCCACTTATTTCGTTAATATGTGCTGTTATCTTCAAGGTATTAGCGTTTTAAGTTTCGCACTTTGGGGCCTCATATCTCCAAGGGTATATGAGATAGATTTTTGAACAAATTTTCTGGGCCTGCCCCAACAACGTACCATCGCGTTTACGCGTCAATTTTTGGACATCCTGTAGGAAAAACAAGTTTAAAGATTAAAAGTTTGGGGTAAAAATTAGGCCAGATTATCTTTCTTCAGTTTTTTAAACCTCTTGAATTTAACGGGAATTTATTTGCGTTCTTAAAATTTTTTGGTCATTTCCAATTTTTTTTTATTTTGTTTTGCTTAGCATGTAGGGCACTGACTTCTAGATTGACTTCCAATATTAGCTTGCTCTCTTACGTAATCTTCAATAGCAAATTTATTCGGGTCTTTTTCGCCCGTTTGTCGAAACTTTAACTCTTTGGCAATTGCCATAAAAGCAAGTTCGACATTTTGACCACTTTTGGCAGACGTTTCCATAAACGAGACGCGATATTCACGCGCCAATCGCTCGCCTTCTTCCCTTCGAATTGCCCTTTCCGGCCCGCAATCGGCCTTATTTCCTGAAAACAGAAAATTTGCCTTAAAAAAGACATGGACCCAAATAGCATTGCACAACATATTTTGCAATACTATTTTTTGTCATGTTCTTTTGTGTTTCAAAACATTGTCTTTAAAAGGGACATGGACGCAAATAGCGTTGCAAAACGGGGTCAAGACGTGTTTTGCAACGCTATTTGAGTCATGTCCTTTTTGCAAAAATGTGTAATGGGTACCTAAAAGCATGATGACGACGTCGTCTTGTGCGTATTCTCGAATTTCACCCAACCAAGCTCTAATGTTGTCGAAACTTGTTTTGTTGGTTACGTCGTAAAGAAGAAGAAGAGCTACAAAAAATGAGGTTAGATTTTATATCTAGAAAATGAGTTTTTTTTTGGAAACAGTTTTAAAACGAAAATTTTACTTATTTTTTAAAATAAAATTTAATAAAAATTAAGGTGGGTCTTTTTTATAGTATATTTACCATGTGCGTCTCGGTAATAGGCATGGGTCACGCTACGAAATCGTTCTTGTCCGGCTGTGTCCCATATTTGCAGCTTTACCCTAGTTTGGTCCACTGTTACCACTTTATTCTAAAAATACAAAAAAAAAAACACTTTAAAGAAAGCCAATATTAAAAAAAAATGCAGAAAGGTTATTTTTTGACTAATTGGGCCCCTTAAAATAATAAAGTCCGGTCCTGTTCTAATAATAAGATCCTAAATTAAAAAGAAACAGCTTAAGTGTAAGCGAATGTTGTTTAAAAATGAACCCAAGCTAATTTTTGGTTTAATCTAGAAAGGTACGAAATTGGGCCCCTTAAAAAAATAAAGTCTGGTTCTGCTCAAATATAAGACCCCAAAATAAAAAGAAACAGCTTAAGTGTGAGCTGAGATTGTTAAAAATGGGCACAATATAATTTTAAGTAAAATACAAAAAAATACGAAATTGGGCCCCTTAAAAAAATATGGTCCGGTCCTGCAGTAAAAAACCCTAAAATAAAATAAAAAACAACTTAAGTATGGGCCAATATTGTTAAAAAAGCTTATTTTTGGTTTAATCTAGAAAAATACGAAATTGGGCCCCTAAAAAAATAAAATCCGGTTCTGCTCTTAAAAAAAAAGCCAAAAATAAAAAAACAGCTAAAATGTGAACTATCATTGTTTAAAAATGGACACAAAGCTAATTTTTGGTTTAATCTAGAAAAGTACGAAATTGGGCCCCTTAAAAAAATAAGTCCGGTCCTGCATTAAATACAAACCCTATTAAAAAAAAACAGCTTAAGTGTTTGCCAATATTGTTAAAAAAGGACAAAAAGCTAATTTTTGGTTTAACCTACAAAAAGTACGAAATTGGTCCCCTTAAAAAAGCAAGGTTCGGTTCTGTTTTTTTTTTTAAATACCTTAAATAAAAAACAGCTTAAGTGTGTGCCAATATTGTTAAAAAATGGGCACAAAGCTTATTTTTGGTTTAATCTAGAAAATTACGAAATTGAGCCCCTTAAAAAAATAAAATCCGGTCCTGCACTAAACACAAGCCCTAAAATAAAATAAAAAGCCCTAAAATAAAATAAAAACAACTTTAGTATGGGTCAATGTTGTTAAAAAATGGGCACAACGCTTATTTCTGGTTGCATCTAAAAAAGTACAAAATTCGAAATTGGGCCCCTTAAAAAAATAAAGTCCGGTCCTGCTATTTAAAAAAAACTCTTAAAATAAAAAACAACTTAAGTAAGAGCCAATATTGTTCAAAAAGGACATAATTTAAGCTTATTTTTGGTTTAATCTAGAAAAGTACGGAATTCCGAGCCCCTTAAAAAAATAAGATCCAACCCTGCTCTACATAAAATATACCCTAAAATCACAAAAAAACATTATTGTAAGCCAAAATTCTCAAAAAAAAATGCACAAGTTAATTTTTGGGTATATGAAAACTTTAAAATTGGGCCCCTTTAAAAAAATAAGGTACGGCACTGTAACATACCCTAAAATCAATCCCGATTGTCCCAACATATGTCCCTGTGTGAAACTGATCATCTTGAAACCTCCTTAAAATACTAGTTTTTCCAACACAACTATCACCCAATAAAATAATTTTAAAAAATATTTGATATGTATTAAAAGTTTTTTCCCGTTCCAAAAAAGTAACGTAGTCACATTTTTGGTCAAAATTTTCACTTTTTTTACTATTTTGAGTATTTTTACATTTTATAATAGCTCTCGGATGTAAGAACAACGTAGCCATGATTTAATATGAACTGATTAGTGCTTTTTTGCATGTTATTGTTTTTATTTTAATGACGAATTACATAAAATCCCGGAAAAATGGTAAACTATTTATAAGCATGGGGTAAATGCGCTTGAGTTTGCCACTTTTCTTACTTTTGCCCAATTTTGTATATATTCTATTTCTTTTTAAGTTATTGCACAATTTAAAGTTTTTAAATGCAATTAAATACAGAAAAATATTGTTACTTTTGAGTCTTTGTGTTTGGTTAGATTTTTTATAAAATTTTGCATACACAGTTTAAAAAAATAGAGTCACCTATGAAAACTAGAATCTATTTCTTTGAAAATTTGAATTTTCCACAAAATTGGCATTACATTTCAAATTTACTGTCATTAAAAATCAAAAAATGCCAAAAATAATATGACAGTTACATAAAACAGGCGTAAAAATTGGAAAAATGAAACAATTTTTGCTTGAGATGTGAGAATTTATAAATACAATTTAGACATTTATATAAAAGTGCGAATTAATCCTATGATACCTAAAAGGGCTTCTTAACAGTAAGTATTTACATAAATAATTCATATTTTGTGTAAACTTTTAAATGGTTTAATGATATGTGCAAGTAATTTAATAAAAAAATAAATACTTCTGTATGTTGAAACCATTATTTTTGATTCAGATGCCCTGAACATGTTTTTAAATGCATTTTTTAAATTTTTTGACTTTTCTTACATAACCAGCAAACACAAGTGACATTAATGACAATATATAGGGTAAAATCTATCACCCTATGGCTCGCCTGCTCTGTTTATTTTTTTAAGTGTGAATGGATAGTATTTAAGTAAGTGTCATATTTTCTAAAGTGGCCAAAAACAGGCATATTTACCCCAAGCTATGATTTCATATTTTTTATCAATAAAAGCATGACTTTTATTTAGCAACAATTATTGCAACTTACTGTAAAGCCTATTCCAACAGTGGCTGAAAAATTGCCGTGTTGGAATTTTCCTGTGTCGAATTTAACCAAAAGTGACGTTTTTCCAACTCCACTATCACCCAGAAGTATGGTCTAAAAAAATACAAAAAATTTAAAATCTAAGATAATAGTAGATTTTAGTACTAAGAGTTAAAGTGATGCTTTGTGTGACGAGGCAGAAAGATTGTCTGGTGAGTGAAGCGAGACAGACAATTCTGCCGAGGCACACAAAGCCACTTTAACTCTGTGTAGTAAACGATACTTTTTTTTAAAACTTTTAAATACAATGGTTTTATAATAAATTTAATTTACTTATTTTAGTTGACTTTTATTTATTTTAAAATAAACGTCATTAACGTGATGTTTATTTGATGTTTTAAGAAAAAAAAAAATTGGAAGCGTCAGTAAAAGTTACTTTTACTGTCGCCGGCAGTAAAAATAAAAACTCTTTGATACAGTTCAGAAAAGTGCTACTTATGATCGCTATATACGTTACTAAAGTGATATTTTTTTGAAGTTTTAAGAAAAAAGGATTTATTTAAAAAAAATTGCAAAATTCGCAAATTTTTTTTTTTTATAAAAGATGTTAAAAAAAATTAAAAAAATTACCTTGTGTACAAAAAAATCTCCATCGTCTAAGACATCAGTTCTGCACAATTTTAGAACCTCGGCAGGGGGTTGATACCCCCTGTACCCTGTAGGGGAGGGTATTCGATTTTCTGTCGATTGATTTTCGGAAATTTTTAATTTATTATTGGTAAGTTCCTGACTTTCAAAAACATCGTCATCGTACTCCAAATTATCGTCAGTCATATTATGTCTTCGCCAGAAAATTACACTGGGTACTTTAAAAACAAAAAAATTTATCAATGTTTAAACTCTTACAAAATAGTACGAGAGCTGGCAACCAAAAACACACATCATCGAAAGTTGTCATGATTTTTTGTGCATTGCATTATATTTAATATTTCTTAACTTTTATTCAATACACTGGCAGCGCTAACAGGTAGCGTTTTTTTTAAACTTCACAAGTGGGATATTTTTTTTTTAAGAAATAAAATAATATGTGCAAATATGAGCCTTAACACTGCCAGACATTTATGAAGTAAAAATTTTTAATTCTGTGTAATCTGTAGACTTTTATGCGTAAAATAAGAAATTATTATTACAGGGTTTTCTGTCCTTGGAAAGCACATTTGAAAAGCGATTAACCCATCATAAAGGGTTGGCAGGGTTATAGCTCGAAGGCGCAAAAATCAATTTTGTTGTACGGAGAAAACGATCCCACTTATGATGTTTTTACCTTAAAAAAAACGCTACCTGTTGGACCTGCCATTTTGTTGGATTAAGAAAAGTAATATTAAATATTATGTAATATCAAAAAATCATGACACCGTTAATGATGTGGATTTTCATGTTGATAGCTTCTATACTAAAAGTAATATCGCTATACAGGTGTGCAAAAAGTAAAAACTGACCCTAGAAAATTGTCTAAAAAATATATCTTTTCTTATCTCTGAGGCAAATACGGTTAAAGTTAGGTAAGTTTGGCAACACTGTTTAGGAAAATAGTTATAAAAAACTCGTCCAAGATTTTTGATCATACATTTTTGCATTAGATTTTATTGACATTGTCAGCTTCATTTCATAAAAATTTTGTAAAACTAAATTAATTATAAAAATGTAATTTGACAATTTAAAATATAAACAAATGGTAAAATAATTTAAGATTGATTGTGCCTTTGTATTTAGCCATTTGTTTCGTTAATATGTGCTGTTATCTTCAAGGTATAAGTGTTCAAAGTTTTGCACTTTGGGGCCTCATATCTCCGAGGGCATATAAGATAGATTATTTTAAACAATTTTCAGGAGATCCTTAGACATGCACTAAGAACGTACCAAACATGTGGTGTGCTAATTTAGGGACACTCTTTCACTGTGAACATCAAAGAAATTATATATTTACAATAGAAAAGGTATAAAAATTCATTGTTTGGGGCCAAGATCTTTTTGTTTACTCAATGTAAGTTATATGGACTAATGAGTATGTGGACGTAAATAATCAAACGTTTTCAATGGAACTTCCCTATGCTAGCCTTTTAGATCTTGGACCCACACACTGGTAATGTTATGATTATAGGCAATTCATTTCTAGTCATTCTATTTCTATGGTGAACATATTTATTATACTATCGTGAACATGGAATTTAAAACGACTTTTTATCAACCACCTTTGATTTTTTGAATTTTAGTCTATTGTGAATGGGATATTTTTGTCAGTTTTCGAATGTTAATTTGACAACAAATGCGTCAAATGTATTTTATTAACATAAATTATGTAAAATGTGCTGCAGGCGAGAAAAATAGTAAGAAGATATTTTCTTTTTTAAGTAATTCTATTTTAGGATAACAATAAGGCTCTAATCTTTGCAAAACATCAGAGAAATGTTTCTTGTTAATTTCCACTTCGCATAAAACTTGAGATGTTTAAGCCTCTATTTTGACCATATTTACAATGCATAAATTGATCGTTTTAAATTCCATGTCCACGATAGTACATATATGGAACAAGCACATTTATTTAAATAAACTATTGTAAACACAGGCGAATGGATATATTACACGAACTTTATATGAAACAAATAAAGTATAAAAAAATATATGACTTACTTGATTGGGAGTATTATTTCCTAGAAAATAATATTGTCATATTGATATTTAATAAGCCTTTTTTTTTCTTATATTGTAGGTATTTTGTATATAATTAGGTGTTTATCATAAGACTTTAGTTTCTATTACTCATACAAAGTAATCATTTTGCCTTTTTTTAGTCTTGCAATATTTTCTTAAGATTTTTTAACTTATTTCGATAAGCGAGCACTGGGCTACGAATAAAATAAAAAACAGGATATTATAAGGATCTTCACGTTATGACGTCACGGCATGATGTAACCTGTAAGAGTCCTGCCACAGGACGCAGAATCGTAACAAGGATCAATGAAAATTTAGTTTCATTAATGGTTATACGATATTTGAACATTGACCTCTTCTGACCTAATTTTCAGTTTGTGTATTAGTACAGTCAATCCGTATGTGGACATCGACAAAATTCTTGGTAGGGCCGCCTTTTTTATATGATGTAACTGGATGTCCAAAGAGTAAAACCCCAAATTGGCGTATATCTACCTATATTGCAGAAACGGAGTTATGGCCCCCCAAAGGGCCACCTTTAATTCATCACGGTGGAACTGCACCAAATTTTGCGAATAGATGTCAAATAAGGTTTTATAAAGATTTTTATAAAAAAAAATCTCTAAAAAAATTCCTTCACCCCCTAAATAGCCCGCAAAGAGTAATAACCAATCACGTTGGATTTACACCAAATTTTGCAGATCGATGCAAAATAAGATGCTTAAAAATATTTCCTTATAACTTTTTTTCAAAAAAGAATTCCTTCGCCCCATAAACGAAGGGGGCTTTTAAGGGGGCATAGAATTTTTTTTTTCAAAAAAAGTTATTAATAAATATTTTTTAGCATCTCATTTTACATCTATCTGCAAAATTTGGTGTAAATCCAATGTGATTGGTTATTACTCTTTGGGGGCTTTTTTTTTATAAAAATCTTTTTAAAACCTTGTTTCACATCAATTTGGAAAATTTGGTGCAGTTCCACCGTGATGAATTAAAGGGGGCCCTTTGGGGGGCCATAACTTCGTTTCTGCAACAGGTAGATATTCGCCAATTTGGGGTTTTACTCTTTGGACATCCAGTTACATCATATGAAAAAGGCGGCCCTACCAGGAATTTTGTCGATGTCCACATACGGATTGACTGTACTATATGTACTATCGTGGACATGGAATTTAAAACGATCAATTTGTGCATTGTAAATATGGTCAAAATAGTGGCTTAAACATCTCAAGTTTTATGCGAAGTGGACATTAACAACAAACATTTCTCTGATGTTTTACGAAGATTAGAACCTTATTGTTATCCTAAAACAAAATTATTTAAAAAATATATTCTTACTATTTTTCTCTCCGGCAGTACATTTTACATAATTTATTTTAATAAAATACATTTGACGCATTTGTTGTCAAAATAACATTCGAAAACTGACATAAAAAAATCCCATTCACAATAGAATAAATTTCAAAAACTCAAAGGTAGCTGATAAAAAATCGTTTTAAATTACATGTCCACGATAGAACAATTTGTATAGGTTGACTTCATTTTCAAGGATCAGGAATCAGGACAAAAATAAATAGGTTGCTTTAAGGATCGTTTTTAAAAAAATAGGCTACAAAAATACGTTTTTAAACTTTGTACAAATAGTAGATTTTAGTACTAAGAGTTAAAGTGATGCTTTGTGTGACGAGGCAGAAAGATTGTCTGGTGAGCGAAGCGAGACAGACAATTCTGCCGAGGCACACAAAGCCACTTTAACTCTGTGTAGTAAACGATACTTTTTCTTTAAACTTCTAAATACAATGGTTTTATAATAAATTTAATTTACTTATTTTAGTTCACTTTTATTTATTTTAAAATAAACGTCATTAAAGTGATGTTTATTTGACGTTTTAAGATAAAAAAATTTGGTAGTGACAGTATAAGTTACTTTTATAGTCGCCGGCAGTAAAAATAAAAAATCTATGAAACAGTTTAGAAAAGTGCTACTTTATGTCGTCATATACGTCACTAAAGTGATGTTTTTTTGACGTTTTAAGAAAAAAGTTTTTTTTTATGGTGTTAAAAAAAATAAGCTGATTTTTTTTATCCAATAATGACTTTCAAATTTAAATTAAATAAATCGTATGATCAGTTCTGCATTAATGTAAACAAATACTTACCTATACCTACTTATAACGCAACTTTAGTAGTTTTTCTAGTTTATTTGAATAATTTTACTTACTTACAGGGTGTCTCCCAAAAAATCTATCTTATGCAGGGTGTCCAAAAATGGCGCATAAACGCGATGGTACGTTGTTGGGGCATTCTCAGGAATCCCTAGAAAATGGTCAAAAAAAATCCATCTACTATATTCATCGAGAAAAATGCGAACAAAGTTGCATAAGTTCGGTAACACAGTTTGTAAAATACATCTTAAAAGCTCATCTAGATTCTTGAGCATACATTTTTGCATCAGATCATATTGACATTGTTGTCAGCTTCTTTTCATAAAATTTTTGTAAAATTAAATTGATTATAAAAATGCTATTTTACCATTTAAGAGATAAACAAATGGTAAAATAATTTAAGATAGATTGTGCCTTTGTATTTAGCCATTTCTTTCGTTAATATGTGATGTTATCTTTAGGATATAGGCGTTTAAAGTTTTGCACTTTGGGGCCTCATATCTTCGAGGGTACTTAATATTTTTTTTAACAATTTTCTGGGGTTCTCCAGAAATGCCCCAACAAACCATTTTTTGGACACCCTGTAAAAGGTCCCAAAGTGTAAAAAAGACAAAAAAAAAAGTTCCCATAAACAGGTGACCGATTTTGCCCCATTACTAAGTTAAAAAAAGACGCAAAAAAATAAATTTTATGACGTAAAAAATAAACAAAAATGTGTGTTGCACGAGTCGACAAATGACAAATCTTGTTTTGTTTTGCTTATGGAATTTCGAAGTAAACATGTAAATTTTTCCTTCTTATTATACCATAATCCTGAATATTTGTGTTAATTTATATTTAATTTTATTTAAAATTATAATATTATAATGACTTGTGTTGAAAAGCTAGTTTATAAAAGGAACCTGTTTTAAATTTTCCTTAGTTATTTGTTTATCAGCAAACTAAACAGATTATCAGAAAGAAAAGATTTTAAAAAAGTTGTCTTGTGTGAGCATGGTAAGATTTTTTTTTGAAAAAATAAAAATTTTGAAAATTGTAAAAAAATAAAAAAATTAATTTGGATTTTTAATTTTTCTTTGATAAAAAAAAACTGTTTTAAATTTATTTATTTTTTTTAGACCACATACACCGACAAAGGAGAAAAGGTACGTAATAAAATTCAAATAACCAAAAATTCAATACTTAAAAAATATTTTTTTTTTGTTTTAATTTATAATTTTTTTTGTAGCCAACCATTGGAAGATTTTTATGCTTCGACCATCTTACATTTTACGTAGGAAACGCTAAACAAGTAAGTACAAAAAAAAACATTCCAAAATACTATCCATTCACACTTAAAAAAAAATAGTCACCTATCAAAACTAAGATATTTTTCTTTAAAAAGTTGAATTTTCCTCAAAGTTAGCATTACATTTCAAATTTACTGTCATTAAAAATTAAAAAATGCCAAAAATAATATGACAGTTACATAAAACAGGCGTAAAAATTGAAAAAATGAAACAATTTTTGCTTGAAATGTGAGAATTTATAAAGCAAATTGTAGACATTTTTGTAAAAGTGCTCATTTATCCTATGATACCTAAAAAGCCATCTGAACAGTGACTACTCACATAAATAATTCCTATTTTGTGTAAACTTTTAAATGGTTTAATGATTAGTGCATTTAAAGCAATTCAATAAAAAAAAAATACTTCTGTATGTTGAGACCATTGTTTTTGATTCAGATGCCCTGAACATGTTTTTAAATGCATTTTTTAAATTTTTTGACTTTTATTACTGAACCAGCAAACACAAGTGACATTAATAACAATATACAGGGTAAAATCTGTCACTCTATGGCTCGCCTGCTCAGTTTTTTTTAAATTGTGAATGGATAGTAACACTTTCAATTTTTACTCATTTTGCAAAAAAACAATAATTTTAAAATTAATAAAATTTTAGGCTGCAAGCTATTACATAACTCGTCTAGGATTCGAACCCGTAGCGTATAAAGGACTAGAAACCGGAAGTCGTCAATACGCCCACCATGTTGTACGTCAAAATAAGGTAATTTTACAAAAAAAAAGCACGGGTGCTCCCTGGTCAAATTTTAAAACTTAAAAAGCAAAATTTTGACACAAGACTACCCGCGGTAGCCAATTTTTTTTCTTTTTTAGATAGTTTTTGTTTTCGTGTCGCCCTACAATCCAGGGGAAACGGAAATAGGTCACCATTTAATTAAACATGGCGACGGGGTAAAAGATGTTGCTTTTGCGGTTGATAATTTGGATAAAATAGTCCAGAGGGCAAAAGAAAAGGGGGCTAAAATTGTCAAGGGCGTTTGGGAGGAAAGTGATTTTAATGGAACAGTTCGTTTTGCCACTATTCAAACTGTGAGTATTTTTTTTTTAACAAGGAGTTAAAATGGGTTTTTTAAAACAAAATTTACAAAAACGAGGGCAATATTTTTTTTAAAAGGGCATATTTTGGAACATTAAATGTGGGTTTCTTGAATTTATTTAACTGCCCTCTTATTTTTTAATGCCCTTAATTTTTTTTAATTGCCCCAAAATTTTTTTAAATAAAAATTTAAAAAAATATAAATTTTTATTAAAAAACAGAATTAAAATTGTTTTATTTTTAGTATGGCGAAACGACACATACTTTCGTTGACAGAAGTCTCTACCGAGGGCATTTTTTGCCAGGATTTGCCCCCAGCCCACCAGATGTACTAGAGAAAACTCTGTAAGACTGCTTTTTTCACATAAAACGCACCTTACAAATTTAAACAACTACCCTTCGCTTTATTAACTAATTTATTTAATTTTAGCCCTCCAGGGGGGTTGGACTTCATCGACCACGTTGTTGGGAACCAGCCTGATCATGAAATGGAATCGGTAGCAAAATGGTATGAGAATATTTTGCAGTTTCATAGATTTTGGTCGGTTGACGATACTCAAATGCATACTGAATATTCGGCACTAAGGTCTATTGTCATGAGTAATTGGGAAGAAAATGTCAAGGTAGGGGGGTTTCTTTGATTTTTATTCAGGTTATTAGAAGCATTTTTGGTCATGACGTAAAAAAAATTGGAATTTTTTGCCCAAAATGTAATTTTTTTAATTTAAATTTTTAATTTTTTTTTAGCTGCCAATTAACGAACCAGCCCCCGGCAAGAAAAAAAGCCAAATTGAGGAATATGTTGAGTATTATGGGGGGGCAGGGGTCCAACATATTGCTCTTAACACCCAAGATATTATATCTGCAGTAAGTTTTTTTTTATTTTTTTAATATTTAATTTTACAATTTTTGTTTTGTTTTGTGTATTATTATACTCTTCGCAGACAAAGTCGAAGAGTATATTGCGATTGGTCGGACCTTCTCTAAAATCGTTAATATTCATCCTAGAGCAAATTTTTGCAGATTCGTTCGTTTCATGACTTTTTAAGACTTTTATTTATTGTCCGTCTGTCTGTAACGAAATTTGTGACCACCATAATTCAAGAACGGTTTATCGGATCGACTTGTGATTTAACACAAAAATCAATCCCATTTAGAGGAAGTATCCTATTGTTTTTGGAAAAAATCAAGTAATAAATAGAGGGTTAAAAACACCCCCAAAGTAGAAAAAAAAATCATATTTTCGTTAAAATCAACTTAACGAAAAAAAATATTCTTAATAAAATTAAAAATTGTATTTTTCTCTATAAAACATGATCTGGTAATTTTTTTGGATCCCCACCCGTTTACAAAAAAAATAAATTTTACGTTTCTTTCAATAAAATAAAAAATGCACCTTTTAAAGCTTCATTCACAATGAAAATTAGCTTGCATGCGGTAAGAATTAAGGTAGCTTGTAAGAGCTTGAAATATGTATTTGAGATATACCATTCACAATGAATTAGCTTGTAAGAGCTCATGCAAGCTAATTCGTTGTGAATGGTATATCCCAAATACATATTTCAAGCTCTTACAAGCTACCTTAATTCTTACCGCATGCAAGCTAATTTTCATTGTGAATCCCACTTTAATCATCTACTACGAAGAGTATCATATAGAATGTGCAACAATTATATGAAAATACAAAAATAGTCATAAAAAATGAGCTATCTGCGGAGTGTAACTTTTTAAATGATCTATCCCTCGCACTGATCTAACCCGCTCTTGTTTTTTTATTATTAGTTATTTTTTTTTTAATTTTGAGTTTTATTTTTTTTTGTGTAGGTTAAAAACCTGAAATCTAGAGGAGTACAATTTCTTCAAGTACCTGATAGTTATTACGATATTTTGCGCGCGAATTTAAAAAACAGCAAGGTCAAAATTGCTGAAGAACTGAAAATTTTGCAAGAACTGAAAATATTAATTGATTACGATGAAAATGGTTATTTATTGCAAATTTTCACGAAAAATGTGCAGGACCGTCCAACTTTGTTTTTGGAGGTCATCCAAAGAAGAAATCATAATGTAAGTAAAGAAAAAAGTAAATTTATATTTAAAAAAAAAAATTATTTTTTTTTTATTTAATTTTAATAATTTTTTTTTGTATTTATTTTAGGGTTTCGGAGCCGGAAATTTTAAGGCTCTCTTTGAAGCCTTGGAAGTTGAACAAGAAAAGCGTGGAAATTTGTAAAAAAGCACCCCTTATAATAAATATTTTTTTTCTGATATATTTTTTTTAAATAAAAAGCAAACAGATGTTTTATTCGTTTATTATTTAATTTTTTTTAAGGTACTTAAATATTGCATTATAATATTAGGTTGTTCTTCTAACAATATAATATTTATTTTCACTAAAATAGACTACAATTTCTTAAAAATATTAGATGCAGCACTCAATTTAAAAAACTTAAATAATTCTGATAAACTTTTACAAACATTTTCAGTCCGCAAAATTTCTTTGTTTGAAGCATTCCCTAAAAAAATGAAACCTTTAATAATTTTTTTATTTTTTCATACATTTATAATCCTTTATTTTATAGGGGAATGTGGCGAACCATAGAAACTGTGGTTATGTAATGTTGGTTGCCTAAAATCAACAAAATCACTTTCTGGTCATTGCTCAGTGGGTTTATGAAAGTTAATTTTAAATAAAAATTGTGCTTACCAGCAACATAAATAAACAAAGCACAAGTTGACATATTCTAAAGGTCCATTAATAAGCATTTAAATACAGAATTTTGGCAATTAAGAAGCACAATTTTTTTGCATTTTAAATTGTCAAAACTCTGTATTTAAACGCTTATTAATAACCTTTAGAATATGTCAACTTGTGCTTTGTTTATTTGTTTTGCTGGTAAGCACAATATTTAATTAAAATTAACTTATACAGGGTGTGCAAAAAGTTCGGAATATCGCTCCTAATTTCGTAAATACTTTTCTTAGAAGGTTGATTTTTTTAAGGTCGATTTCTATTTTTTCAACGCGCATCTTTTAAACTTATATTCAAATATACAGGGTGTCCACGTTTCTCAGAAGACTGCACAACTTTCTTATTTTAAATGGAACACCCTATTTTTTATTTTTTTTTATAAATCTAGATGTCATTATCAGTTCAACGATATGTCGCTTGCTACCCTTAAATTACTAAATGTTACCCTTTTTAATAGAATTTGTTTCTGTGTTAAAAAGTTTGGAATATCGTCTGTAAAATCGTAAATACTTTTCGTAGAAGGTTAGTTTTTTTGAGGTTCATTTTTATTTTTATAATACGCATCTAACAAGCATACACTCAACTATACAGGGTGTTTCCCTTTTTTAGGAGGCTAGTCAACTTTCTTATTTTAAATGGAGCACCCTATATTTTATTTTTTTTTTATGAATCTAGATGTCACTAGCAGTTTAACGAGATGTCGCTTGCTACCCTTAAGTTACTAAATACCCCTTTTAACAGAATTTGTTTCTGTGTAAAAAAGTTTGGAATATCGCCTGTAAAATCGTAAATACTTTTCGTAGAAAGTTAATTTTTTCGAGGTTCATTTCTATTTTTTAAATACGCATCTAACAAGCGTACATTTAACTATACAGCATGTTCCCGTTTTTTTTAGATAACTAGACAACTTTCTTATTTTAAATAGAAGATCCTGATTTTTATTTTTTTTAATCTAGATGACTAGATTCATAAAAAAAAAATAAAAATAGGGTGTTCCATTTAAAATAAGAAAGTTGTATAGTCTCCTAAAAAAGGGGAACATACTGTATAGTTAAGTGTATGCTTGTTAGATGCGTATTCAAAAAAAAAAAAATGGACCTCAAAAAAATTAACCTTCTACGAAAAGTATTTACGATTTTACAGGCGATATTCCAAACTTTTAAACACAGAAACAAATTCTATTAAAAAGGGTAACATTTAGTAACTTAAGGGTAGCAAGCGACATATCGTTGAACTGCTAATGACATCTAGATTTATAAAAAAAAATAAAAAATAAGGTGTTCCATTTAAAATAAGAATGTTGTGCAGTCTCCTAAAAAAGGGGAACACCCTGTATAGTTAAGTGAATGCTCGTTAGATGCGTATTAAAAAAATAGAAATGGACCTCGAAAAAACTAACCTTCTACGAAAAGTATTTGCGATTTTACAGGCGATATTCCAAACTTTTTAACACAGAAACAAATTCTGTTAAAAGGGGTAACATTTAGTAACTTAAGGGTAGCAAGCGACATATCGTTAAACTGCTAATGACATCTAGATTCATAAAAAAAATAAAATATAGGGTGTTCCATTTAAAATAAGAAAGTTGACTAGCCTCCTAAAAAAGCGAAACACCCTGTATAGCTGAGTGTATGCTTGTTAGATGCGTATTAAAAAAATAGAAATCGACCTCGAAAAAATCAACCTTCTAGGAAAAGTATTTACGAAATTAGGAGCGATATTCCAAACTTTTTGCACACCCTGTATAAACCCCCTGAGCAATGATCAGAAAGTGGTGTTTTTTGTTGAATTTAGGCAACTAACATTACATAACCACAGTTTCTATGCTTCTCGACATTTCATGTTATAAATACTTACATTCATCAAAAGAAATCTTCAATCCTTGCGTTGGTCCATCGCAATTTTTACAAATTTGCCTTATTTCATTTTGAAGGCCTTCCAAAATTGCAATAATTTGTTGATCCGACTAAAAAAAACCACATAACCTAAAAATACTTCAGCACATGTCAAAAAATTACCTGGCTGTTTTTTGAAGCGCAAATCTCCATTAGTTGGTTTAAAAGAATGGCATTGCCACTAATAATTTGTTGTTCCATGACAGATAACAGCTGATAGAGAAATTTTCCGCCATCTTCGAGTTCATTTTTGTTTGTGGGCGGGGTTAACGATTCTTGATCCAGGAGGCGCGGGTTTGGAATATTTGGCGCTATACCTAGGAGACCAGGTTTTATTTTTGCCGTTGATAACGCATAGGAAAGAACTGCAGCATCGTAAGCTTCCATTTTTAATACTTTTGAAGAACTAGAAATTTCGTTTTTCATAAAATTATACTTTTTTTTAATTCTTAAGGCTATAGATTCAAATTCATTACAATGGGATGTTCTGTGCACTCAAAAGTTTGTAAAAGTCATCTCCCTGAATGTCAGTTATTTTCGAAATTTCAACAAAATGTGTAAAAATACGGAGTAATACATCAATAACTATGATTAAAAATATTTAGGATATGTTTGTGATACATAGAAGTGGTACTGAGTGCACGAAATAACAAAAATATGGTAAAATAGTACTTTTGGTGTTTTTCTTTCTGCATTGAGATCTTTGAACAAGCACATCTATATTAAGGAAAACCGTAAGTTGCAATTTTAATCATTTACTAGCTTAAATAAACCATGGTAAATTAACGTATTATGGTTTAGCTTAGACCACGTAATGTATATAAACTAGAGATGTGCCAGTGGTATTTGACCAAGATTTTGACCAGGTATTAATACGGTATTTTGATCGCCCCATTTTAAAGGTGGTCATATTCCTCGTCATATTCTGTATTAAAAAATGAGCTTTTTCGATTTTTTTTTCGAAAATTTTAAAATTTAAAATTGCATATTTAGTATAAATTAATAAAAAAAAATCTATTCAGACAAAAAACCACAAGAATACTTTTTTTGTTAAGAAAAAAGTTTTTTTTTTAATTCTTAAAAGAAAAGTTCCTGTAATTTTTATAGTAGCCGAAATTTAAATTTAATAACAGTTGGGGGGCTCCGGTGCCCCCTTTTTTATTATTCGATTTTTTTAAGAACCAATAGGGTTCTTCCTTTTATGAAAAATGATTTTTACCAAGAATTTGAACTTGATTTGACTTTTCGTTCTTAAGATATTGTGCCCATAAGAAAAGTGTGACATACAGACGAACGCACGGACGGATTTTTTAAAAGTTGTTCAAAATTCGATGAAACGCACGAATCTGTAAGAATTTTTGCTCTACGACGAAAAATATCGATTTTAGGATTGGGCTGATCAAATTTATAATACTTCGACTTTGTCTACGAAGAGTATAATAATAGGTGACTTTATGTTTTTTCGGAACTATACAAATAGCAATAAAAAATACTAAAATAAAATAAAAAGAATAGTACCATTAAGTATTTATTTAATTTTTTTCCTTAAGATTTTTGATTTTTCATTAAATACAAGTTTTTTGGGAATAATACCATATTTGACCGTATTAATACCAAAAATTTTGACCCGTCAAAATCTTTTTGGTCAAAAGCACAACCCTAGCTATTTAGTAGAAGACGGGAGCTCATGACTTATACGAGCTTCTAGAAGCACAGATTAGAAGATCTGTGAATTTGGAACCCTAGTCTTAATTTTTTTTTACATTAATTCATGCTGACTATTTTTCTACTTACTGAACAAGCAAAAACGAAAAATAAATAAATAAAAAACACAAATAACTTAAATCCCATTTATTCAAAATAAAAATACAGTTACAAAACTGAATAAAACTTTACAAATTGAAAAAAAAAATCTTACAACCTAAAGTTTTACTTTATTTATTTTATTTACAATAAATTATTTTAATTTTTATATTCATTACTTATATTGTCACATAAAATATACAGCATTTATTATTTACAGTTTTTTTTTATTAAAAAAAGGCATTTATTTAATAAAAAATGAATTAACTCGTTTTAAAAAGGGGCACCATTGTTTTTTGTAGTCTTTTGTACAAAATTTTGAATAATAGATTGCGAATTTTCAACTTAGGTTGCGATTTTGACTCTAGGAAAAAAAAAACAAGCATAAAACAAATAAAATCTATAATAATAAACATCCAAAATTATAATACAAATTAACAAATTAGCTAAGAAATTAAATTAAATAAAACTATTTGCAAATCTATACTAAGACAATTTAAAATCTATTTTTTTGAACTTTTTGCCCAAAAAAATAAATCATTCAAGCAATTTTTCATTTATTTAAATTATTTATAATAAAAAAAAAGTATACAGTTCATATCACACAATTTGTTTGAAGTTCGTAATTACACCTAACCTAAATTTCCTTCTCGAAGGACCAAAAATTTAATTATAACCTTCAAACATGGAAATTAGGTTAGGTACACTCTTTATCGCTGACATATCAGTGCAAAAATAACAAATACCCAAAACACTTATATTTAACTCACCCTCCGACTTCCGATGCGTCTTCCGGTTTCCCAGGGGGCGGGGCTAATCTTTCGCCCCGCCCTATAAGTGGGGGTTTTCCGGGTGGGAGGTTTTGCACCGATTCTTGCTGCTCGCGCATTTGACGTTTGCGTTTTTTACTCCAAAGCTCGTGACAATCTTGCCAAGTTGGTAATTCAGGCGCGTTTATTCTAAAAACACAAAAAATAACATTATTTTTATACCTGAAGGAGAAATACACACGGTCAACTCCTACGTCACAGATCACAGATCCACATTAAAAAACTGTCTGTGAAGTAGAATTTTGATTCTGTCAGATTAGGCCACTTTTTTAGAACAATATTTTGTGAAAATAAAAGGCTTTCTTAGGGAACCCTTAGTATAAAAATGTGCTATAATGTCGTAAATTCGATATTTCAAGTTTAGTTCATTGTAAAACTCTATAATATACAGTTTATGTGTTAACGTTGTGCACCCTCCAAGATGTGAATTTTAAACGCAAATTGCTTGAGAAAGCAACCATATGAAGAGGTCTCGTAGGTACCATTGTAAAATTGCCATTTTTTTCTATTACCTAGAATAAACCATACCCCTCAATATGGTTGCTTTCTCAAGCAATTCGCGTTTAAAGCTGACATCTTGTTGGGTGATCATCATCATTAGATTAATAAGGGATTTTTTAATTCTTGCGGTAGATTCTTGGGTAATTTTAAATTAAAATATCGTAAATAGGATATAAAGGAACATTTTTACACAAATGGGACCTAAAAAACTCTTTTATTTTTCTTTAAATAATGTTTTAAAAAGACCAATGTTGAAAACACAGAATAAGAAAAACATGACCATTTTCTTTGGTCCGTAATGTTGGTTGCCTAAAAAAATTTCACAGATAGTATTTTAATGCACTTCTGTGAACTGTGACGTAGGGCTTGACGGTGTCTATTAGACTATTTGCCGACGTTTCGATTTGTTGATTAAAATCATTGACAAGGCTGTAGCAATAGAGATTTTTTTACAATAGAATCCCTGTTTGAAAATTTGATAAAAAATATATACAGGGTGTTACCAAATAACTAGGAAAAAATTCAGGGGGTAATTCCTGGACACATTTTAAGTAAATAGTTCATATAAACATGTGTCCGAAAATCCTTCTTTTCTGAGATACAGAATGCCAAAGTTTCTAAAAAAAAACTTTTTTTTTAAGATTATCAAGAAACTAAACCAGATATTTATTTAAAACTTAGCACGGGTAATTTTCTTACCATTAGGCATAAAGTGCGGTAAAAAAAAAATAAAAATTATAATTGGAAGGGGCATACATTTGGGGTTACCATGGGGGTTGTTCACCCCCAACTTTTTTGTGTGTTACTTTTTTGGTATTTTCATAAAATAATTAGAAGCCCTAGAATATGATCTTTAAAATTAATGTCTTGTTCGTTTTTCATAAAACTAACCGTTTTCGAGAAAAAAATTCCCAAAAGCAACAAAATTTCTTTTTTAAGTTTGGCTTTTTTATGTTAATGAAAATAAAACATCAACAATGAATGGTTAATTAATTTCTTGTTTTTATTATTATTTTAAATAAATATATGGTTTAGCTTTTTAGTAATCTTAAGATTAAAATTTGTTTTTAGAAACTTTGACACCCTGGATCATGGAAACGAAGGATTTTAGGACACATGTTTATATAAACTTTTTTTCTTAAAATGGGTTCAGGAATTACCCCCTGAATTTTTTCCTAATTATTTGGTAACACCCTGTATTTGTATAAAAAAAAAGTAAGGTTATGTTAACTTACGATTCAGGGTTAATATTCTTCAACCAAGGCGATTTCAAAGCATCTTCTGCCGTTATTCTCTTGTCCGGATCCAAATCCAACATCTTATCCAAAAGATCCAAAGCAGAAGTTGGCATAAAAACAAATTCTTCTCGTAAATGCCTCCTGTATATTTTTTTCGGTTTTAGAGTGTGAAAAAGCGGCAGTTTAATAACCGAAGGCCAAACTGCAGGAGTTGGAGTACCACACAACTTAGAAATGATGTCAAGTTGCTGCATTTCTGCGTTGGCCTTGAAACAAAAAACAATCCTCTTAGATCTTGGTCAAGCGTTCGATGCATTGAATCATGAAGCGTAACTTTGTTATTTATGAACCGATTTTGATAATATTGGTGTTAAATTTGAAGTAATTTTGTCAGGAATCATTTAAAATAAGACCAAACGTAGAGGGCGCTAGCGAAGCCCCAAAAAACGCTATAAATGTAAATTAACCTCAAATTTTTACATTTTCAAGCGTTTTTATCGGGTTTTCTCAGTTTTGTTTCAATTTTTTTCGGTTAACTCTTAACAATCTTGCTAGATCTTGGGAATGCGTTCGATGCATTGAATCATGAAGCGTAACTTTGTTATTTATGAACCGATTTTGATCACATTGGTCTTAAATTTGAAGTAAATTTGTAAGGAATCATTTAAATTAAGACCAATTGTAGAGGGCGCTACCGTAGCCCCAAAAAACGCAATAAATGAAGTTAACCTCAAATTTTTACACTTTTTGATGTTTCTTTCGCGTTTTCTCGGTTTTTAACCAGATTTTATCGGTTAACTCACCTGGAAAAGCGGTTTTTTCAAAAACAGCTCCCCCAAAATGCACCCACAGCTCCAAACATCAATAGCAGGGCCGTATCGTTCCTCCCCGAGCAATAATTCAGGTGGACGGTACCAAAGCGTTATAACTTTATTCGTATAAGGTCTTTGTCGATCTTCCGCATTATATAATCGTGCCAAACCAAAATCAGCCAACTTGACTTCACCCCTATTAAACAAAAAATTAACACCTCGAATTTTATAACCTCAAAAACGCATTACCTATTGTTCATTAGAATATTACTGCATTTTATATCACGATGAAGGAAATTCTTCTTATGGCAATAATTTAACCCATCGAGCAATTGTTTCATAATACATGCGTTATTTGTTTCGTTGAAATCTACCATTCCTGATTCCAAAAGACCCATTAGGTCATGGTCCATGTATTCAAAAACGAGGTAAAATGATCCTTTATCCTAGAAAGAAGAAAAATGTCAAATTTGACAGTTGGGAAAGCAATTTGACGTTTATAACCTCAAATTGTCAATAGTGCTACATGAATTTTCGATTATAAAATAAACAAGTGGTTGTTGCATGGTAATGTCCAGAAAAAGTAAGGGTATTGTCTAATTATATACCGAGTGCGAAGCACGAGGTTAATAATTAAACGAAAACACCCTTGCTTTTATTGCGTATTCAACAAGCACGCTTTTAAAATCAAACATTTATCAAGAGCACGAGGGCTATTCGACACGATTATTTCATTTATAAATACCATTTACCCAACAAAATAATATTAATTTTATTTAAACACGAATACGACTAACCGAAAGAACAATTTTTAAAAAACAAATTAACAAAAAATCATAATTTTGTCTTCTATCCAGGTATTTTATTGGCTGTCAGTGCTTGACAACCGCGGGATATTTCAACTCAGGTTGTTGCCAACGGGTGATTTCTAGTATAACTCGCAGTAAAATGCTTTAAATTTTGGCATAAACCTCAAATTTGACATATGAATAAAATATTATTTTTGGCGCCAAATATATCCAAAAAAGTTAATGAGATCTCAAAAAAATGTCAAGTTTGACACTTGGGAACGAAATTTGGTGTTTATAACCTCAAAATTTGGTGTTTTATGCTTCAAATAGATGTTAATTGATTAAATAAACATTATTTAACCTAAAAGGCAAAGTTTTTGGCGCCAAAAGAATAGGTTCCTTTTGGTAGAAAGTCTAAAAATAAAACGTCGGGCGCCAGTTTTTTTTAAAAGAGAAGCAAAAAATGTCAAGTTTGACACTTGGTGTTTATAACCTCAAAATGTTGTGTTTAATGCTTCAAATAGGTATTAATTAATTAAATAAGCATTATTTAAACTCAAATTTAAAGTTTTTAGCACCAAAAGTATTCTATTTGGGGAAAACTCTAAAATTAAATCGTTGGGCGCCAAATTTACGATTCTAACCTAAAAAAAAGCTACTTACCTTTCGGAAATCAACAGCATCTTGCTTGTCAGTTACAATTTCCCTCAAATTAACAATATTCTTATGATTCAGCTGCCTTAAAATCTTAATTTCACGAACTGCCGTTATAGGAAAACCCTCCTTTTCATTTTCTAACCTCACTTTTTTCAACGCAACCAATTCGTCCGCTTTTACATCTTTGGCTTTGTACACTTGTCCATAGGTTCCTTCACCAATTTGAGCTATAACCTCAAACATATCAACGCACCGTTCACCCCAATCTTTACCGTACATTGTAACCGTTTTAGAACCGCGACGTTTTATAATTTTTGGCCGTTTTAGTTCCTTATTTCCTTTATTTTTGGTTGGTTTGAAGTCGTTGGCGCGAGGGGGCGTTGCTATTATGTCTTCGTCACCACTTAGTTCTTCTGTACCTGGTATTACTGAAAAAAGAGCAAAAAATGTCACGGACGTTACAATTTTCAGTTTTGACATTTTTAAAGCAAAAACAACGCAATTTTAAAGGCAAATTGGCGTTAATTAACTTTAATGACATTGGTTAAGCTAATAAAGCAAAAAACAAATGTCAAGGACGTAACGCCAAATCGAAATTTTGTGTTTTTAGTCCAAAAAACGGGTAGTTAACTGTTTTTTAGGTAAATTTGCCTTTTTTTTAATTTAAATTAAGTTTAACGTCTTTGGTTGAGCAAATAATGCAAAAATATATGTCAAGGACGTAACGCAAAATCAAAATTTGTTGTTTTGAATCCAAAAAACTGGTAGTTAATCGTTTTTTAGGCAAATTTGGCTTAAATTAAGTCTAAAGCTTTTGGTTAAGCTAATAAAGCAAAAAATATATGTCAAGGACGTAACAAAAAATCAAAATTTGTTGTTTTTTATGCAAAATAACCGTTTTTGAGCCTAATTTTTAATAAAACTTACCTGGCGGCATCGGTAAGTTCATAATTCCCTTCCTAGGTGGTGTTTTAGCCCTCACAGGCTTAAAAGGGGGCGGAGTCGGTGACCTAGAAGGTGGGGACTCTATGGTTTCCAACTGTGTTTGATCTATGCCCGGTGGTAACGGAAGTTTTGTCACACTCTTTGGTTTTGGTGGTTTCACTGGTTCAATGTTATTTTGGATAGGAACTATTGCATTTTCTGTTGAAAAAGAAGATTTTTTAATTTCAAGGTCAAATTTTAGCTATTTCAAGGTCAATTTGTATTGTCAAGGTCAAGTTTTAGTTATTTTTAAGGTCAAATTTTAGTGGAATTATTATTATAACCCAGTGATGAGAGAATTAAATAGACTAAAATACACCAAATCTATTTGGTAAACTGATAAACAAACCTTTTATTTTGTGGGATTAGGAGAAGTGTTTATATTTTCCTTATCTCTGATAGGCTGACAAGAATCATAACACCAACTAGTAAATTTCTTTAATTTTGTCTTTTTTTATGATATTGCATTGTAAAACACTGATATTTACCATTTAATGCACTATAATATCTCATTTTTCTTAAAAATTGGTTTGTTTACAGAAAACTATAAAAATTTACAAATGTGAGGTTAGAAAACTCCATTAGCGGCGGCGAATAGTGGCGACGACACATGTATTTTTTGTACACAGAAGTAAAAAATAGAATGCTTTCTGTTTCAGAAGGCGTATCAAATTTTAGCAAATCAAAAATAACGCTTAAATGTGTTTATTAACCTTAATCACGAATTTTGCTTCAATATTAAAGACTATTTTTAAATAAATGTATCGCTATTGGAATTTTAAACGTAACACAAGTTAGCGTGGAGAGGGGGCAATATCAACATTTTTCCCTTACTTGAGAGTGTTTATCAGATACCCAAATATTGTGCCGCAGTATTTAAATGATGCTCCATCTATTTAATTGTCTTATCATTGGGAATTACTATAACAACCTTAAAAATGTAAACATTGAGCCGCAGAATTTAAATGATGCTTCATCTATTTAATTGTCTTATCATTGGGAATTACTATAAAATAACCTTAAAAATGTAAATATTGTGCCGCCGTATTTAAATGATGCTCCATCTATTTAATTGTCTTATCATTGGGTATTACTATAAAATAACCTTAAAAATGTAAATATTGTGCCGCAGTATTTAAATGATGCTTCATCTATTTAATTGTCTTATCATTGGGAATTACTATAAAATAACCTTAAAAATGTAAAAATTGTGCCGCAGTATTTAAATGATGCTTCATCTATTTAATTGTCTTATCATTGGGAAATACCGAGGGGTTAATTTATAAGGAACTCCGTGTACACCTAAAAAAATAACTCCTAAAAACTCTTAAAAAACTCCCAGTAACTCCTAAAAATCCATGGAACTCCTTAAAAATCCTTAGAAACTCCAAATAACTCTTAGTAACTCCCAAGTAACTCCTAAATAACTCCGAGTAACTCGTGAATAACTCCGAGTAACTCCTAGTAAATCATTTAGTCAAATTCGCGACCTGTAACTAATAACCAGAGCTTCCGCTTATCGCGCATAGATGGCACTTAAGTCCAAATTTTTTTACAGATAATTTTAACCCGTTCTAACCTAAAAATAAGTCTAAAAGTGTCAAAGCATAAAACGATTGTGCGCGGTGTGAAGTTTTAAGTTAAATCAAAAGTTAAATTTAATAATACAATAGTTTTATTGGTAAGTACAATAACATTTCAGTTCATTTAGTTTTAAGGGGTGCTAGTTTTTTGTTCTCATCAAAAGAATTCTGTTCCGCTGCGTCTCGTCAAGATATGCCCTTTACAAGGCCCTTCAATAACAATTTACAAAACTAAGAAAAAACTCGGGAAAAAAACTATTACATTATATTCTTCTTGTATCCATTTTAAATGGGCAAAAGTGAGTAATTAGCAGCTATTGTGATAAATTTCAAAATTTAGTTTTGCTTTATTTCACTACAGTTTGTTCAAATTTGGTTTATTGGATCCAGACCTCGGCTAAGTTTGTTAATGGGCCATTAACACTTTCAAGGGGGGCTAGGGGAGCAAACACATGAAAAAATTTGCTGCAGTTAAGTCCTTAGACCTATCTAGAGGAGAGCTTTCTCCGGCACGTAGATTTAGGCAATTTATTTTCACTCTAAGATGATTTTTATTCAACGACCTTGAAATGCTCCTATGACCTTGACCAACGAATTTATTTTTTCATGATTCTGTTAACATTAACAGTTTAAACATCAATTTTGACGTTTAAGAAACTTTGCTTCATAAGATCAAATGTTTTTATTGTTTTTTTGCATGGCCTTCTAGACAAAACCCTGATTTTATCCGACTTAGATCGGAGATCGCACTTTATATGGGCAAAATGGCTCCGCGAGGATGTTGCTGCAATTTTTATATGTTGTAATTGGGAAAATTCTCTAAAGGCTCTCAAAATCTGGTCAAAATTGTATGATAGGTTTGTCTTCTACGACCAAATAACCCATTTTTTTGACTAAAAAATTAAATATTTTTCTATGCTTGACTTTTTAGTAAAACTTGTCATCTGTGATAATCTTTCAATTTTTTAATTATTAGAAATGTCACGCAAGAATACAAAATTCAAAATGACAACATTGACAGATTTATACTTTTCAAATATAAGTTTTTAAAAAACATACATTCTTCAGTTCTTTGGGTAAACGTTAATAAGATAAACAAAACATCAATAGTTGCTGAAGCTAAGTGAAAGAGAGTATCCTTGAAGCAATAAACATGGTAAAATAAATTAAACCCGGGTAAAAACTTTCTAGGTATTTTTTTAGGATGTTGAACAAAGCAATGTTAGGCGCAAGGATATCTTTAGGAAGAAGGAAGAAAAAAGTATCTTGAGGATAAGTTGCAATAAGACCATTTTAGCAGAAGAAAGTGTTCAAGTTGGACAATGTAAACAAAGTAGGTTTTTTTGGAAAGAAGTACGAGTTTACACACGTTTCAGAAATGCAACAAGACACCAATTTTGGGCATCGTATATATGAAGAAACATTGGGGACTTGAAATAATAAACCTCTCCTTTCTTGTTTAATAATATTTGACTTGTTTTAAACAAAAATATATCTTTAGAATGGTGTTAAATAATCGTATTATTTATTAAAAAAAATACCTTATTAAAGAATAGTTAACAAAAATAGCCTGAAAGTAACTCGTGTCTGTGGCACTTGTGCTATCGAACTTGCAAGTTTAATGAAATATGCCCCAATAGCTTTCTCACACCTTTTTATTTAAAAACAATCAACGAATTGATAAAAAGACAAAATATTATTACATAAAAAACTAGAGGTTTATTATTTCAGGATTTCCAATGTTTCTTCGTTGCGGTTTTGTACCAGCATCTTGAACAGTTTCTAAAAGTTTGGTCCACTATTTGTAAAACATTTGCCCAATGTTTGGCATAACCCACATTCCAAAAAACCCTGGCTACAAGAGCTCCGGATTTGCATGTGAATAACCACTACTAGAATCTATATATTCCTCCAATCGAAACTCAAAATTGGTGTCTTGTTGCATTTCTGAAATGTGTGTAAACTCGTACTTATTTCCAAAAAAACCTACTTTGTTTACAATGTCCAACTCAAACACGTTCTTCTGCTAAAATGGTCTTATTGCAGCTTATCCTCAAGATACTTTTTTCTTCCTAAACATATCCTGGCGCCTAACTTTGCTTTGTTCATCATCCTAAAAAAATACCTAGAAAGTTTTTACCCGGGTTGTATTTATTTTACCATGTTTATTGCTTTAATGATACTCTCTTTCACTTAGCTTCAGCAACTATTGATGTTTTGTTTATCTTATTAACGTTTACCCAAGAAAGAACTGAAGAATGTATGTTTTTTAAAAACTTATATTTGAAAAGTATAAATCTGTCAATGTTGTCATTTTGAATTTTGTATTCTTGCGTGACATTTCTAATAATTAAAAAATTGAAAGATTATCACAGATGATAAGTTTTACTAAAAAGTCAAGCATAGAAAAATATTTAATTTTTCAGTCAAAAAAATGTGTTATTTGGTCGTAGAAGACAAACCTATCATACAATTTTGACCAGATTTTGAGAGCCGTTAGAGATTTTTTTCAATTACAACATATAAAAATTGCAGCAACATCCTCGCGGAGCCATTTTGCCCATATAAAGTGATTACTAAAATCTGCATTTTTTAAATTTTAAGTGATGAGTCTGACAAAAAAAACTTTAATACATTTTTTGTAGAGAATTAAATTTACAATATTTTGTAAGGAATAATTTTTTCTGTAAATTTAATATTAACGATGGTACGATTTTTTTTCTAATTGGGGGGCTCCGTAGGGGTTTTTTTTATGATTGGATTTTTGTCAAAAACAATAGGGAACTTCCTCTCATAGAAATCGATTTTTCTTTTCGTGTAAATTTGAATTTGATTGGACTTTTGGTTTTTGAGATAGCGTGTTTACAAGAAACGTGACATACAGACAGACAGACAGACAAAAATTTTTTTTTTCAAAATTTGATGAAACGCACGAATATGTAAAAATTTTTGCTCTACGATGAAAAAAAATTTTTTTTTTAATCTGATCGATTGCAATATACTCTTCGGACTTGTTCCTGCGAAGAGTATAATAAGGGCTTAAATATTGCTCGTTTTTGGATAGTTTATGAATAATTTTTGCAGGCAATGTTGGTGAAAATAATAAAATTTTCGAAGACCTAGCGGGTGCAGGTGACATATTAACGTATTCTGACAACCGAAATGATCAACAGGAGGAGGATCACATTTTAAAACATTTCGGAACGTTGGATATGAAGAGTCTTGCACCAATGGATCCCACAAAAGAAAGTGTTAAAAATGGAAGGATCAAAGTAAATGACAAAGAAATCAGGAAATCTTCTCTTTGTTGGCTTCTCTCCAAGAATGCCAATAAATTAAGTGCGGACCGTCGGATAAGGGTACGTGGCATTCAAAACAAATCAACCATAATTTTTAACCAAAATACCTCTCAAAATTCACCAACCCTTGCTGACTCACCCGATGACTCAATGGCTTTGGAAATTGAAAATTATTATGCCATTTTTTATACTGTCGGATGGTATATTGGCCGACTAATTAAAAAAACGCAACATAATAAATATGTTGTTAAATTCCTGGAGCAAAATTTAGGAAAATTTTCGTGGCCCAAAAAAGACGACCTACAAGAGGTTAATGAAGAATTTATACTTTGTGGCCCCATTCAATTATTGGGCCAGATGCCTTTTACGATTACCGAACAGTGTAGAAAAGATATCCACCAAAGATTTAAATTTTTTAAGAAAGGATGATGCGAGGGATGATGCAATATTTACGTAGTTTTAGTTTGTTATATTCACATTTGGGTACAAATATATGTTTTTTGAAAGTTGTTACGAGGGTTTTTTTTGTTTTTTTTTGTTTGTAACTCGGTTTCTAATAAATAAATATTAAAAAATATAACCAAAGAAACTCCCAGTAACTCCCAATAACTCCAAGTAACTCTTAAGAAATTCTAGTAACTCCGATGAACTCTTAAAAACTCCCAGTAACTCCTTAAAACTCTTAGTAACTCATGAAAACTCCCAGTAATTCATAGGCAACTCCTAGAAACTCATAGGTAACTCCTAGGAACTCCTAATTTGTGTACACCAAATCTCCAATAAATTAACCCCTCGGGAAATACTATAACATAACCTAAAAATGTTTTTTTTTCGTTTTTGTGCGCTTACCTTTAGGAGGAGGAGCGTTATTTGGTAGAGGCGGAGTTGGTTGACCGTTTTCTGCACTATTAGAACCGTCTGTAACCGAAACCGGTAGCGCAATATCGGTTACATCAAGTTTATTGCTGTTTTCTTCGGGAATTGGAATATCATCAATGTCCATCGGTACACATGAAGAACTATTCGAATTATCGTTTTTGTTTTCGTCTGTTACATTTGTTGATGAGTTCGATATTTCTATTTGGTCATCCAGTTTTGTTTCACTTAAGAGGGGCACTTCTTCAGATTTGGCGTCTTTGTTTAGTTGGTTTGTTAACTTTTGGAGCACTAATTCGCGTTTGTGTTTGTCTTTTACTAATTCAGCGAATAAACTAGTGTCTGTTATTTTGTTTTTGAGTTGGGACGAACGAATTGAATGTGGAGAAGGGCTTCGCAATCTTCTGAAAAAGGAGAAAATTCGGTTAAAACATGATTTAATTGGCTTGGAACCAACATTACCTTAAATTTTGCTTTTAGCGTATTTTTTGCATTTAAACACAACAATATTTGTTAACAGGGAATGTCGCGAAGCATAGAAACTGTGGTTATGTAATGTTGGTTGCCTAAAATCAACAAAAAACACCACTTTCTGGTCATTGCTCAGTGGGTTTATTAGAGTTAATTTTAATTAAAAATTATGCTTACCAGCAATATAAATAAACAAAGCACACGTTGAAATATTCTAAAGGTCCATCAATAAGCGTTTAAATAGAGAATTTTGGCAACGTAAAAAGCCAAAAAATAGTGCTTCTAAATTGTGGAAATTATGAATTTAAACGCTTATTGTTGGACCTTTAGAATATTTTAACTTGTGCTTTGTTTATTTATGTTGCTGATAAGCACAATTTTTAATTAAAGTTAACTCTTATAAACCCACCGAGCAATGACCAGAAAGTGTTGTTTTTTGTTGATTTTGGGCAACCAACATTACATAACGACAGTTTCTATGGTTCGCGACATTCACGTTTAAACAAAAAATCATTGAATGGGTTAAAACTAGAAGATACTTTTTGCAAACTTTATTTTTTTTTATAAAAGTAAACATTTTATAAGATACTCTTTGCAGTAATCCAATGAATAATATTTGCAAGAAAGTTAATATTCGATTTTTTCCTAAACGGATGGAGTTATAAAAATTATAAATCGCATTTTGATACATGAAAAAGAGTCTTTAATTGCATAAAAAATCCCTTTTTTGTAAAATTAACATTAGAAAAAATATAAATTTTTTTCAACTTTGGGGGTGCTTATTACCCCCTATTTATTGTTCGATTGATTCCAAAAACAATAATCTTCTTCCCCTAAATGAGATTAATTTTTGTATAAAATTTCAAGCCGATCCAATAAACCGTTCTCGAGTTATTAAGGTAACAAATTTCGTTACGACAGACGGACAAAAAATAAGTCTTAAACGAACAAATCTGCTAAGATTTTTGCTCTAGGATGAATATTAACGATTTCAGAAAAGGTCTGACAAACGTAATATATTTTTTGACATTTTTATATGCAAAGAGAAATAATAAAACACTAAAAAAAACTAAAAAAGTTGCAATGGTAATAAATACCTTGTAGGGGTCCGTTCTCGTCTAGGGCTCCTGGACTTATACCTCTTACTTCTATTTCGACTAGGCGAAGGGCTGTAGTGTTTTTTACCCCAATCCGGTGACCTTGAACGCCTCCGGTGCGGACTCCGACTTCTAGACAACTTATTCTTTTCCCGCGTTCGTTCTCGCTCCTTTCTATGTTTTCTATGCTTCATTTCTGACTCCAATCTTCTCCTACTCCGACTTGGGGAGTGCGCAGACCTCCCATGATGATGATGATGGTGGTGATACCCGCTCCCACTGGGCTCCGGGCTTCTGCGCATGCTCGGTGAGCGTATTCGGTCATCTTCGACTAATATCGGACTATTAATCGCTTGCCGCACGCTTACTGGGTACTTGACTAACGGGGGCGTGTGCGGGGAGTCCCGCGGGGGGTCTTTGTAGCTTGTTTTAAGTGGGGGAGTCGCCCTTGGGGAGAGCGGGGAGCCTATGTCGCTCGTATTGGACACAGGCGAGCATTCTATGGTGTCGATTTCCGTTATTGTTTTCTGGGGCTCCCCTTTTGGGTCGTTTTGTGCCTCCCAGTCTGATAGAGGCTCCCCTTCGACGCGCGGGGAGGCGGTTTTGACGATCCTGTACACGGGGAATTAGTTTTTGTACTGAAGGTCGTTTTGAATTTTATAATAAACTTAACTAATAAAAGGAATCGTTAAAAGGAGTATTGATTAATCATCATGGTAATTTGAAATAACAATAGTTTTGTTAACTTTAGCATAAAGCCTAACAAGGGCGATTTATAGAAAGTTACTTTCACTTTACTTCGGCGTAACTTCACTTCCGCGTAACTTAACAAATTTGCTTAATTTATAGATTGTAAAGTTACGTGAAATTGAGAACAGGTATGCGCATGTGTCTGAACTCGCGACTTCTGACTATTTACACCTGGGCCGTAATTACGGAATATCGCTTCGTACGAAACCTACATAAGAAGATTTCGAACGAAGCGATATTCCGTAATCACCACCCTTGACAATAAGAGTGAATATCTCATTTTTGCAAATTTTGCGCATGATCGGCCAAGCTCGGCTTTTGACAGTACTACTTACAGCTAAATGAATCAACAAAGTAGCGATAAAGTAAGTATAAATTTGCTAATACATTCCCATGTTTTTATTTAAATTTCTGTTAAGTTACGCCGAAGTAAAGCGGAAGTAAAGTGAATGTAACGTTCTATAAATCGCCCTTAAAGGGGGTGTTAAAAATAGGAGTAACATAACCTATCTCTAAAAACATATTATTTTTATATATAATTTTATGCCTTGAAAAAAATATGCAACAGCCAGATTTTTTATATGTGTTAAAACATCTATTCAGGAAGCTAAATCCACAAAATGCACACAAATAAGAGTTAAGGGTTGGTGTGGTAGCCCCCCAAAAAGCCCCATTTAATTTGCAACATTAGATCACGATGAATCTACACCAAATTTTACAAATAGGTGCTAAATAAGATTTTAAAAAAATTTTGCAAAAATTATTCCTTTGAAAAAATTTCGTCTCCCCCTAACTGGCCCCCCAAAGAGTAATATTGAATCATGTTGGATTTACACCAAACTTTGTAAACAGATGCAAAATAAGGTCAGATTCTGAAAAACTTATATTTAATATTTTTTTTTCCAAATAAAGTCTTTTATTCCATTTAAGAAGGGGGCCCTTAGAGGGGTACAGCATTTACAAAAAATATATAAAAGTATAAGTTTTTAAGAACCTTATTTTGCATCTATTTGCAAAGTTTGATGTAAATCCAATATGATTAAATAAATAAATAAAAATTTCTTGCAAATACAAAAGAAAAACTTATTGGGGACCATTTAGGGGGAGAGAAGAAATTTTCTCATAGAAATAATTTTTTTCAGAAATTTTTTAAATTCTTATTTAGCACCTATTTGTAAAATTTGGTGCAGATCTATTGTGATCTAATGTTGCAAATTGGAGGGGGCTTTTTGGGGGGCTACCACGCCAACCCTAAACTCTTATTAGTGTTCATTTTGTAGATTTAGCTTCCTGAATAGATGTAGAACATCATAAAGATATATATTTTTTGTAAAAATTGCAATGTTAATTATCTTGATCTATATTGGGACCTCAAAAAAATGACTAACCTTGCTGGTGGGGTCTCCTCTTCGCTATCGCTGTCGACGCTTTCAATACTGGTACTTCTCGACCTATGTTTCCCCTTCTTTTTCCGTTTTTTAATCTTCTTGTCCTTCTTATGCTTTTTATCTTTCTTTTTCCGCTTTTTCTTGTCCAAATTCTCGTTATTCTCCTCATCATACTCGGCAACATAAGTGGGGGAACTTATCACTTGCCGTAAATACTCAGGTGGGGACACTTCTACCTTTTTCCGATGTCGTATATCACTCGACCGAGACGAACGCGAGGACACTGACAGTTTTCTTTCACGAACTAACACTGTTGGGGGCGATAAACTTAAGGGAGATGGGGATGCGGGTATTCTTCCAGAGGGGCCATCCAAACGATGCGTTCTGCGCCCTGGAAAATAAGGAAATTAGTCGTTTGTGGGGTAAAAACGGGCGTAAGTACCGAAATAAAAGATTCTTTGCAGGTCAAACACCGAAAGGCCGCGGCCACGGCCCCGAAAACTAAAAGGAAACCGCGGTGGACGGCCGAAATTATGAAAATTGTTTGGAAACATAGCGCAAAAATGCAAAAAACTAGGAATTAGCAGTTTATTAACAAGGTTTAAAGTGTTTTAGAGTGAAATATGTTTGTCTTAGATATAATAAAGTTTAGAAAAGTACGAAAAACGCCTTTTTGGCGTTAAAATGACGTTTGCTTGGTAAAAACAAAAATGATGCGCTACAGGGAGCGCTCATAAATTCGCCGCGATGTGCTTTTGTTTTACCAAAAGCGCCAAAGCACCCTGTCTTTATTTTGAGCTGTCAGTTTTTGGCGTCACCTAATATTTAAAGTGGCTTTAAGTTGTGTTTAAGTGCGTTTAAAGTGGTGTTTACTTACCAGAACTAGAAGGGGAATGCCCTATGTGAAGAGACCGACCCCCAGGTAGGTAAAAATCGTCTTCCACAGCGGGGGCATACCGCGCATATCTCCCGTTGCGATGCATGCCTTCGTCATCACTAAAACTGCCCCCGCTTTGTATTTCTCCAGCTTCGGGGGCTGATAGGTCTTCGGAACTTACATCTGAATATTCTACAAGTGGTTTAAATGTGCTAGATGACGTATTTTCAGCGGAACCGTTGTTTTCGCTGTTTTTACGTTTTTTTGACTTTTTGCTTTTACTGTTACTGTGCTTTCCATGCCTGGTTTTGTCCATTTTTTATACTGTTCAGCACATCATTGTACAAGTAGGGGGCTGAAAAAGGCCTGCAAATGGGGCACATTCTTAGCATTTTCCAAGGCCGATATTTTTTTTGGTTATGTTGACAGGAAAAGTGTCATGGCTACCGCTACTACACAGGCACGTAAAAATGCATGAAAACTAGGGTAATATGAGGGAAAACACAGGCAAAAACATGGAAAAGTCTTTATTTACATTGGTTTTTTTGATTAGTTATGACAGGAGTGACCTTGGGATTAAAAATGTCGCGTATACAACTATGAGCGATTGTTTAGGGTGGGTCTACTGTTACTATGCAAAAAACTAGCATTAAAATCACAAAAAACTCACCTTAAACGTTAATAATCCTCACTTGTGAATAAACTAAAGGTTAAGCACTGAACTAGCACAGTACACCACTTATCTCGAACCACTATTTTGGTTTTTTTTAGGGGCCGTCATTTACCCATTTTATTTCTGTTTTTTAATAATTTGCAGAGCTTTATCTGATTAGATAGCAATTGATATAGAATATATAAATAATTTCAGTTTTTTTGAATAAATTTATTAAATTGGATGAAGCATAATTCATGAAATTTTTTCGGATTTTTTAGATTTTCATTTAAGAACGATCCTGAACGCAGGACGCCATTTTCATTGAATCTAGAAGGCTGTGACGTCACACTACTCACACTGACGTGTCTTGATTTATACGCATGCGCGGTTTAGTTTTAGCGACACAGAAATCTGTAGTTAGTTCTATTAGTTGCTCTACTTGCTACTAGATGGCGCCACCTTTATTTAGTATAAACTATAACAGTTAGATGGCGATATACGTCGCGCTTTTTAAAACTTTATTAACAATTTCGTAAATTAGTGATTTAGCGTTTTTAATAATTATCTTTTTATACTCTTCACAAGAGTATATTGCAATCGATCAGAAAATCCTAAAATCGTCAATTTTCGTCGTAGAGCAAAAATTTTTGCAGATTCGTGCGTTTCATGACTTTTTAAGATTTTCATTTTTTGTCCGTCCGTCTGTCGGTCGGTCGGTCGGTCGGTCGGTCGGTCGGTAGGGTGTATGTCACGTTTCTTGTAAACACGCTATCTCAAAAACCAAAAGGGATATCAAACTCAAATTTTAAGGAAAAATCAACCTTTATAAGAGGAAGAACCCTATTGTTTTTGACAAGAATCCCATCACTACAAAGCCCCCTTCTGGGCTCCCCAAATGAAAAAAAAATCGTAGCTCAACTATTATTAAATTTACAAAAAAAATTATTGGACATAAAACATAGGAAATTGAATTCTCTACAGAAAAGTATTCGTTGGTTTTTTTGTCAGACCCCCCTTTTACCCCCCATCACAAAAAAACCTCCTATCTCCGTTATTATTCAATTTACAAAAAAAATCTTTTTTACAAAATTAATGGAAATTTAATTTTTTATTAAAAATCTTGGATTGTTTTTTGTAAAGTTAGCCAGTAAGGTTAAAAAAACAAAAACTAAAAGATTTCAATAACAAAAAACTTCTAAGTCCAAATAGCGTCACGCGTCGGTCAAGAAGGCCATGTCAAAAATATTTCAAACGAAACAAAGCCAGCTGTCAGAACAAATAACCTCAAATATCTTAAAGTTCAGAACTGACGTTTATCCTCTTCGTTAACTAAATTCTTCGTGTTTTCTGGTAATAGTTTGCACTCTTCGCAGATTTTTTTTACATAATTTTTTTTATAAGAGACTCTTAATTATCCTGTAATAGTTTTCTTGCGAAGAGTATACCATAAAATGTGTAGCAATTATATAAAAAATTGATTTAGGTTTGATTAATAAAGTTTAAAATTACACTTCTACCGATTTCGAATTCTACTCGAGCTACTTATCTGTGAAGAGTAACTACTACGCGTTTCGACTTTTACTTATTTCTTGTTATTTATTACTTATAATAACACACTATTAAATTATTTAGCCTTTAATTAATATTGACAGGTGAGAAAATTTTGTTTGTGCCGTAGTAATAATTATTTTTTAAGCAACTTTCTTTTGATGAATTCTAAAGATTTTTTATGTAGTTTTAAATGAGCGACCGGTTTTTGACTTTGCCGTTAATTGTAAATGTGTTTCCTAATAGGGATTTATTGAATACAGAGATCTTTGATTAGATTTATTATAGTACCGACTAGGTTTGTAAAATTAAAACATGTGGGAGTTTAAAAAAATAATAATTGATGGCGATAAGACTTAGAAATTTGTTCTATTTTTTTTAATAACATGGGAAAACATTTTATTGAAAATCGTTATTGTGTTTCTGGGTTTATTAGCTGTAGGTACATTTTTATGGCTAAGAAATAAAACAAGAGTTATTTTTATTACAACAAGTTCTAACAATTTTTAAAACACATTTTTTCTTTGATTTTTTTTAACTGATTTATAAAAATTTTATTTTAAATTTCTTTATAATTATCGAACTTACAAAGGCAAGCAAATAAATTATATTGCAATGTATAATTAACAGTTATTAACAAAGAAATTGTTTTCATTGTAAATACAATTATTTAACTATAGAAAAATTTCATAATCACATGAATGTAAAGAAATGTCATTTATTATATTATAAATTGATGAACTCTTAATGCTAATTGTAAAAAAAACATAAACATAACATACTTAATAGAAACTTCTTTGTACTACAAAATAGTGAGTGTTAAGGCTAGAGATTTAAATTTACAGATTCGAAGATCTGTGCTCCTAGAAGCTCGTATAAGTCATCTCCGTTGAGCTCCCGTCAATTCTACTAAATAGCAAATCTACACATCGTATATTAAAACTAAATGTAGGTTTGAAAACTAGAAAAATAGGGCTACATTATGGTTTTCTATATAAATCGCATATTTCTTTGTGTCGAAAATTTAACTTTAAAAATCGATTTTGTATTTTGGAGTCAGATTTTCGACACAAAGAAATAACCGATTTAAATGAAACCATAATAAGTTTGTAGCCCTATTTTTCTAGTTATCAAAACTACATTTAGTTTTAATATACGATGGGTCCTCATGTAGATGTGCTATTTAATAGAATTGACGGGAGCTCAACGGAGATGACTGATTCGAGCTTTATTTAGGAGCACAAATTAGAAGATCTGTTAATTTAAATATTTAGACTTAATAAGCTTTTCTACGCAGCAGCAACATTTTTTGTGAAAAAAATAAAAATAATTTTTACTCTCAAATTCAAAAGTAATTCTAAAAAAAAAAAATACACTATTTTTTTTAAATAATGTCGCAGTTTAATTGTGGTATGAGTATTTAAATTGCTTTATCAACATTTAAATTATTTTAACAATTTACTTGACTGCAATTTACACAAAAACATACAATAATTTGTATTAACAAAAAAACTTTTTTTTTCCCATAATCTTTTCAATGTTACGCTAATTTTAAAATTGACTTCACGCCAAAATAAAACGATAAAAAACATGTTTCCTACTTTGTAATTTATTTGCCTGCTGTAGGTAAAATAATTAATAAAATTAAAATTTTTGCTTTGGCATAAATTTTTTTTTAAATATTTTAGTAGAAATTGTCCAGGTTCAGGCTAGGAAAAGTTTTAAAAACGTAATAAATTGAATATAAAGATTATCTTTATGTACACGCCACCTTTGACACGTATTTGTGTAGTCAATTATTCTCTTTTCAGTATACAGGGTGTCCAAAAAATGGCGCATAAACGCGATGGTACACTCTTGGGGCTTTCTTAGGGATCCCTAGAAAATTGTCAAAAAAAATCCATCTATTATATTCTTTGAGAAAAATGCGAACAAAGTTGCATAAATTCGGCAACACAGTCTAGGAAAATACATCTAAAAATCCCATCTATAAGTCTAAAAATCCCATTTATGAGTCCTAATCATACACTTTTGCACTAAATTTTATTGACGTTGTTGTCAGCTTCATTTTATAAAAATTTTGTAAAATTAAATTGATTATAAAAATGTAATTCGACCATTTAATAAATAAACAAATGGTTGAATGATTTAAAATATACTGTAGCTTTGTTTAAACCATTTGTTTCGTTAATATGTGCTGTTATATCCAAGATATAAGCATTTAAAGTTTTGCACTTTGGGGCAACATATCTCCGAGGGTATATAAGATAGATTTTTTTTTAAAATTTTCTGGGGCTCCCTAGACATGCCCCAACAACGTACCATCGCGTTTATGCGCCATTATTTGGACACCCTGTATATGTATGTGTGTTGGAAGTACACCTGGGAAAGACATCTTTTACTGAAAATGGTCGTTCGTTGTTAGTTTATATGCCAGTCAGTATAAAATAACAAGTTTCCCTATATGGTATTGATGGGTATTTTTACCATCACATGAATTTATGTGGCTTACTTTTGTCGATTTAACTGCGTTTTATTATTTGTTTAGCCGTTTCTCTTTTATTTATTAACTTCATGAATGAATAGTCATGAATTTCTTGAAACTAATATGATTAAAAATATGTATAATTTGTTGTCCCAGCCCAGGTAGAAAAATTTGTCAGTAATGAGCTTTTTTTGAAACTTGTTATTTTTTTGGTGGTATTCTGATAAAAAAAATACTTAATTTAAATGCAAATTCGTATTTACCATTATAAAAGCAATCTACAAAATGAGTTTCATTAAAATCAGAGACAAAAAATATTTTAACTGAGCTTTTTTGGAAATTTTCAGAATTTGGCCAACTTTGAAAAGCTCTAGCAAAAAAACGAAAGCATTTGGAAAAAATCTAATTCCTGATTTGTTTACTACGGCTTTTAATTAGCTAAAAAACACAGTTTAAGGCAAATCTATTTTTTCAAAATTTGCCTCATTTTTAACTAAGTGGTAAGGGTACAAATTTTCGCAGTTTTTGAATTATCACGGCCACAAGTAATTTTTGCCAGCAATAAATGCCATCATCGCTTATGTAAAACAAGCTGCTTAATCCGAATCTGGCACTTAAAAAGTTGCAATGCTTTTGGTTTATCTGCTATGAGCTTTCGAAGGCAACTTCAAAGGCGACACCCGATTTTTTTCAAAATGCTCTAATTTTTAAAATATGTTTATTAGAAAAAATCTAAATGCTGATTCTTATTTTAAAACAAAAGAGCAATTTGCAAAATAAGTTTTATTAATATCAGAGACAAAAAATATTTTTGTTGAGCTTTTTTGAAAATTTATGAAACTTGGCCAGCTTTGACAAGCTCTAGCAAAAAAATGAAATCACTTGGAAAAAATCTGATTGCTGATTTGTTTTCTACAGCCTCTAATTAGCTAAAAAAACACAGTTTAAGGCAAATCTATTTTTTCAAAATTTACCTCCTTTTTAACCAAGGGGTAAGGGTCCAAATTTTCTCAGTTTTTGAATTATCACGACCCCAAGTAATTTTTTCCAGTAATGAATGCCATCAATGCTTATGTAAAACGAGCTGCTTAATCCGAATCTGGCACTTAAAAAGCTCCAACGCTTTTGGTTTGCCCAATACAAGCAAATTATCTGATGCGAAGAGTAATTTTTACCCATTTTTAGATTTATCAAAAGTTGTTTAATCCACTTTCCAATTTTGATAAGCACAAAAATAAAATGTAAAAACCGTTTCTCCTAAGGGGTCACGGCCATTAAAAGGTACATTTTGCTACGGTTTAAATAAGGAGCAATTAACACCTTTTTAATTAAATACCTAAAGAGATTCTATTTTTTTGTAATCGTATTATTACATGGTTTAATTTAATAACATAAAAATGTCCCTTAGGCTTCTGCTTTTTAGTATAAGTATCTAATTATATCCTATTGAAATTGGTCCGAAATTAGAAAAAACATGCTGGGATCTTTTCATGCTTTAATGAGCTTCAAGATTTTCTATTCAATCAATTTATCATTTTTGGTAATTGATAAGTTATATTTTTTGTGCTAGCTGATGATGTTTTTAACTAACGAAAGTTTAAACATTTCTCACTTCGCAAACAAACTCATCTTAAATGAAAGTTACGAGTCGAATATCTAATTAAATCAATAACAAAAAAACCTAAACAAGAGCGGGTTAGATCAGTGAGAGGGATAGATCATTTAAAAAGTTAAACTTCGCAGATAGCTCATTTTCTATGACTATTTCTTTATTTTTATATAATTGTTACACATTTTTTATGATACTCTTCGCAGTAGATGAAAAAAAAAGGTGCATTTCTTATTTTATTGAAAGAAACGTAAAACTTATTTTTTTTGTAAAATTAATGGGGATACAAAAAAATTACTACATGCTTTTTTATAGGGAAAAATACAATCTTTAATTTTATTAAGATTATTTTTTTTCGTAAAATTGATATTAACGAAAATATGAATTTTTTTCTACTTTGGGGGTGTTTTTAACCCTCCATTTATTACTTGATTTTTTCCAAAAACAATAGGGCTTGTCCTCTAAATGGGATTGATTTTTGTGTTAAATCTCAAGTCGATCTGATAAACCGTTCTTGAGTTATGGTGGTCACAGATTTCGTTACAGACAGACAAAAAAATAAAAGTCTTAAAAAGTCATGAAACGAACGAATATGTTTGCTCTAGGATGAATATTAACGATTTTAGAGAAGCTCTGACCAATCGCAATATACTCTTCGATTTTGTCTGCGAAGAGTATAATAACTGGAAAAGCTAAATATTAAATAAAAGATTACGAAATGTCCATCAGAATTTATAGAAACCTGTAAGCATTATGCAAATGACTCAGAACGTGGGAATATTGTAATGTTATCCGTAATAACAAACAAATAAAATTAAATAAAAATTTAAATACCAATTAGTTATGTTAAGCTACGAGACAAATTTACCAACTTAACTTTAAAAGAAAATGTCAAGGGTATAAAATGCACTTTACCACATGCTATTCGACAAAAAATATCATAACTTTTGTTCTTAATAACTTTTTCCTAATGGGTATTTTTTTTTATGTCTGCCTATAATTTTTAATAGACAATATTTTGTCTCCGACATTATTAAACATTTTTTTGTAGATTGTTTTTTTGTTATGGATTAAAAATGTGCACCTAAATTTTTTCTAAGAGAAATATCTTAAAAATTAAAGCATCTTGATGAAAATCATGTGTCCCGTTAAAAGTTGCCTACGAAAGCTCAATCAATTTTGAATTTATATATTTCAGTTTAAGTCGCTGCATTTTCTTTAAGATACTCATCGCAAATATTTTGTGGAAATGCTTCATCCTATTTGCAAAAAATATTTTTGTAAAAAATTTAATTACCTTTATTTTTTTGAATTAAAAATCTGTAGTCATTTAGCATAAGCAATATACAGAGTGTCCAAAAAATGGCGCATAAACGCGATGGTACGTTGTTGGGGCATGTCTAGGGAGCCCCAGAAAATGGTTAAAAAGAATCTATCTCATATACTTTCGTAGATATGTTGCCCCAAAGTGCGAAACTTTAAATGCTTATATCTGGAATATAACAGCACATATTAACGAAACAAATGGTTTAATACAAAGCTACAGTATATCTTAAACCATTCAACCATTTGTTTATTTATTAAATGAACGAATTACATTTTTATAATCAATTTAATTTTACCAACATTTCATGAAATGAAGCTGACAACAACGTCAATAAAATCTAGTGCAAAAGTGTATAATCAAGACTCATAAGATGAGATTTTAAGACTTATAGATGGGATTTTTAGATGTATTTTCCTAGACTGTGTTGCCGAACTTATGCAACTTTGTTCGCATTTTTCTCGATGAATATAACAGATGGATTTTTTTTTACAATTTTGTAGGGATCCCTGAGAATGTCTCAAGAGCGTACCATCGCGTTTATGCGCCATTTTTTGGACACCCTGTATGTAAATCTAAAATCAAACAGCTACATTTTGACTTCTATTTGTTCAAAATTACGTCGGTTAAATAAATTTTAGCATATTTTTAAACGAAGGTCAGTGTCAGTCGCATCCAAAAATAAAAATATATTTTATAACTTAATACCAATTTTCTATTTTTTATTAATTTTTTCTTCTTTATTTTTTTACCTGTTGCTTATTATTGTTTTTTGTAACTTTTTAAACTGAGCTCAAAAGAAAGTCAATAATCTGCAAAAATTATAATAACCTAAATAAAATACGTGACTTATTTTGAGGGCCAAAGGCTAAAATACTTTATTATTATGATGTCTGCAACATGTTATAGTTTAATTTTTATTAATTTAGAACTACAGGTTAATATACCTGTTTGATTCTAAAACGATGTGAAAGATGCCAATTAATTTTGACAGGAAAAATATCATCTTCAAAGTTGATTTGAAAGTTTGCCAACGATTTAAAAATAATAATCATTAAAAGAAATGAAAATTACTTTTAAATCTAATAATGCACGCACTTCCTTAATAGCTTTTGGGTTTGGTCCTTTCTTTGGTGTTTTAGAAAATATCTCTTTAAGGCTAGAGATTCAAATTCACAGATGTGAGTCATTGTTGAGCTCCCGTCAATTCTACTAAATAGCACATCTACATGAGAGCCTCATCGTATATTAAAATTAAATGTGGTTTTAAAAACTAGAAAAATAGAGCTACAAACGTATTATATCTTCATTTAAATCTATTATTTCTTTGTGTCGAAAATGTGACTTTAAAAAGGCCGATTTATAGAACGTTACTTTCACTTTACTTCCGCTTTACTTCGGCGTAACTTTACAGAAAATTAAATAAAGTACATGGGAATGTATTATTATTATTTATACTTCACTTTAGCGCTACTTTGCTGATTCATTTAGCTGTAAGTAGTACTGTCAAAAGCCGAGCTTGGCCGATCATGCGCAAAATTTGCAAAAATGAGATATTCACTCTTATTGTCAAGGGTGGTGATTACGGAATATCGCTTCGTACGAAACCTGCTGGTCTTCTTATGTAGGTTTCGTACAAAGCGATATTCCGTAATTACGGCCCAGGTGTAAATAGTCAGAAGTCGCGAGTTCAGACACATGCGCATACCTGTTCCCAATTTCACGTAACTTTAAAATCTATAAATTAAGCAAATTTGTTAAGTTACGCGGAAGTGAAGTTACGCCGAAGTAAAGTGAAAGTAACGTTCTATAAATCGCCCTTTTTAAAATCACTGTAACATTTTTGTTATTTGAAGTCAGATTTTCGGCACAAAGAAATAACCGATTTAAATGAAACCATAATACGTTTGTAGTCATATTTTTCTAGTTTTAGAAACTAGAGCACAGGTCTTAGAATCTGTAAATTTGAATCTCCAGCCTTAAATATTTCATCACACATAATTTCATAAAAATAAATTAGCAGAAAAACACCTCATTCTTTCTAATTTACTTCAAGAATGTACTTGCAACTAGTTAGGTTTTAAGGAGAAATCAAAACAAAAAATGTCAATTTTCTCCAAAGAGTATACTATTCATTCCCAGTTTAAAAAAAACCGAGCAGGCGAGCCATAGGGTGACATATTTTAACCTATATATTGTCATTAATGTCACTTATGTTTGCTGGTTATGTAAGAAAAGTAAAAAAAATTAAAAAATGCATTTAAAAACATGTTCAGGGCATCTGAAGCAAAAGCAATGGTCTCGACATATACTGAAGTAATTATTTTTTTATTAAATTATTTTATAATGCACTAATCATTAAACCATTTAAAGGTTTACACAAAATAGGAATTATTTATGTAAGTACTTACTTTTAAGAAGTCCTTTTAGGTATCATAGGAAAAATTAGCAATTTTACAAAAATGTCTACAATTTTCATTATAAATTCTCACATTTCAAGCAAAAATTGTTTCGTTTTTTCAATTTTTTCGCCTGTTTTATGTAACTGTCATATTTTTGGCATTGTTTAATTTTTAATGACAGTATATTTGAAATGTTATGCCAACTTTGTGGAAAATTAAAAAAGATTCTAGTTTTTATAGGTGACTATGTTTTTTTTTAACTGTGAATGGATAGTATCCAAGATGCATTTGTGATTCCTCCTTAATAAAGTTAATTTGCACGTAGCTTCTATAATTTACGTCTAGTTATCTATGAAGCATACAATTTAATAATCATTTCTAACAATTTCAACAAAATTACTTGCCTAGTACACAGAAGTAAATAAGTTTCTTTAAGTGCATAATTGTCATCATATCATTGCAAAAACTATTAGAAATTGTACTAATTCACATAAATCAGCTTTTAAGTCATGTTTTTATAACAATAATCTCTTTCCTTAATTGTTAATATTTACTTCAGTTCTACATTTAATTAAATAATATAAATAAATCAAAGAAATATGTACAGTTGGACAAGAAAGCTGTAATAATTAGAAATAATGGTAATATTTTCTAATTATGTAGTTTGATTTATATCTGGAGCGATAAAGTGACACTTTTCTGTACTAGGACCATGGGCAACCAGACTAAATAAAAAAAAAAAACCGCAAAATTTAAGTCAGGTAAAAACAAAAATCCAAGGCAAAATTATTATTGTTTTTAAAAAACAACAAAAGAAATATGAGAATAAATGGAATTGCATAAGTTTTAACACAAAAAATTAAAATTGCGTGTCAATTTTAGTATTGTATTTTATTCACCTTGAAAATTAAAAAGTATTTTTGTAATAGGATTAAATTTAACAACAATGTCTTACCAAATTGGATTTAAACTGATTTTTTTTTATTCACATATTTAACTACTATCCATTCACTGTTTAAAAAAAACACAGTCACCTATGAAAACTAGAATCATTTTCTTTGAAAAGTTGAATTTTCCTCAAGTTGGCATTATACATTCCAAATTTACTGCCATTAAAAATAAAAAAATGCCTAAAATAATATGACAGTTACATAAAACAGGCGTAAAAATTGCAAAAAAGAAACAATCTTGCTTGAGATGTGAGAATTTATAAAGAAAATTGTAGACATTTTTGTAAAAGTGCTAATTTATCCTATGATACCCAAAAGGACTTAACAGTGAGTACTTACATAAATAATTTCTATTTTGTGTAAACTTTTAAATGGTTTAATGATTAGTGCATTAAAAAGTAATTAAATAAAATAAAATATTTCTGTATATGTTGAGACCAATGTTTTTATTCAGATGCCCTGAATATGTTTTTAAATGCATTTTTTAATTTTTTTGACTTTTCTTACATAACCAGCAAACACAAGTGACATTAATGACAATATACAGGGTAAAATCTGTCACCTTATGGCTCACCTGCTTTGTTTCTTTTTTAATTGTGAATAAATAAGAGTTATAATTTTCCTAAAAAATGTCTACTTTTTTTCAAACACTCTGTAGATGGAATTCGGGACATCCTTTTCTAGTAATGTAAAATAAAGGTGTTAAAAAAGTGCATATGCCATAAAATTATGCACAAGTAGGTCTGTGTCATTACTCATTTAAACAAAGTGCAATAAACTTTTAAGTTTAACAAAACCATGCAAGAAAATTACTTATTGTAAAATGATAAAGAAGTCCATTTGTCGCGCTTCTTTCTACATGAAAGTATTTTAATAATAGCATACAATATTACAAGTAATTTATAAAATAATCCAAAACGTAATACGTAACATTAATGCATAAGCCCATAACTTATTTGTAAATCCAAAAAAAAAGACTTAAAAAAAGAAATGCAAATAATAAAAAAAAATTGTCGTTTTTTCAGGATTTTTTTGCGACAATAAATATTAGTGGCGTCAAAGTAGCATGAAAAACCTTAAAATCTCTAACCTTGGGGAAACTCTATGGATTGACTTCATTTTTTTTTGTAAAACGTTTAGAATTTAGTATAAATCACTAATAAAACTAAAATGACGCCGCTAGTCCTTCCTGAATTTTGTATACTCTTCGCAAACTATATCAAATCAAATTAAAAAAAAATGTTGATATATATGTTTAATAATAAGCGAGATACAAATTTTTGCAAATTGAGGGGGCATAGTGGGGGAGCATTTTTTTTTTTAATTTAGTAAATAATGAACGTTTTTTTGTGTTTCTTAAAAAATAAGCATGAAAAAAAAAATATTTAAAATTTGGGGGACTATAAGGGGGCGGAGCTCGGGAGGGGGTTAATATTTTGTTTATTATAAAATTTTATTCTCTTTAATTTTCATAAGAATGATTTTTTCTGTAGAGTTAATAATAAGCAAGTTACAGTTTGCAAAGAGTATAAAAAATTCAGGAAGGACTAGCGGCGCAATTTTAGTTTTTATTAGTGATTTAAATTTATTTTTGAATGTTTTGCAAAAAAAATTAAGTCAATCCATTGAGTTTCCCCAAAGTTAGAGGTGAAATGTTAGTTTGACGCGACTATATGTAAAAATTTTCACGTAAATTTTAGACATAACTTTATAAATTCTTCTTAAAACATACGTGGATTGGGATCGTAACTAATTATAATTGTATTTTGTATTGTAAACCTACTTAATTCTATTCTCATTGATTGAGTTCAAAAAATATGTTTTCAATAAGTATGTGAACGCTTATTAAAATCTCTTTACAAGTTTTAAATGCAAAATTGTTGATTTGCCCTTTTATGTAAAATTAATAATTGAAAATCCCACTTATGAAGTTCTATCATTTTTTTTTTTTTGAGATAAAATGCATTATGTTACTAGCTTCTTGTAAATGATACTTAAAACACTATGAAACACATTTTGGGAGATAAAATCAAAATACAACAGCCATCCTGTTAACATTCACACTTTTTCTTTACTTATCTACTAAATTTGAAAAGAAAGGCAAATTCTTAGAATAATTTTATTCCTAAATAAAATTTGCATAATTTTTACTGTCGACTGAAATAAAAATATTTGAGATGACTGATGAAATTTACATTGGTGTAGATTGAATTTAAGATAATGCAAAGTAGAGCTGACAGTTTTAAGGTAATTGCAATGCCAACTAAATAGGAAAGCACGTGTTTTATTTAAACAAAAGATAATAATAAAGTCACCTAGCGAAACTGCTAGTCGTTAGAAAATAACTGTTTTTATTGTCTTTATTGTTATATTTATTAAGTACTACTGTTTTACAATTGCATTTTTATTCATTTATGTTTTTAGAATATTTTTTATGATTTTTTAGTTCTACTATACAGGGTGTTACCTAATAACTAGTAAAACATTCAGGGGGTAATTCCTGAACCCATTTAAAAAAAAAAGTTTATATAAACATGTGTCCTTCGTTTCTGAGATACAGGGTGTCAAAGTTTCTCAAAAAAAATTTTAATCTTAATCTTTAATCTATTACTAAAAAGCTAAACCAGAAATTTATTTGAAATAATAATAAAAAAAAGAAATTAATTAACCCTTCATTGTTAATTATTTTTTATTTTCATTATCATAAAAAAGCCAAACTCAAAAAAGAAATTTTGTTGCCTTTGGGCAATGAATTTTTTTCTCGAATACGGTTAGTTTTATGAAAAAAAAACAGGACATACTCACTAGGGCTTCTAATTATTTTATGAAAATACCAAAAAAGTTGGGACTGAACAACCCCCATGGTACCCCCAAATGTTCCTCTTCCAATTATAATTTTGATTTTATTTCTACCGCACTTTATGCCTAACGGTAAGAAAATTACCCGTGCTAAGTTTTACATAAGTATCTGGTTTAGTTTCTTGGTTATCTTAAAAAAAAAAGTTTTTTTTAGAAACTTTGGCACCCTGTATTTCAGAAAGGAAGGATTTTCGAACACATATATTTATGAACTTTTTTACTTAAAATGTGTCCAGGAATTACCCCCTGAATTTTTTCCTAGTTATTTGGTAACACCCTGTATTTATTAACTACATACTGTTTTACAATTGCATTTTTATTCATTTATGTTTTTAGAATATTTTTATATGATTTTTTAGTTTTATTATATTTTTAAAAATATCAGAAAAAATAAATACAAAAATGAAAAATTAAATAAAAAAAAATAAAAAAAATTCAAATATTAAGGCTGTTTAATTCTATACGCTGTATTATGTTTTAAACGCCGTTAACAATAATGCATAATACAACATCTAATTTATTTATTAATAACTTATTAAAATATTAATTATTTTTTTTGTTCAATGAAAGTTTCACTTTCGTTTTTATTACATTTTTTCGATTTAATTATTAACATAATATCAGCTGATCATATCTTAGCTAGCTCCAATTTTGCGCTACTTTATTAATTATTAATAGAAAAATATAATAATTACCTTTTGCCATATAAACAATTTTTTTACAAAATGAAGATTTCTCCTTAGAAAAAAAAAATTAATAAAAAAGCACATTTTTTGAAGTACCTAAAAATGCACTTAATATTAAAAAAAAATGAATGAAATTAAAGTGCAAATCTAGTCATCCTTGGTACAAGTATAAATGCTTGCGTAAACTTATACTAAGAATGCTGTATAAGTGCAAATTTTACATGAATTAAAAAAATGGAAGATTATGACTAATCAAGTGATTCAAGTCTCATGCCGGGTAAATAATACTAGTAAGTAAAACTATACCTTTATTGTGTTATTTCCGTGATTTTATAACGTCTTAATCTGTCCACGAGATGACCTTACAATTAAATGGTGACGTAGGTAAAATACAGTTCTTTTTTTTAATAAATATTGATGTGTTTGTGAAGATAATTTCTTACCCTGCAAAAAAAATATGAAGAGCCACATTTTTTATATGTGCGGTTAGAACATCTATTTAAAAAGCTAAACCAACAAAATGTACACAAATAAGAGTTTAGAGTTGGCGTGGTAGCCCCCCAAAAAGCTTTCTTTAATTTGCAACATTAGATCACGATGGATCTGCACCAAATTTTACCAATAGGTGCTAATTAAAATTTTAAAATGATTTTTGAAAAAATTATTCCTCTAAAAAAATGTCATTTCTCTCCCTTAATGGCCCCCAAAGAATATTCAATCATGCTGAATTAACACCAAACTTTGTAAACAGGTGCAAAATAAAGTTTTAAACGAGGGGCAATTTAATGAAAGAATTAGTGTACAATTTTTTAAGAATTTGTTGAGAATTTGTTTAGAATTTGCTAAGAATTTGCTGAGAATTTGTTAAGAAGTTGTAAAATTTCTTACGAATTCGTAGTTTTTGTTGAGAATTTGTTAGGAATGAGTGTACACAATTTACCCATCTAATTTGCCCCTCGGTTTTAAACAACTTACTCTTAATACTTTTTTTCTAAAAATATTTCTTTACTCCATTTCAAGAATGGGGCCCTTAGAGGGCTAAAGAAATTAAAAAAAAATTATTAAGTATATACCTTTTTAACAACCTTATTTTGCATATATCTGCAAAGTTTGGTGAAAATCCAACATGATTGAATATAACTCTTCGGGGGGCACTTAGGGGGAGGAGAAATGTTTTGGAGGAACAATTTAAAAAAAAAAATTTTAACATCTTATTTAGCACCTATTTGTTAAATTTGGTGCAGATCTATCGTGATCTAACGTTGCAAATTAAAAGGACCTTTTTGGGGGGCTACCACGCCAACCCTAAACTCTTATTTGTGGGCATTTTGTGGATTTAGCTTCCTGAATAGATGTTCTAACAAATATAAAAAAATTATGTATTATATTTTTGTGAGAACTCCTTTTATTTATCTTGGCCTAGGGACTACTTCTCCAAAAAGTCTTAACAACCACTTTTAAAAAGTCCTCTTTAATTTAGTTTAAACTTAAAGTCTAGTTTGACCTTTAAAAAGCGATTTTGATCATATCCTGTACCTAAAGATTCCAATTCTCAAATAACCAAAAAAACAAGATATCTCTATTTCAAAAATTAGTTTCCTTTTTGTATGGCACTTATAATGTGTAACATTTCACTAATTGGTTAAGTGTTTTACTAGTTTTGCATCGTATACCTAAAGGTGTGATTTCGTTGAAGCGGCTGGCGGTGACCGTTGGCCGTCGCGTTTGGCGGTAGAGCACTTAAACAATGAATTTTAATGGCAGTGATTTTGTAGGCAGCGTCTCGACTTCAGCCGTCGACCGCCAGCCGTTGACGATTCCCTCGGTCTTGTTAAAGCGTTTGACCGCCGCGTTCAGTGTTGCGCCTGCGCATTTCATTGAATTGTCTTGGCTTGCTTGCTTTATGACCAGTCGTCGACGTCCGCGACTTGACTGCTCAAAAACAAGTCGCTCATCGCGACTCATCAATAAAAAATCGCAAAAAATTCAAAATGTCATTATTTTATATATACCTTATAATTTTTCGCCAAAAAATAATAAATTTTTCATAGTAATTATCATTTTTATAAATAATTACTTTTATAAAGTTCTCAATTTTGTTTTAAAAATAATTGTAATTATAATTAATTATAGGTATTAAAGAAAGTAATCATTTATCACACAATTGATCATTGATCACACAATACACATACAAAGATATTCTCTAAATAAAAGCAATTAGTACAGTCAATGTGCCCTAAATAATGAGGGGACATCGACAATATTCCGGGTGGGGTCGCCATTATAATATGTGATAACTGGAGGTCCAAAATGTAAAATCTCAAATTGCACCTCTGTCTTGGAAACGGGGTTATGAGCCCCCAAAGGGCCCCTTTCACTTCGTTTTGTAAGATCACGGTGAACCAAATTTTATAAATAGATGTTAAATAAGATTTTAAAATGATTTTCGTAAAAAAAAATCTGCATAAAAAATTCCTTCCCCCCTAAATAGCCCCGAATGAGTAATATCCAATCACGTTGGATTACCACCAAATTTTGGAAATAGATACGAAATAAGGTACTTAAAAACTTTGTCTGAATATTTTTTCTCCAAAAAAAATTCCTTTACCTCATAAACGAGGGGGGCCCTTAACCCTTTCGCTAGTGAATTTTCTATCAATTTATGTCACCTGAAACTCGAAAGGGTATTATTTTTGAATTTTATGAAATTTTGTAAATTTATATAAAAAAAAATTGCCCCACGCATTTAGGGGGGGCCACTACCAAATAGGCTTGATGTTTAACACCTTTTAAAATGTTTTTTTTTTGTTCGCTGACAGAGTCTGGATACATAATAAATATTTTTACTTTATATCTAAACACATTTCACATTAGGCAATTTTGTAGCCCCCCTAGTGGCCCCCTTAGAGACGAAAATATATTTTACTTTGGATTTGCGGCCCCCTTCAATTTTTAATATTAGATCTCGGTGGATCAACACGAAATTTTACAAATAGATCAAATAAAATGTAAAGTAATTACCGTGAAAGTTTTATAACTATTCAAATTCAATGGATTTTCAATTAGTTATTGCATGAATGCTCACATACTTACATATACCAAAGGGTATTATTATAGACGGATTGTCTGTGTTTTAAATAATTAAATACCGGCTACTTTTGCTTCCGTGATAGTTAAGAATGTGCATAACGAATTTTTGTTATAGTCCGAGAAAATCTTACAAAAAATCCTTGTTTTTCAGAAATTTTTCCGGCAGCACAATTTTTGTGGGGAAATTGTAGTATTTTATACCTAGAAACATAATTACCATGTGCGCACTCATGCGCATATTAGCATTTTATGCTATAGCCCCCCAAAGAGCCCCCTTTCATTCGTAATACTAGATCATGGTGGATCCAGACCAAATTTTGGAAGTAGACACTTAACAAGGTTCTAAAGAGATTTTATAAAAAATGTCTTCTAAAAAAATCTTTTTACTCCCCCCTAAATGGCCCTAAAAAAAGTAATATGTATCATGTTGGATTTATACCAAATTTTGCAAATAGATTTATAATAATGTTTTAAAGGACATTTTAAAAAGAAAAAATCTCTAAAAAATGTATTTCATTCTCCATAAAAAACAGCCCCCAAAAGGGCAAACATTTTTTTTTGGAAAAAATTTTAGAAAAAGGTTTCTTAAAATCTAAGTTTGCGTCCGCTTGCAAAATTTTTGTCTAAATCAAATTCAAATATGATAAATAATTATTAATTTGGGGCTATTTAGGGAGCCAAGGATTTTTTTTTTAAGATTTTTTTTTACGAAAATGATTTTAGAACCTTGTTTAGTGTCTATTTCCAAAATTTGGTTTAGATCCATCATGATCTAGTATTACGAATAAAAGGGGTCTCTTTGGGGGGCTCTAGCACAAAATGCTAATATGCGCATGAGTGCGCACATGGTAATTATGTTTCTAGGTATCAAATACTACACAAATATTGTGCTGCCCGAAAAATTTCCTTGCCAAATGTAAAATTTTCTCGGACTATTAAAAAAAGCCATTTTTTATCGTAATTGGAAAAACGCCCACGTCAAAACGGGTCGCTCTAGGTTCCAAATTAAAATTAAACATGAAAAAAATTAACTCCGGTTGATGCTACCACAAAAAAATGTAGAAAGCTATATTCGGCAAGACTGTAGTTAAAATTAGTAAAATGGATAATTGCCAAAAAGTCAAAACACTTTGCTACATTTCTACCTTTGACCATTTGGTTGGAGTAAAACTTAAAAAAATCAGCTAAAATATTATTATTATTAGTTTCCAGTTCTTACTACCAATCTGGCGAACAAAAATGCGTGACACTAAATAATGGGAAATTAGAATTTATTACGAGATTTATTATATTCGCCTAAGTGAAATGAGGCAGCTGAAACTTTTCAATTTTTAACGGGTAACACTTTGTTTTTTCATGCATAGAACATATTTGCTTCCGCATCACATATAAATATTTTGTATCGTGTGCAATATTGACGTAAACAGTAAAAGTTCTTAAATGGAAGCATAATTTTTTCAAAAAAAATGTTTAGAGTAAACTAGCAAGAATAGTAATATTTTGGTTGTATCACTTGTATTACTTTTTCCCACTGACTTAAAAAAAATAGATTGGCTTATTATACTCCTCGCAGACAAAATCGAAAACGAGGAGTATATTGTGATTGTTTTGAAAATTCTAAAATCGTCGTAGAGCAAAAATTCTTGCAGATTCGTGCGTTTCATTGAATTTTGAACAACTTTCAAAAAATCCGTCCGTCCGTCACGTTTTTTGTAAACACGATAACTTAAGAACGAAATGCCCAATCGTGTTCAAATTTGCAGGAAAAATTGTTCTCATTAAAATCTTGGTTGGGATTGTTATTGGAAAAAATCGGATAATAACAAGGGGGGTAAAGGGGCCCCTAAACTAGTAAAAAATTCATATTTCAGTTATTATAAATTTAAGAAAAAAACGAATTTCGTAGTATTAAAGCCCTTTTAACTCTTTACAAAAATTATTTTAAAACTTTTTTGATCCGACCCCCCATTAGCCCCCCAATTAAAAAAAACGCCGCATTTTCTTTATTATTTGATTTACTAAAAAAATTTCTTCTAAAAAATTAAAGAAAATGTCATTCTGTATTTAAAATAATTTTTCTAATTTTTTTTTGTTGAGTTATTAGGGCATAAAAGGCTAAAAGAAAGGTTTTTAGTGATAAAAAAGTTCTAAGTCCCATAAGTCTCGACCTTGGTCTAGGTGGCTTTGTAAAAACATTCGAAACACAGTAGCATCTTTCAAAGTCAAATTAAATCCGTCAGTGTCAGAATTCATATTTATGCTCTTGGCTAATAAATATTTTTTTTTGCGAAAGTAAGTTAATAGTTAGACCTCTTCGCAGATTTTTTTTTAAATAAAAAAATATTACTTTTATAAAATATTGTGATTAAATACTGCGAGGAGTATCCTATTAAATGTCGGCATTTTATAATAATACCTAACCCACTCAATGATCTAACATATTCAATGATCTAACCCATTTCTAGTTTTCATTTTAGGACTATTTAACAACAAGGAACAGTCTAACCTACACAGGCATAAACTATTGTATTAATTCAGTGGTTTCACCACAGTATAACGTTTTGTAAAAAAATAGGCTGCAACATAATTTTTATTTTTGTTTCATTATTTAAAAGAAATCAAGTACAATAAAAAATGCAATTTTCAAATCCATTTAAGTATACCCCATTAGTTTTTTTACGATCCCTATAAATCAGGTCTCTTAAAATTTTTCTTTAATTAAGAATAAAATCTTTGTAGTCTAAGGGTTAATGCTAATAAAACTGAAAACACTAAAGAAATTAATGGTTTTCCATAAACGTAAAAAAACTCTAAAAACTATTTTTTACGTAGGCAAAAGGTATCTTATTATAATCATTTTCATTCAGAAAATACCTATTTTTAACCAGGTAAAGTGTCGTCAAATTGTCTTAAAAATATTTATAGCCAAAATTAAGTGCAAATACTATAATTGTAATTCCAAAAATAAATTGGGTATACAGGTCCAAAAATTAAGCGTCAGACCAATTTATTAGAATTTTGTATGAATATTACCTCGAAATTTGTCTCAAATTTTGTATGAATTTTAATATTTAACGCATAACTTAAGTCAAGTTGAAAAAAATTGTAATAATAATGATTTTACAAAAATAAAGCACAAAGCTCTAAAAAAAAACAAAGTTGGCTTTGAATTTTCCATACATTCAACTGTTTGTTACGTATGGTCATAGCCATGCGCGATCATTGCAGAGGTCTATAATACGATTTATACAGAGTTGCCAAATTTCTAATTTTTTATCTTTTAAGAATGGAACGTAATAGACATCGTCAAGCCCTACGTCATAGTTCACAGAAGTGCATTAAAATACTATCTGTGAAACTTTTTTAGGCAACCAACATTACGGACCAAAGAAAATGGTCATTTTTTTCTTATTCGGTGTTTCCAACATTGGTCTTTTTAAAACATTATTTAAAGAAAAATAAGATAGTTGTTTAGGTCCCATTGGTGTAAAAAATGTTCCTTTATATCTTATTTACGATATTTTAATTTAAAATTACCCGAGAAACTACCGCAAGAATCAAAAAATTCCTTATTGATCTGATGATCATGTTGACCCACCAAGATATCAGCTTTAAACGCGAATTGCTTGAGAACGCAAATATATCAAGGGATATAGTTTGTTCTAGGTAATAGAAAAAAATGTTAATTTTACAATGATACTTACCAGACCTCTTGATATGGTTGCTTTCTTAAGCAATTTGCGTTTAAAATTCACATCTTGGAGGGTGCACAACATTAACATATAAACTGTATATTTTACAGTTTTACAATGAACTAAACTTGAAATATCGAATTTAAGACATTATAGCACATTTTTATACCAAGGGTTCCCTAAGAAAGCCTTTTATTTTCACAAAATATTGTTCTAAAAAAGTGGCTCAATCTGACAGAATCAAATTTCTACTTCACAGACAGTTTTTTGATGTGGATCTGTGATCTGTGACGTAGGAGTTGACCGCGTGTATTGTGAATGAACATAGAACATCAGTAGGGGAAAGTAGGGAAATTTGGAGAAGTCTGACAACGTAGCATTTGCACTCTACACCAGCTTGCTTTGACGTCGACCCTACCACTAGATTTTCCATACTATCTCGGCTTTGTCTGAAAATACTAAACACAAATTATTTATCCATAAATACATATTTGTTAGTGTGTATTGAACAACGCTAACGGAGGTTGTTCAACGCAAATTAATTAAATTCGTTTATAAATTAAAATTAAACCTCATGTTTCAATAAAACTAAAATAACCGAGTAAAATTCACACCTGCTGAGAAGTGCACACCAAATCTATAAATAAAAAGCACCTTAAATACATTGTGTAATAGTGAATAAGTTTTTGTGATTTTTTTGAATGCTGTCACAAATAAGTTTTTGAAAACCTACATGATTTTTTGAAGACGCAGCAGGTTTTTGTTTTTTTTTCTGAAGGTAAGTCAATTCCTAGTCATTTTTAGGTTATGTATTTATTGTTTATTACCCTTAAATGGTTTTAATACCATAAATGCACTTTTATTGATTAAACAACTGTCTTATTACTTTAAATTGATTTATCAATCATTTTAATGCTTTTTCTAGAAAAATGGCCATGTTGCCAAGTTTATTAGGTAATGCGCGTGATTTTAGGTGGTGCTTTTTACCCCCTATTTATAATCCGATTTTTCCCAAAAACAACAAGCTTCTCCCCCTAAATAAGATTGATTTTTGTACCAAATTTCAAGTCGATCCAAAAACCGTTCTTGAGTTATTGTGGTCACAAATTTAGTGACAGACGGACGGACAAAAATAAAAAGTCATAAAACGAACAAATCTAAGAATATTTTTGCTCTAGGATGAATACTTACGATTTAGAAAATGTCTGACCTCACTTAAAATTCTCTTGGACACTTGTCTGCAAAGAGTTTTATGATAAAATTAAGAAAGAATAAAACAAAATTAAAAAATTAACCTAAAATACAAAACTGACATTTTTGTTTGACATCTTTGACGTTTAACCTAAGTGACAGCTGACAGCTGTCAAAAATGGCGGTAATTTTAAAAACATTGTTTTCTTTTCATCAATGTTGTCTATACAAACAAAATTCAAAGTGTAAAATTTAAAATTATGATTATAGAAGTACCTAATTTAAATAAATAAACCATGAACTAAATGATAATACCAAGTGGTTTCAATTTAAATGATAATTTAACAATTTTATACAGTAACACACGATTTCGATTATCCTATTCAACCTTTTTCAGGTGCAGTGGTTTTTAATAAAACTATGTCTGGTTAAAGTTTTTATTTTTGTAAAATCAGCTTTTTCAATTATTGGATTTAACCATGCAAAATTAAAACTAAATTGATATTTTGTGGTGGATAAAATACAGGGTGTCCGCGTTTAGTTTGCTTTTTTTGATATGGCAAATAGCTGGAAAAAATCCAAGACATTTGATAAAAACAGTTTTTTGAAAAAGTGCCCGCCTTCGATAATAATGGCCTTTAAGCAGGTAGACTAAAAACACGTAATCGTAAATATTTACAAAATGATTTGTTTAACCATCATGAAATTTGTACAATCAATAAAGGAAATAAAAACGGTAATTTGAAACCTATTTTGAAATTTGGGGCCCCTTTTAAAATGGGTTAAACACTGGTAGTGTTGATAAAAACTGCATTACCTTTTAGAATTTTGTAATTTGGTTTATTTTTTTTTCAAGTTAAAACTTTTTTTTATACTCAAAATTTCTGAAAAACTGTACCGTTTTTAAATTAACTTCCAAAAACTCTCTAAATGTGCCTCATATTTTGCATTTGACTTGACAAAAAACTTAGTTCAATTTAGTGACAGTGGTCAGTGACATAGAAATTTCAAAAGAAAGTCTAGTCTTATGCAAAAATATGGAGTACATAAAGACTGTTTTTGGCAGTTTATTCGTAAATGGTACAGTTGCTCAGAAATTTCTAGTGGTAAAAAAGTTTTAACTTGAATTGGAGTATTTAAAAATATAAACAAAATTCGCAAAGGTAAAGAAATCAAAACAAGACATCCTGTATTATACTATTTGCAATATTGCAGAGGAATCAAAAAGCACACCAAGGATTGGTCGGACATTTTCTAAAATCGTAAAAATTTATCCTAGAAAAAAATCGCTCTGGATTCGTGTTTTTTTTAATTATCTGTCTGACATTCCATTTTTTTGTATTAATTTATTGGAAAAATCTAAAAGAGAGTGTGCATCATGCTTTATTCCTTATACGATGGGTTTATAATATAATATTAAACATTTAATTTGCCACCCACTTGGAAAACAAGTTTCCAAAAAATCCACCTTCTTTTTAATGTCATGTCAGTGATGACTCATAGTGTAGGATTTTACACAATACAAATCTCATTTACCTAGTCACTTTATATCACCTGTGAGATGCAATGACACATGATTTATATTTTTTTTCTTATAATTTAATATTTCACAAGATTCATTGTTAATAATGTATCTAATAATAGCACCAATATTCTGAAAAATTACGACAATAATTTTTTTAAATCCTAAATATTTAACATACTATCGTGGACATGGAATTTAAAACGATTTTTTGTCAGCCACCTTTAATTTTTTGAATTTTACTCTATTGTGAATGGAGTTTTTCTATCGTAGTTTTCGAATGTTATTTTGACAACAAATGCGTCAAATGTATTTTATTAAAATAAATTATGTAAAATGTTCTGCCGGCGAGAAAAGTAGTAAGAAGATATTTCCTTTTTTAAATAATTTTGTTTTAGGATAACAATAAAGCTCTAATCTTCGTAAAACATCAGAGAAATGTTTCTTGTTAATGTCGACTTCGCATAAAACTTGAGATGTTTAGGCCACTATTTTGACCATATTTACAATGCAAAAATTGATCGTTTTAAATTCCATGTCCATGTTAGTAGAACAAAAATCTCTTTGGATTCGTTCGTTTCATGACTTTTTTATTTTGTCCGTCTGTCTGTCACTAAATTTGTGACCGACATAACTCAAGAACGGTTTATCGGATCGACTTGAAATTTGGTACAAAAATCAATCTCATATAGGGGATGAAATTTGTTCTTTTTAGAACAAAATCGAATAATAAATAGGGAGTGCAAAGCACCCCTAAAATTTAAGAAAATTCATATTTCTGTTAATATCAATTTTACGAAGAAAAATCAAGGTAATATTAGAAGCTGCTTTTTTTTTTAATTGTAATGCATTTTGCATTTTTTTCTACCTCCACCCGTTTGAAAAAAAAATCTAATTTTAACCTTCTTAAAAAAAAGATAAAAAATGCACTTTTCTTGCAAAAGATAATATCATAATCTAAAATGTTAGTTAAAAAAAATAACATAACATAATCAATTTATTTTCGTGTAACCCACTCACTGATCTAACCCACTGTTGTTTTGTCTCATATAAAAATCAGCTGTGACAGGGTGACTCATTTAAAAAGTCGTGATCACCCGGGCTATAATGACCTCCACTTCAAAGTTTATTTACCCCTATATTTAAGAACGTTAACTTTTGTTATGTGGACATCAAAATTCTTTGAGGGTGCATTCAACTATTCTAAGAATGAGTATATCGAACACGCCCTAATTTTTTTTTAGTAAATTTTCCATTTTACAGTTCTTTTTTGTTTTATATGACATTATTTTGTATAAACAATGTAAAATAATATAAAATGACTTCTTTGGAAAATTTTATCTATATTAAAACCACAACAAAAAAAATCTAAACGCGTAGGAAATTAAAATGACGAATTTGTTGGTTTTGTGATAAATATTTTTAATAATAAACAATTATATTAATTAATTTTCAATGTTTTTGCGTCATTTATTAAATAAGAACAAGGAACACATGACACCGAATTAAATGTATTCCTTAATTTTAAGTTTTTTTAAATTTTCTAAAAAAACCCATTTTTGCACTTTTTTAATAAATAAAAACCATGACAAATATTTATCCATGTTAAAACTTACATAAGTATATTTTCTGACCATGAAAATTATCACGGTACTTAAATACACTATCTTTGGTTTCAAAAACTTATAAAATTTTAATTGTAAATTATAATTCTAGTTGTAAATTTTTATACCTAAATATATTATTATTTTAATCAAAAAAACGATAGTGTTTTTACAAAAACGACTAGAAAACACTTCGTCAATTTCCTATTAACCTAGTTCCACTAAATTTAATCTTTTTTTTTCACAATAACAAAGGTTAAATAAAGGTAATTATTTTACGTTCAACATGTAATTGTTTTTTAACCTATCTTGCGTAAGAATAATGAAAATTATATAAATACTTACAAATAAAAACGTTCTTATCATTAAAAACAATGAATAGTTATGTAAAATATTCCCAGGTTAGGTTGATTTTTTTTCCGGTCCTTCTCGCCGGAGATGCCATATTGATTATTTATGTCATGATAGAAAATGTAGAAATACACACGGTCAACTCCTACGTCACAGATCCACATTGAAAAACTGTCTGTGAAGTAGAATTTTGATTCTGTCAGATTTAGCCACTTTTTTAGAACAATATTTTGTAAAAATAAAAGGCTTTCTTAGGGAGCCCTTGGTATAAAAATGTGCTCTAATGTCTTAAATTCAATATTTCAAGTTTAGTTTATTGAAAAATTCTATAATATAAAGTGTATGTGTTAATGTTGTGCACCCTCCAAGATGTGAATTTTAAACGCAAATTGCTTAAGAAAGCAACCATATCAAGAGGTCTGATAAGTACCATTGTAAAATTAACATTTTTTTCTATTACCTAGAACAAACCATACCCCTTGATATGGTTGCGTTCTCAAGCAATTCGCGTTTAAAGCTGACATCTTGGTGGGTGATCATTATCATCAGATTAATAAGGGATTTTTTAATTCTTGCGGTAGTTTCTCGGTTATTTTAAATTAAAATATCGTAAATAAGATATTAAGGAACATTTTTAGACCAATGGGACCTAAAAAACTCTTTTATTTTTCTTAAGATAATGTTTTAAAAAGACCAATGTTGGAAACACAGAATAAGAAAAAAATGACCATTTTCTTTGGTCCGTAATGTTGGTTGCCTAAAAAAATTTCACAGATAGTATTTTAATGCACTTCTGTGAACTGTGACGTAGGGCTTGACGGTGTCTATTGGTTTTTAGTACGCCAAAGGCGGATTTACCTTCGTTGAAACGAAATTAGATCATGTCATTGCAATTTTATTGTTGTAAGCTCTCATATTTATTTTTCGAAATCAAACCTTATTATTATACTCTTCGCAAGACTAGGTCCGAAGAGTATATTGCAATCGATACGAAAATTCTAAAATCGTCAATTTTCGTCGTAGAGCAATTCGTGCGTTTCATGACTTTTTAAGATTTTCATTTTTTGTCCGTCCGTTGGTCGGTCGGTCGGTGTGTATGTATGTCACGTTTCTTGTAAACACGCTATCTTAAGAACCAAAATTCCAATCCAATTCAAATTTTAAGGAAAAATCAATCTCTATAAGAGGAAGATCCCTATTGTTTTTGATAAGAATCCGAATACTACAAAGCCCCCTTTTCAGCCCCCCAAATGAAAAAAAAATCGTAGCTCAACTATTATTGAATTTACAAAAAAAATTATTTGACATAGAATATAGACAATTTAATTCTTTACCAAAAAGTATTCGTTAATTTTTTTGTCTGACCCCCCAATTACTCCCCACCACAAAAAAACCTCCTATCTCCGTTATTATTCAATCTACAAAAAAAATATTCCCTGCAAAATTAATGAAAATTTTATTTTCTATTAAAAATGTTGGTTTATTTTTTGTAAAGTTAACCAGCAAGGTTAAAAAAACAAAAAATAGACGATTTTAGTAGCAAAAAACTTCTAAGTCCTAATTGCGTCACGAGTCGGTCAAGAAGGCCATGCGAATAATATTTCAACCAACAAAACAAAAGCAGCTGTCAGAACAAATAACCTCACATAAGTATGTTTAACGTCAAAACTGACGTTTATCCACTTCGTTAATTAAATTCTTCGTGTTTTCTGTTAATAGTTTGCACTCTTCGCAGATTTTTTTAAATAAAATTTGTTTTATTAAACAAAAACTATTATCCTTCAATAGTTTTCTTGCGAAGAGTATGCTATAGAATGTGTAGCAATTATATAAAATACTGATTTAGCTTTGATTTAAATAATATAAAATTACACTTCTACCGAATCCGAATTCTACTTAAGCTACTCATTTGCGAAGAGTAATTTCTACGCGTTTCGACTTCCACCCATTCTAGTTTTTAGTCATGAACTGTTTGAATTTTACAATTATTCATGACACAAGAAACTATACTATTGCAAATAAAATAGGTTAATGCAAAAAAGAGCCTACGGTAACAGACATAAAGATTAAAGATCATAAATCTCGTCGATTATATTTTGATTGTTGAGTAACAATAAATAAAAATAGATAATGAAAACAAACACCTTCATTTTTCAGTCTTCAAATAAGGATCAATGTTCAAAGTCATTTAAGCAATTATATTCAATTTGAAATGGTTAATAATAAACGTCTACCTCCTTCCAACGTGCATTTTATTATTATTTAATAGTTAATAATATAATTTTATAGCTTATTACAAGTAAATGCAGTATAACTCTAAGAATATCTGGAGACCTTGAGGGCTTTATAGAGAAATAGGTTTCAGATAACATAAGTAAAAAAGTAGTTCTTATATTTGCGTTCTATAATAAGCACATTATGAAACCCGAAATTTGCTTTTTTAAGGTTGCCGAATTGCTTCATTACTAAACCCAAAATTTCATTTTATTAGGTTCGTTTTCCACATGCAACAAGATGAATTCCCTCGCAAGGTACTTGTTATTTACAAATTTCACTATTATAAACTATCAGGGGACATAGTTTTTTTTTAAAGAGAAAACTAGAAGAATTGGAGAAACGGTATCAACGGTTATATTTTCTCAAAAACGCCTATTTTTTCTGTATTAAGGGAGTAAAGTTTACAAATGTCATTATTCGATATGTCTGACCTAAATTTACTTTTTACTTCCAAATGTCAATGTTGCCAAACCAATAACAACAAAATTTTAAGCTAAGTTTTTAATTCAAATTAAAAATGCTTTTTAATAGATTAAATGAAGCAAATATCGTGCGATCCACAAAATTTGACGTCGACTCTTGCCATGCATTTGTAAAATTTCATTTTTTTTCATTGTTAAAACATTGTCGATTGTCATATTTTTGACGTTCCACCGCCAGAGTCGACGTCAAATTTTGTGGATCGCACGTTATAAAAAACTCGTTTTATAAGGCGTTTTTTAACACTTGTCCAAACCTGGACGCGTGCTAAAAAACGATCCTTATAAAACTATGCTTTAATATACTATTTTATGATTTTCTACTTCTATTTTTAAAATGACACTTATTGCACGACTTGATTAAACCTTAAATAATTCTTAAGACTTTAGCCATTGTCTTGCAAGCCGTAAGTAATGGCACTTTATCCACGGGGTGAAGTTGCAACAAGCTCTTTACCCACGGGCCGAAGTTAGCTTTACTTGCAGAAAATGGCAGATGACACTTATCGTATTTATTTTAGTTGTCAAAAATGTATAATTTGGTTCTTATTATTTATAAAAATGTATTCTAGTTAGAGTAAAACAAAAACATATGTTTACATTTCTAAAAATTAAGCCCTGCAAATTCTGTTTTAGTTAGACATTTTATGTCTGCAAAAATTACTTTTATAATATCGCCAAATACGTGTTTTTTGTGTAAAATCTAACATTGCTTTTGTCTGAGACCAGAAATTGATGTAAAATTAAAGTACCTATTTTGAATGTTACCTTGGATCTTGCATACTAACTAGAAAAATGGGCGGTTTTATTTGTATGCAAGCTTAGATTGTAGATTTCTTTCTTGTTCGGAATGCTAACCGATTTAGAATACACTTCTTTATACTCCTATTTAAATATACCGGGAAAAGCTGAACAAACAATTCTTATACAAAGATCCATTTTACTTGAGGCTTAAGGCCGATTTATAGAACGTTACTTTCACCTTACTTTCGCTTTACTTCGGCGTAACTTTACAGAAAATTAAATAAAATACATGGGAATGTATTAGCAAATTTATACTACACTTTAGCGCTACTTTGCTGATTCATTTAGCTGTAAGTAGTACTGTCAAAAGCCGAGCTTGGCCGATCATGCGCAAAATTTGCAAAAATGAGATATTCACCCTTATTGTCAAGGGTGGTGATTACGGAATATCGCTTCGTACAAAACCTGCTTGTCTTCTTATGTAGGTTTTGTACGAAGCGATATTCCGTAATTACGGCCCAGGTGTAAATAGTCAGAAGTCGCGGGTTCAGACACATGCGCATACCTGTTCCCAATTTCACGTAACTTTACAATCTATAAATTATGCAAATTTGTTAAGTTACGCGGAAGTGAAGTTACGCCGAAGTAAAGTGAAAGTAACGTTCTATAAATCGCCCTTTAGATTCTATTTTTATTGGTTATAAATAAAAGAAATTCAGGATATGGCTTTACAATGTTGTTTATTGAATTCTTTGTCATAAAAAGGTTTAATACGACCTGTTTAGTACTTTTTATAAGCAGTAAAAGCTTAACATAAGAAGTGCGGTTAAAAAGTGAAAAGTAACATTTTTGTAAATGTTAAACAATGATAGTCTTGTTCGTAACGCTTGTAATTAACCATAATTATTTATGAGACAAGAATAAAGATGCGCTGTCAATGACCCCATCAAAACTTTTATGAGGTCCTTACTTTCAGCTATCAAGGTCAAAAACATTTTTTTTTTGATTACCTAACAATTTTTACAGTTTTATCAAAAAATAAAATTTCGCTGGTTTTTTGTGGAAAATATTTATTTCTTTAAATGTGGTAGTAAATGGAGTATAGCATATTTCAAAATCAGCGTACTAGTTTAATTATTGTTATTTAAAACATTTAAATGAGTCATTAGCTAAGAATTAAATTCAATTGCATTTTTTTAGCAGTATTATATGCAAGAAGTCAAGAACTATTACTTTCTCTACATTATAGTACCTACGTATTAAGTAATAAGTAAATGAGGTACTATTTAATCGAGTAATAAATATTACACGTGTGTAATACACTATTGAGTTTATTACTTTAGAAATAAAAAAAAATGCAATTTATTCAAAAATACAAATTTAACAAAAAACAAACAAATTGGCTTTTTTGGATCAGCTATAAGACCTTTTCCCACATAGATTTGTGGGACCGCCTATTAATTTGCATAGGAGGCGCGAAAAACAGTTAATTCTTAATTCTACCAATTTGCAAAACCTTGAGTCAATCGAGGTTAAGGATATTATTTTAAGTAATTAGCAACGAGTTCCATTAACTCCCGTCTAGGTCTAGAATATCATTTTTAATAATTATACTCATCGCCAAATTGCACAATGTGAGAAATTTAATTTTGCACTGCGAAGGAAGTTCACTATTAGCTTTTAATTTTTCGTGTATTTTTGTGAAGACTATAATACTCTTTTTCTTGACTTTTTTTATTTGTTATATAACTGTTACACATTCTATATAATATTCTTCGCAGTAGATGATTAAAAAGGTGCATTTTTTATTTTATAAAAAAAAACGTAAAACTTATTTTTTTTGTAAACGGGTGGAGACACAAAAAAATTATTTGATGCTTTTTTATAGGGAAAAATACAATCTTTAATTTAGTTAAGATTATTTTTTTTCGTAAAATTGATATTAACGAAAATATGAATTTTTTTCTACTTTGGGGGTGTTTTTAGCCCTCTATTTATTACTTAATTTTTTCCTTGAGAACTACAGACAGACGGACAAAAAATAAAAGTCTTAAAAGGTCATGAAACGAACGAATCTGCAAAAATGTTTGCTCCAGGATGAATATTAACGATTTTAGAGAAGGAAAAGTATAATAATGGGGTGTTTTTTAGATGCAAAAGTGTGATTTGTTTAAAAAAAAAACAAATGACTGTTCTGTAAAATTAAATAACAATAAAAGTAACCTTTTTCTTATTTGACCTAGACTAGAATTTTTTAATCATAGTTTAAACTTTAATCAAAGCTGACACGAAATAGTGTAATTTAGGAATCAAGGACATTTGATACTTCCTTTTTATATTATTCATTTTGGCAATAAATAATGTTATTAATTAATAATTATTTAAATCACCTTTTTTGTCCTATGTTTAACTTTAATCTTAAAATTAAATCACCGCAACGCGGAATGTCTCTAAGCATAAAAACTGTGGTTATGTAATGTAGGTTGCCTAAAATCAACAAAAAACACCACTTTCTGATCATTGCTCAGTGGGTTTATATGAGTTTATTTTAATAAATAATTGTGCTTACCATGAACATAAATAAACAAAGCACAAGTTGACATATTCTAAAGGTCCGTCAATAAGCGTTTAAATACAGAATTTTTGCAATTTAAAAGCACGATTTTTTGCATTTGAAATTGCCAAAATTCTGTATTCAAACGCTTATTGATGCACCTTTAGAATATGTCAAATTGTGCTTTGTTTATTTATGTTGCTGGTAAGCACAATTTTTAATTAAAATAACTCTTATAAACCCACTGAGCAATGACCAGAAAGTGCTGTTTTTTGTTGATTTTAGGCAACCCACATTACATAACCACAGTTTCTATGCTTAGCGACATTCCCCTTTAAAATAAAGTATTATAACTCAGTATCTGCAAACAACAAAAAAAATTAATATGTTTTACAGATTTTTTCCTAGAAATTGACTCATTTATCAACTAGGTTTACTGCAATTTGACTGCATAAACAATTTAATTTTATGTTTCGCGGACACCGAGGCAAAACCTCGTAAGTTAAATTTTTTTCAAAAATGAGATTTTGATGCATAATATTAATATTTGCACTTTTGGCAAGCTGCAAAAGGTCCTTGTAGTCCTGGAAATTAGTAATGATTTGATATACCATTACTTTTTGGGAAAAATGTGAATTTTAGCACTCACTAGGTGCAGCGTTGGAGCCGTCAATTTGTTCCCAAAAAATTGGCGCGCTAAAATCTAGAAAATTACTACCGGTTTATTTGAGACCATTAACATCTTTACCTACATGTATAGGGGTCAAAAGGGGGTCAAAAATGAACAGTACAAATAAAATTATGAATCATACTTACAATTTACAAATATTGCAAATTTTGTTAGGTAAACATTTATAAACAAAATCAGTATTATTTTCAAAATAAAATGGAGCAGACATGAAGTTAATTGAAAGTGAAAATAATTTATTAAAAATATCGATTTATTTAAAGTGAAGCAAGAGTGCACACACCTTAAAGTGTAAACATTAACGAACAATGTCCTGAGACATAAAAAAATCAATTTTTTTTTTAATTTTGCATTTTTTAATAATATTGCATTGTAAAACACTGATATTTAACATTCAATATATACAGGGTGTCCAAAAATGGCGCATAAACGCGATGGTACGTTGTTGGGGCATATCTAGGGAGCTCCAGAAAATTGTTAAAAAAAATCTATCTCATATACCCTCGTAGATATGTTGCCCCAAAGTGCGAAACTTTAAATGCTTGTATCTTTAATAAAACAGCACATATTAACGAGACAAATGGTTTAATACAAAGCTACAGTATATCTTAAACCATTTAACTATTTGTTTATTTATTAAATGGTCGAATTACATTTTTATAATCAATTTAATTTTACAAAATTTTCATGAAATGAAACTGACAACAACGTCAATAAAATCTAGTGCAAAAGTGTATGATCAAGACTTATAAATGGGATTTTTAGACTTGTAGATGGGATTTTTAGATGTATTTTTCTGGACTGTGTTGCCGAATTTATGCAACTTTGTTCGCATTTTTCTCGATGAATATAACAGATGGTTTTTTTTTGACAATTTTCTAGGGATCCCCGAGAATGCCCCAAGAGCGTACCATCGCGTTTATGCGCCATTTTTTGGACACCCTGTATATATCTTCCTTTTTTTTCTAAAAATTTGGTATGTTTACGGAAAACTAACATTCAAGTTTACAAATGTAAGGTTAGAAAACTCCATTGGCGGCAGCGAATAGTGGCGACAACACATGTTGCTTTTTTGTACGCAGAAGTAAAAAATAGAATGCTTTCTGTTTCAGAAGGCGTAAAATTTTACCTCGCGTCAAAAATAACGCTTAAATGTGTAATTTATTTACGATAATCACGAATTTTGCTGTAAAATTGAAGACTAATTTTAAAATAAATGTATCTCATGGAAATGATACGGTATTGTAATGTTAAACGTATACACAAGTTAGCGTGGAGAGGGGGCAACATCAACATCTTCCCGCCCTTACTTGCAAGTGTTTATCATAGCCAAATATTGTGCCTAAGTATTTAAATGATGCTTCATCTATTTAATTCTCTCATCATTGACTATTTTTTTAATTTTTTGAGTACTAAAATGAAATGTAGTAAAATGCATTTTACTTCAAGTAGAGTTTATTGTTTTCCCAAAAGTAGGTAACATTATTTGTTGCAAAAAAAAATCTGGTTCATAAAAAACTGACCTTAATTTCTTGGTAGTTATTTCAGTTGATTAACACGTTAGGTACTTAACCCAAACTAACTTGACATTGTGTAACCCTTTTCTCTGCATGAGTAATTTTATAACTGTTTATTTTATTTAAATCGAGATATACGAGGTAATTATAGAGTGCATACGTATTTTCAATAAACAAAATATAATTTAACGCTATTAATTTGTGCACGTGTTTTGTTAAACTTTACGTGTGGTACTTTTAAATTTAATAAGTTTACGTTCACCAAATTATTAAAACATAGAGTTTTATAAAGAACGTTTTTTAGCACGCGTCCAGGTTTGGAAAATGGACAAGTGCTAAAAAACGTCTTAAAATATTTTTTATATTTGCTTCATTTAATTTATTAAGAAGCATTGTTAATTTAAATTAAAAACTTAACATTTTATTTTTATTGGATTGGCAACATTGACATTTTGAAGTGAAAAGTAAATTTAGGTCAGACATATTGACTAATGACATTTGTAAACTTTACTCACTTAATACTGAATGAATAGGCCTTTTTGAGAAAATGTAACCGTTGATATCGTTTCTCCGATTCTTCTAGTTATTCTCTTTAGTCTCTACAAAAAACTATGTCCCCCGATAGTTTATAATAGTAAAATTTGTAAATAAATAGTACCTTGCAAGGGAGGAATTTTTTTTTTGCATCTGGAAATCCAACCTAATAAAATAAAACATTGGGTTTAATAATGAAGCAATTCAGCTTCCCTAAAAAACCAAATTTCGAATTTCATAACGTGTTTATTATAGAACGCAAATATAAAAATAACTTTTAATTACTATACCTTATTCAAGCTGGGAGACATTTACTAAAATTACTTCTTTTTAAAAAGATCCATAAAAATCTACTAAAATTACAATTTATATTTTTTGTGAAAGTTAGTTAATGCTGGGGACCTTATAGGCATTACAATTTTGACCCATTTTGACAGTCAATATTCTTAGAAGTGAAGTATGGACAAAGTGCATTTTCTAAACTCATTGAATATTTATTTTATGTAACCGTTACATTGCAACAATGGATCATTTTTGACCTACCTACTAAATAAACATACAATTTATTTTTTCTGCCTACGTGCATCTAAAATAGAAATATATCTGTAACGCAAAATCGAACGTCTACAGAACAAAATGTAATGACAGATTTTTTATCTCAAAAAAACAAAAATATTACAATGATTTTTGAAGTAAAATTTTCGACACAAAGAAAGAACCGATTTAAACGAAACTATAATACGTTTGTAGTCCTATTTTTTTTACTTTTCAAAAATACATTTAGTTATATATATATATACGATGGGGCCCTCATGTAGATGTGCTATTTAGTAGAATTGACGGGAGCTCAACGGAGATGACTTATACGAGCTTCTAGGAGCACAGATCTTCAAATCTGTGAATTTGAATCTCTAGTCTTAATGAGTGAATAGACTATAGATGCGGACTTAGAATATGGTTACAAATAGTACAAAGAACTGAAATAAGTAATAAGTTGTTCTATTCTAAGTTTTATTCGTGGTAAAATATCTTACCTAATACATAAATGGTATGATGATTAATTTTAATCTGCATATAAATTCTATTACGATTTGCGTAATTTAAAACTTTATATTAGCTGGATTGTTGTAAAATATAAATGAGAATATGCCGGAAGTCTCATGTTTCCTATTTAATAAAACTGAAAAAAATTAAGTACCTTAAAAAATTCATCAATTTTTTTTACTTCTTTTCGTAGCAAGTAAAAATGACATAGAATTAAAGTAGTAACGAATTTTTAGCTGCATTATTTTCAAAATGTTAAGGTCAATGTTGCGAAGCATATAAACTGTGGTTATGTAATGTTGGTTGCCTAAAATCAACAAAAAACACCACTTTCTGGTCATTGCTCAGTGGGTTTATAATAGTTAATTTTATTTAAAAATTGTGCTTACCAGCAACATAAATAAACAAAGCACAAGTTGACATATTTTAAAGGTCCATTTATAAGCGTTTAAATACAGAATTTTGGCAATTTAAAATGCAAAAAAATAGTGTTTCTCAATTGCCAAAATTCTGTATTTAAACGCTTATTGATGGACCTTTAGAATATGTCAATTTCTGCTTTGTTTATTTATGTTGCTGGTAAGCACAATTTTTAATTAAAATTAACTCTTATACTCCACTGTGCAATGACTAGAAAGTGGTGTTTTTTGTTGATTTTAGGCAACCAACTTTTGGCAACTTTACATATTCACAGTTTCTATGCTTCGCGACATTCCGCGTTGTAAATTGCAAAGCAACCTTTGCAAAAGTGACACTGGTCAAAGAAAAATTCCAGTTGTCTAAAGTGACATTAACCTCTATCACTTTCATTTCTACATAAAAAAAACAATAATTTTCTGAAACCCATTTAGTAATGTTGAAACATTATCAATATTTGATGTAAATATTTTTTAATCTAATATTTTATCAGTAACAATCGATATAAGATACCTAAAATATTTATTTAGTGTGACACAATTTTTGTGCAATATTTTTTTACCTACGTCATTTTTCTAATTGCTAATTTTTTTTGTTGTTTCAGTAATTTTTTGTAAAACTGGGGTATAAAGAAGAAACCGGCACCATGGTGGACTATTACAAGGTCCTCGAGGTGCCCAAAACTGCCAATGTTAGCGAAATTAAAAAAGCGTAAGTAATTTTTAACAAAAAAAAAATTTGAATTTTTTTAACTTACAAAATGGTTAATAGTCTTACATTTGGTCAAGAAATTTTTCGGGCAGCACAATTTTTGTGAAATAATGTAATATTTGATATCTAGAAACATAATTACCATGTGCGCACTCATGCGCATATTAGCATTTTGTGCTAGAGCCCCCCAAAGAGCCCCCTTTCATTCGTAATACTAGATCATGGTGGATCTAGACCAAATTTTGGAAATAGACACTAAACAAGGTTCTAAAAAGATTTTTGTAAAAATGTTTCCCCTAAAAAAAGCCTTCACCCCCTAAATAGCCCCAAAATGAGAAATATTTATTATGTTTGATTTAGACCAAATTTTGCAAGCAGATGCAAAATTAGATTTTAAGAAACCTTTTTCTAAAATTTTTCTTAAACAATTTATTTTGCCCCTTTGGGGGGTTATTTTTTATGGAGGTTGAACAATTTATTTTCAATCAAAATTGGTGTAAATCCAACATGATAAATATTACTCTTTTTGGGGCTATTAAGGGGGTGAAGACATTTTTTTAGAAGACATTTCTTTATGAAAATCTTTTTAGAACCTTGCTTAGTGTCTACTTTCAAAATTTGGTCTAGATCCACCATGATCAAGTATTACGAATGAAAGGGGGCTCTTTGGGGGGCTCTAGCACAAAATGCCAATATGCGCATGAGTGTGCACATGGTAATTATGTTTCTAGGTATCAAATACTACATTTTTTTACAAAAATTGTGCTGCCTGAATTTTTTTTAAAAAACAAGGGTATTTTGTAAGATTTTCTCAGACTAAAAATAATTTTATATTTTTGGTTTTAGGTACAGAAAATTAGCCCTAAAATGGCACCCTGACAAAAATCCTGACAACATGGAGGATGCTACAAGACGTTTTAAAGAAATTTCCGAAGCATACGAAGTTCTTTCAGACGGTAAGACAATTTTTAACATTTTTTAAAATAACGTTAAACTTTTTTTAATAACGTACTATCGTGGACATGGAATTTAAAACGATCAATTTTTGCATTGTAAAGATGGTCAAAATAGTGGCTTAAACATCTCAAGTTTTATGCGAAGTGGACATTAACAAGAAACATTTCTCTGATGTTTTACGAATATTAGAGCCTTATTGTTATCCTAAAACAAAATTATTTAAAATAGGAAATATCTTACTATTTTTCTCGCCAGCAGCACATTTTACATAATTTATTTTAATAAAATACATTTGGCGCATTTGTTGTCAAAATAACATTCGAAAACTGACATAAAAAACCCCATTCACAATAGAGTAAAATTCAAAAAATCAAAGGTGGCTGATAAAAAATCGTTTTAAATTCCATGTCCACGACAGTACATACAAAGGTACATAAATGTTATATTTTTTCTAATATTAAGCAATTATTAATAAAACTGTACCCGTCTAATAATATTGGTAAATTAAAAAAAATAACACAAAAACTTATTTATTGTAAAATCTAGATTCGAAACGAAAAATTTACGACAGCCGATCCACAAGGAATAATTCCACAAGAAGCGCTAAATTTCGAAGTTATTACGATTCGCATACTCCGTTCCATCGCAATTTCGGTAGTAAAACTGTTTTTTTTTTTTGGAATTTTTAACATTTTTAATCAGCTTTTAGTTTTTATACTAATTTATCCCAAAGTCTACTTTACTAAGGACCACATTTAACTTTTTTTTGTGTGTTAATTAAGGCTAGAGTTTCAAATTCACAGTTTTGAAGATCTGTGCTCCTAGAAGTTCGTATAAGTCATCTCCGTTGAGCTCCCGTCAATTCTACTAAATAGTACATCTACATGAGCGCTCCATCGTATATTACAACTGAATGTAGTTTTGAAAACTATAAAAATAGGGCTACAAACGTATTATGGTTTCATTTAAATCGCATATTTTTTTGGGTCGAAAATCTGACATCAAAAATCATTATACTATCTTTGTTTCTTTGTTCGACTACAGATACATTTTTTGGTTTATATACATTACTTGGTCTATGCCAAACCATAATACGTTAATTTACCATTGCTTTTTTAAGCTTGTAAATGATTAAAATTGCAACTTACGTTTTTCCCTAATGCAGATGTGCTCGTCCAAAGATTTCAATGTAGAAAGAAAAACACCAAAAGTACTATTTTACCATATTTTTATTATTTTTTGCACTCAGTACCACTTCTATGGATCAAAAGCATTATCCTAAATATTTGTAATCATAGTTATTAAAGGATTACTCCGTTTTTTTACATATTTTGTTGAAATTTTGAAAATAAGTGACATACAGGGAGATGACTTTTACGAATTTTTGAGTGCACAGAACATCCCATTTATGAATTTGAGACGCTAGTCTTAAATGTGGTTTTTTATAAAGTTGGATTTAACTAATAATTTTCTTACCAAAAGCCCGTTTGTAAAACGACAAATCTGCAAACGGGCAAGAGCTTTTTTTTTTCTTTTAAAGTGTTTAAACAATTTAGCTAACAGGAATTATGGAGTTCGCCCAAAATGGCTGTCTTTTTTAACTTGTTTTACATGTTTTAAAGGCCGATTTATAGAACGTTACTTTCACTTTACTTCGGCGTAACTTTACAGAAAATTGAATAAAATACATGGGCATGTATAAGCAAATTTGTACTTCACTTTAGCGCTACTTTGCTGATTCATTTAGCTGTAAGTAGTACTGTCAAAAGCCGAGCTTGGCCGATCATACGCAAAATTTGCAAAAATGAGATATTCACCCTTATTGTCAAGGGTTGTGATTACGGAATATCGCTTCGTACGAAACCTGCTGGTCTTCTTATTTAGGTTTCGTACGAAGCGATATTCCGTAATTACCGCCCAGGTGTAAATAGTCAGAAGTCGCGAGTTCAGACACATGCGCATACCTGTTCCCAATTTTACGTAACTTTACAATCTATAAATTAAGCAAATTTGTTTAAGTTACGCGGAAGTGAAGTTACGCCGAAGTAAAGTGAAAGTTACGTTCTATAAATCGTCCTTTATTAAAGATCATTCAATGAGAAGCTTTTAGTTTATTTTGCATAAAAAAGAGAAACTTCTCCATATTGATTTAAATGTGTTTATTTTACAGAAAAGAAAAGACGCATGTACGACCAATATGGTAAAGATGGTCTCATTAATAATGGAAGTCGTAACCGATCTCGCCACGAAGATGAATTTGATTTTAGCGGATTTGGTTTCTTCACGTTTAGAGATCCTGAAGATGTTTTTAGGGAATTCTTTGGCGGATCTCCTTTTGCTAATCTTTTCGGAGGTATGTTTCAAAAAAGTAATAGCCCAATCAATCTAATAATGCCCCCAGAAAAAAATCCCAACCAAGATCTACTTATGCAGGTTTGTAGCCACTACCCCCAGAAACATAAAAGTGAAAAATTCCCATAAAATTTCCGTGACGTTTAGCCCCCATCTTGCATAGAAGTGAGGCGTTAATTTTTTGTTAATACCTAAACTATTCGGCACTTTTGAAAAAAGTTTTTAACATTTTTAGGAACATTATTTTAATAAGAATACAATCACTTTTAAAAAAATAATAAATCACCAATGTGAACGATTTTATAGCACTTTAAAAATGTTCTAATTTGGTCCTACAGAGAACGCTGCAATCTATGCTTCAGGACTCTATGACTAAGATAGACGATTTTGATAAAATAAGGTGATTTTTTTCAAAGAGCTATAGAATCGTTAATATTAGTGATATATTATTTTTTTTAAAATGATTGTATTCTTATTAAAATAATGTTCCTAAAAATTTTTAAAACTTTTTTCAAAAGTGCCAAATAGTTTAGGTATTAACAAAAAACTAACTCCCCACTTCTATGCAAGATGGGGTCTAAACGTCACGGAAATTTTGTGGGAATTTTTCACTTTTATATTCCTGGGGATAGTGTCTACAATCCTGCATAAGCAGATCTTGGTTGGGATTTTTTTCAAAGGAACCTACAAATTTTAAATAATGATTGGGCTATACAGAGTATCCTTAAAACGAGTGCATCTTTTAAAAAGGTAGATAGAGGACGATAAAATAGACAGATACACTACATGTCCTAGGCTAGGGGGCACCGCTGGCGTTATACACCCCTTTAAGTCTACTTCACTACAAATACTTGATCGTAAATATCTTACAAATGGTTTGTCGAAACATAATAAAATTGATGGAATCATTAACGGCAATAAAAACATTCTTTCCAAACTTGTTTTGACATTTGTAGCCCCCCTAGAAATGGAGTTACCACCGGTAGAGTGCATTAAGATTGTCGTAATTTTTTTGTTTCTAAAAATTTTGTGATTTTATTTATTGTTGCTGGTAGATGGGTTCAAGAAGAAACTTTTTTATCACTTGAAACTTCTCGCTTAACTGTACTGATTTGAAATAATTAATTAAAAAGGGGTTTATTGTATTCAGCATCGTAAAGTATTTTTGCTAAAAGTTAAGAAGCATTTCTATTTTCGGAAAGTGGAAATTTCAAATATTTAAAGAAGGGCTTTTTGGTGATAGTTAAAAAAAATATTTTGGAAAATAATGATTTGCAAGGAATAATTTTGTTATAAATTCATTGGGCACATTATGAAGTATTTTTGGCAAAAGTTTAAAAGCATTTTTATTTTCGGAAAGTGAAAATTTTGAGTTTTGAAAAAGGAGCTTTTTTGTGAAAGTAAAAAAAAATTATTTGGAGAAATAATGATTTGCAAGAAATAATTTTTTTATAAATTTATTGTGCACATTATGAAGTATTTTTAATAAAAGTTTGATAGCATTTCTATTTTCGGAAAGTGAAATTTCAATTTTTTTAAAAAAGGGCTTTTTGGTGACAGTTAAAAAAAATATTTTTTTAGAGATATATACTGATTTGTAAGGAATATTTTTTAATAACTTCATTGTGCACATTATGAAGTATTCTTGGTGAAATTTTGAAAGCAGTTTTATTTTCGGAAAGTGGAAATTTTGAGTTTTGAAAAAGGAGCTTTTTTGTGAAAGTAAAAAAAAATTATTTGGAGAAATAATGATTTGCAAGAAATAATTTTTTTATAAATTCATTGTGCACATTATGAAGTATTTTTGCTAAAAATTTGATAGCATTTCTATTTTCGGAAAGTGGAATTTAATTTTTTTTTTAAAAAGGGCTTTTTGATGAAGGTCAAAAAAAATATTTTTAGAGAAATAATTATTTGCAAGGAATAATTTTTTTATAAATTCATTGTGCACATTATGAAGTATTTTTGGTGAAAGTTTGAAAGCATTTTTGTTTTCGGAAAGTGGAAATTTTAAGTTTTGAAAAACAAGCGTTTCGGTAAATGTAAGAAAAAAATATTTAGAGAAATAATGATTTGCAAGGAATATTTTTCTTATAAAACAATTGTGCATTATTATTTTTGCTAAAAATTTAAAAGCATTTTTATTTTCGGAACGGGGAAATTTCAAATTTTTAAAAAAGGTCTTTTTGGTGAACGTTTTTAAAAAATGCGTTTTTTTGTAAAATTAAAAAAGGGCTTTTTGGTGAGCCTTCCTAAAAAATTAGGTATTTTCGGAAATTTTAGGCGAAAAATAATTTTCAAAAAATATCATTTTTATAAATCCATACTGTACTTTGTAGAGCATTTTTGGCAAAAGTTTGAAAGCATTTTTAATTTCCTAAGCAGATTTTCGAATTTTAAAAATGTGTTTTTATATTTGCGTTCTATAATGTGCACGTTATGAAACCCAAAATTTTGTTTTTTAAAGTTTCTGAATTGCTTCATTATTAAACCCAAAATTTTATTTTATTGTAGAGGAAATAACTAGAAGAATTGGAGAAACGATATCAATGGTTACATTTTCTCAAAAACGTCTATTCATTCAGTATTAAATGAGTAAAGTTTACAAATGTCATTATTCAATATGTCTAACTTTAATTTATTTTTTACTTCAAAATGTCAATGTTATGCTATAAGGTTGGTCATAAAAACAAAATTTCATCTTAAGTTTTTAATTCAAATTAAAAATGCTTTTCAATGAATTAAATGAAGCAAATATAAAAAATAGTATAAAAAACTCGTTTTATAAGGCGTTTTTTATCACTTGTCCATTGGAAAACTCGCCGCTGCGCGGCTCTTTTTCCAAACCTGGACGCGTGCTAAAAAACGTTTCTTATAAAACTCTATGTTTTAATATACTATTTTATTTCTCAAGTAGATTTTCGAATTTTAAAAATGTGTTTTTTTGTAAACTTAAAAAAAGGGCTTTTTGGTGAGCCTTTCTAAAAAATTAGGTATTTTGGAAAATTTTAGGGGAAACATAATTTGCAAAAAATATCATTGTTATAAATCCATACTGTACATTTTAGAGCAGTTTTGGCAAAAGTTTAAAAGCCTTTATAATTTTTTAAGTAGATTTTCGAATTTTAAAAAACGAGGCTTTTTAGTAAAATAAAAAAAAAAGTGTTTTTTGCAAAATTCTTTTATCTATTAAAAAATATTTAAAGAAATAATGATTTACAACTGAATAGCCCCCCCAAATATCTTCTTACCAAATAAACTGTTTTTTTTTTCAAATTTTTTTGAAAATTAAAAAAAATAAATTTTTTTTTTGCAGATTTGACAGACCACGGTCCGCATCGTCACCACAGGAGAAACAGACACTCCCATCCAAGTAATCAGCTCTCCTCCCATTTATTTAGCCCCTTTGGATTAGCTTTTGGTGGACAAAATTTAATGGATGACTTTTTTAACACCGGAGGATCTGGTGGTTTTACATCTTTCAGCAGTTTGAGTAGTTCATATAACTCAGCTGGGCCACAAAGTGCAAGCGTTAAAAGAACATCGACGTCGACGAGATTTGTCAATGGCAAAAAAATTACCACCAAAAAGTAAGTTTTTGAAAAAAAGAAATTTGAAAGGATTAAAATTTTTATTCATTGGTGCAAATTGTGCACGTTCTTGAAGTAAGCGCGATTTGCACCTGTTAATTTGGACAAAAAAAAAATATACATTATCTATTCACAGTTTAAAAAAAAACAGAGTCACTAGTGAAAACTAGAATCTTTTTCTTTGAAAGGTTGAATTTTCCTCGAAGTTGGCATTACATTTCAAATTTACTGTCATTAAAAATTGATAAATGCCAAAAATAATGACAGTTACATAAATCAGGCGTAAAAATTGAAAAATCTAAACAATTTTTGCTTGAGATGCAAAAATTTATAAAGAAAATTGTAGACATTTTTGTAAACGTGCTAACTTATCCTATGATACCTAAAAGGGCTTCTTAACAGTGAGTACTTACATAAATAATTCCTATTTTCTGTAAACTTTTAAACGGTTTAATGATTAGTGCATTATAAAGTAATTTAATAAAATAATAAATACTTCTGTATGTGTTGAGACCATTGTTTTTGATTCAGATGCCCTAAACATGTTTTTAAATGCATTTTTTAATTTTTTTGACTTTTATTACATAACCAGCAAACACAAGTGGCATTAATGACAATATACAGGGTAAAATCTGTCACCCTATGGCTCGTCTGCTCTGTTTTTTTTTTAAATGTGAATGGATAGTACTATCGTGGACATGGAATTTAAAACGATCAATTTTTGCATCGTAAATATGGTCAAAATAGCGGCTTAAACATCTCCAGTTTTATGCGAAGTGGACATTAACAAGAAACATTTCTCTGATGACGAAGATTAGTGTCTTATTGTTATCCTAAACCAAAATTATTTAAAAAAGGAAATATCTTTTTACTATTTTTCTCGCCGGCAGCACATTTTACATAATTTATTTTAATAAAATACACTTGACGCATTTGTTGTCAAAATAACATTCCAAAACTGACATAAAAAACCCCATTCACAATAGAGTAAAATTCAAAAAATCAAAGGTGGCTGATAAAAAATCGTTTCAAATTCCATGTCCACGATAGTACCTATGTATTTATGTTTCATTGTTGACATTTTTTTTTTTTTTCGTTTCAGGGTATTTGAAAATGGAAAAGAGACAGTAATGTCCTATGAAAATGACGTTTTAAAATCAAAGACTGTAAATGGAGTACCACAAAGTTTAACTTATAGTTAATTTAAATAAAAAAATTAACCCTTAAAATATGGGTGACATACCATTTTTTTTTAGAATATAGTACTTTACATAATTTTTATTGTAATAAAAATGTTCATTGGAAAAAACAATGTAATTTTTTAAGTGTTCTAGAAATAATAATTAATAGTAGAAATACTATTTTTCTGCTGAAATTATTTAAAAATACAGGATGTCCCAAAATTGAAGCACAAAATCTATGGTACGTTGTTGGGGCATGCCAAAAAAAAATCAACAAAATCTATTTTATATATCCTATAAGGCCCGAAAGTGCGAACGTGGAATGTTGCGAAGCATAGAAACTGTGGTTATGTAATGTTGGTTGCCTAAAATCAACAAAAAACAGCACTTTCTGGTCATTGCTTAGTGGGTTTATAAGAGTTAACTTTAATTAAAAATGTGCTTACCAACAACATAAATTAACAAAGCACAAGTTAACATATTCTAAAGGTCTATCAATAAGCGTTTAAATACAGAATTTTTGCAATTTAAAATGCAAAAAAATAGTGCTTCTTAATTGCCAAAATTCTGTATTTAAACGCTTATTGATGGACCTTTAGAATATTTCAACTTGTGCGTTGTTTATTTATGTTGCTGGTAAGCACAATTTTTAATTAAAATTAACTCTTATAAACCCACTGAGCAATGACCAGAAAGTGCTGCTTTTTGTTGATTTTAGGCAACCGACATTACATAACCACAGTTTCTATGCTTAAATTACATTTTTATAATTAATTTTATTTTACATAATTTTAATAAAATGAAGCTGACAACAATGCAATAAAATCTAAAGTAAAAATTTGTGGTCAAAAATAAAAGATTAGTTTTCTACATCTATTTTCTCAATCAGTGTTGCCAACTTATTGAACTTTAACCGTATTTTTCTAAGAAATTAAGAAAAGACAGATTTTGTTTTAACAATTTTTTAGGCATGCCCCAAAAACGTTCCATAAATGTTGCGCTCCAATTTAGGGACTTCCTAAAATTTAGGTTAAGCAACTGTTTTTCTCAGTTGATTTGATTTTATTCTGTTTTCAGAATGTAAGTATCTTTAAAAAGAATTTTTGACGCACTACCATTATAGGTTTTTTTGCAGCCATAAAAAAAGAGAGATCTTTTTTATAAAAAAAAAGAGAATCTTTTTTATAAAATAAAAAAGAAATCATTTTTTTGGCTAAGAATAAGCATAAATTAGGATAAGTAACGTTTTTTTAATTGATTATATGAGGTTGTTTACAATTTTTGTTTGTATGAAGACTGTTTTTTTATTATTTAAAAAATTAAAAATGCTTGGTAGGTAATTTTTAATTTTCTTTGTTACTAAAATTATTAAACGAGTTCTAATTGTTTATGACATTTTCTTATACTTTAAAAACACTAGAATTAAAATAAAATATCCCCTTTAAAAAGTCTAAAATAATAAAGCTTCTATTTATATCAATGGCGAATTTTCACAATTTTTTTTATTGTAAGAAAATTCAAAAACACAAAAATTATACTAGAAATATTTTTCTTGCTTCAACTGTGTTAAAAAGTGTACAGTTTCTTTGGCAAATATCTATAAAAATAAAATAAAAATGTAGTAACCTAACTGTTGTTTTATTTCCCGAAAAAAAGCCCCCTTTTTTTTCGACTTTTTAACAAATCAAATGAAAGCTGACATTTTCTTTTGAAAACTGTCATTTATACAAGTTTTTACAAAAACAGAACCAAAAATGAATCGCAGTCGTTTAACAGAATATGCCCTTATTGGGATTCCGCCCCCACCCCCAAGGTGAGTTGAAAAATAATAAAAAAAATGGGGCCCCCCTTTAAAAATATAAAAATTTTAGATTTACGACGAGCGAATGGTATTTAAACAACGTTTACCGAAATAGAGTTTGTTTGGATCAGCAACAATTATCTGATAGCATACTGAAGGAATGTGATAAGGTACTGTGCCCCCTTTTGGGGGGGCGCGACAGCCCCCCTTTATAAAAAAATGCAAAATACAAAAAAATATTTTTTTTATTTTGAATGTATATTTCGCTAGGAATTTAAGTTTGCCGTAAGACAGCCTCTTGAGTCTTTTAGGGGGGCACACAGCCCCCTTTATAAAAAAATATTTTTTTTTTGTTTTACGAATTTAATTTTTTTTAGGAACGCGATGAGATACAAGAAATAGTAAAACAAAATAAAAAAGATACTGACCACAATATAAAACAGAAAATCGAAGATATTAATTTTTTAAGGGCTGAAATTCAAAAACAAAGAAAAGATGTTTGCGAAGAACTAGATGCTCTTTTGTTATACATGGAACGATTAACGGATGCCCGTAATTTTTTACGAGAAAAGGGCGACGCTATTTGCAAAAAATGTATCTTACTTCGAGAAGGACGCCTTGGGATAGATTTGGTATTTTTTTTTAATTTCTGCATCTAGCTTTTAAAATTTTGCAAAAATATTGCGTAATTTATTTATTTGCTTAATCGATTATTCTTCCTCTTTCCATGACTTTAAATCCCTGGTCCTAATCAAATATCTTACCATATTTAAGGGCGATTTATAGAAAGTTACTTTCACTTTACTTCAGCGTAACTTCACTTCCGCGTAACTTAACAAATTTGCTTAATTTATAGATTGTAAAGTTACGTGAAATTGGGAACAGGTATGCGCATGTGTCTGAACTCGCGACTTCTGACTATTTACACCTGGGCGGTAATTACGGAATATCGCTTCGTACGAAACCTACATAAGAAGAGCCGCAGATTTCGTACGAAGCGATATTCCGTAATCACCACCCTTGACAATAAGAGTGAATATCTCATTTTTGCAAATTTTGCGCATGATCGGCCAAGCTCGGCTTTTGACAGTACTACTTACAGCTAAATGAATCAGCAAAGTAGCGCTAAAGTGAAGTATAAATTTGCTAATACATTCCCATGTATTTTATTTAATTTTCTGTAAAGTTACGCCGAAGTAAAGCGGAAGTAACGTTCTATAAATCGCCCTTTTAGGTTGTCGATGACGTTGAACGTGAACTAAGGAAAGAAATTGACGTAATTGAAGGAGCACAAATGTTATTAACTCGTGCGCATGAGCAAGCCAATGAACAAGTGCGCATACTCAGATCAAAAATATATTTCATAGATCGTGACCTTGAAGACAAGGACGCTGCTCTTAAGATCGATGGACATAACCTTACATTAAATGAAAACAGTCTTAATTTAAGCTTGTATCACGGATTTGCTGATTTAGATCTCGCGTAAGTTGACAATCTATTTTTTCTTAAAACGTCAAGAAAACGTTACTTTAGTGACGTATACAGGGCGTTACCAAATAAGTAGGAAAAAATTTAGGGGGTAATTCCTGAACCCATTTTAAGAAAAAAAGTTCATATGAACATGTGTTCGAAAATCCTTCGTTTTTGAGATACAGCTCCCCCAAAAACCCCTAAAAAATCAGTTTTTTCGCTATAATTTCGAAAAGAATAATTTTTTCAAAAAATTTTATAGGACCTATTTGATTTATCTAATTACTAGAAATATTTTCCCATTTGTAAAATTTAAAAAAACGGGTTAATAGTGGGGGCCCTTAGGGGGCTGTAAGAAAAAAAAAAGTCATAAGCGGGCATATGTTTATAGGAACTTTTTTTCTTAAAATGGGTTCAGGATTTACCCCCTGAATTTTTTCCTACTTATTTGGTAACACCCTGTATGGTGAACATAAAGTAGCACTTTTCTGAATTGTATCATAGAGTTTGTATTTTTACTACCGGCGACAGTAAAAGTAACTTTTACTGTCGCTACCAATTTTTTTTTTTTAAAACGTCAAATAAACATCACTTTAATAACGTTTATTTTAAAATAAATAAAAGTCAACTAAAATAAGTAAATTAAATTTATTATAAAACCATTGTATTTAGAAGTTTTAAGAAAAGGTATCATTTACTACACAGAGTTAAAGTGGCTTTGTGTGCCTCGGCAGAATTGTCTGTCTGGCTTCGCTCACCAGACAATCTTTCTGACTCGTCACACAAAGCATCACTTTAACTCTTAGAACTAAAATCTACTATTTTTTAGTAACATAACTAAAGAAGAATGGGAAGCAAAGAGTTGGAAAAATATCGAAGACGCAGCTAAGGAAATTAACAGTGCGCGCCATTTGCGTACTTTTATTGACACTTTATTGCGTCAAGCTATCGACGATTTATGGACACAATACAATTTGGTCCAACTTGCTTTCGCGAAACGTATTCAAGAAACCAGAGATGCGAAACACAAATTGGAAATGTCCCTTAGTGAGGTAGAGATTTAAATTCACAGATTCGAAGATCTGTGCCCCTAGAAGCTCGTATAAGTCGTCTCCGTTGAGCTCCTGACAAATCTACTAAATAGCACATCTACATGAGGGCCCCATCGTATATTAAAACTAAATGTAGTTTTAAAAAACTACGAAAATAGGGCTACAGACGTATTATGGTTTAATTTAAATCGGTTATTTCTTTGTGTCGAAAATCTGACTTCAAAAATCATTATACTATTTTTGTTCTTTTTTTTTCACTACGGATACATTTTTTGGTTTATGTACATTACGTGATCTATGCCAAACCATAATACGTTAATTTAACATGGTTTTTTAAGCTTGTAAATGATTAAAATTGCAACTTACGTTTTTCCCTAATAGCGATGTGCTCGTTGAAAGATTTTAATGTAGAAAGAAAAACACCAAAAGTACAATTTTACCATATTTTTATTATTTCTTGCACTCAGTACCACTTTCTATGTATCACAAACATCCTTAATATTTTTAATCATAGTTATTGATGTATTACTCTCTATTTTTACATATTTTGTTGATGTTTCGAAAATAACTGACATTCAGGGAGATGACTTTTACTAACTTTTTAGTGCACAGAACATCCCATTTATAAATTTAAATTTAACCTTAAAATAATTAAACAAATGGACTAAATTATCTTAGAAAGATTAGATTTAATTATTTCTTTAGGTGCAACGTCAAATTAATGATATGACAAGGAATATAACTCGTTTGGAAATCGCAATTTCAGAAAAAGAAGGATATATGGCTTGTGCGCATACACGACTTGGCAACAGGGCACAACGGCCAGGGGCGGAGCTATGCAAAGATTTAGTTAGCTCCGCCCTTGTTTATGAAGTAGACAATGTGCGAATTTGTGTTGCAAAATTGCAACACCGCCTTGCTGAAGTAAGTTCCCAACTAGCATTTTAGTCGCGGTTACGTAACGGCGACGTCAAAGTTATCTTTGAAGTAATTTTTACTAGTCGCCGCTACGTTGCAATTACGTAGTAGCCACGTGCCTGCGACCAAAGTGGGGAATGATTTTTGAGTAAATTTTACGTAATTGCGACTACCCCGGGACCTACACGGCGACGTAATTGGGTAGTAATAAAAACGTTAAATTTACGTAAAAATGTAGTTATTTTTACTTCTTTTTTTACCTACTACATTTCAACATTTTTCTACCTATCTTTTAAGCATGTAATTGTTTATTTTTAACGAAACTATGGACACCGACTTTAACTCCAACATGGAGTTTCATTCTTTTTATCTTTTTAATTATACTTTTGATTGAAAATACAAAGCGTATCAAAACTCGAAACCATAAACCCCTAAAATTTTATTGACATTATTAATATTCCTGATTACGAAAATAACAATGCCCCTTAAAAAAAGTTAAATTTAAATTATTTTTTTTGTTTAAATTACCAAATTCATTAAATAAAAAATATTTCTTTTGGCTTAAAAATTTCCTATTTCTTATGGAAAGTTGTTGAAAAATAATTCTAACATGTTTTTTTAGTAAACTATCTATCCATTTGACTATTTTAAAAAATTATTGGTAAAATAAGATTAATGGCGGCGAAAATTATAAAATAAATATGGTGGATTTATCCAAAAATCGACAAAGGGTAACTTTTGGGACTTTGAAGTAATATTTACTGCTTGAAAGTCGCAAATACGTTCCCTTTTTTACCTATAAGTTAATATTACTCCAAAGTAGTATTTTTTACTTTAAAGTAATTTTTATTTTGTGGTTTTGGTTAAAATTACTGTAAAGTTCCAAAGTTAAGTAAAATTTACGTTAATATTACCGTAATAATTACGAAGCAGCTCCCAATTTATGGGACGTTATTTTAACGTCGCAAGATCTAAAAAAAATACTTTTAAGTAATAATAACTTTAAAGTTCCAAAATGCACGGTAAGCGTTACTAAAAAAATTACTTTAAAGTAATGGTTACTTTATGGTAGCCTAAAGAAGTTATAATAACGTAGTAATTACCAAATAAAATTACGTAATTTCGTAGTAATTAGATGAAGGAAAAATTACGTAACCGCGACTAAAAAAATTCCTTCATACACAATTTCACTTCAAAGTCAAAATTAGAGTAAATATTACTACATTTTTACTTAAAATAAGTCGCGGATACTAAAGCCATAGTATCGGTGACTTAAAATGTTAGTTGGGTTATTTTATAATTCAGAGACAAGAAAATTGTTTTAAAAAAATCTGTCTTTTTTAATCTTTAAGGAAAATACAATAAGTTTGGCAACATGTAAAAACCTAAAAATGTACATTTCAATGGAGCGTATTCGTACAAAAATTGGTTTGAGTAACCTAAAAGATCTTTCATACCACCCGTCGTTTCAGATGCTAACTGACATTACTTCTACATTTTATATTTTTATCAAATATAAAGCTAATATACCAAAAAACAACAAACTGCCAGTTTTAAACATTCTATGTACCATCTAAAAGGTTTGTATAACATTTAGAGACTACTTTACATCTTTAATTCTTTATAATTAGGTAAAAAAAGGAAATTATGACTCATTTACAAAAGGATTTCCGTGAATGTTTAAAATAATCCGCATTTTTTTGGATGCACGGACTTTGCATTAAAAGTACATTTGTAAATGAATCATTATGCCCTCTTTTTTATCTAATTATGAAGAATTGAAGTTGCAAAACATTCTGTAAATGTTATACAAACCTCTTAGATGGTACGTTGAATGTTTTAAACCGGCAGTTTGTTGTTTTTTGGTATATTAGCTTTATATTAGATAAAAGTATAAAATTCAGAAGTAATGTCAGTTAGCATCTGGAACGACGGGTGATATGACAGATCTCCTAGGTAACCCCAACCAATTTTTGTACGAATACGCTCAATTTTCTGGCATGACTTTAATACTTAATGGTAAAAATTTTTTTTGGTTAGGCACAAGCATCTCTGAGGTATTTACTAAAAATTCAAATGCAACTTCAAGAGGATATAAATGTAAAGACAAATACTCTGAAAATTGATGAAGTGGATTGTATGACACTGAGAGAAAGTATGGATTATCACTCATTTTAAAAAATTGTGGTTATTTTTTAAAACTACATTTTTGTAATTTTTTAAGAAAAAACGTTTTTGTAATTTTTAAGCAAAAATTTATGCAGATTTTTTAATACCCATATGTTAATTTAAGTTTTGTCTATTTTTATGCTTATCAAAGTAATTTTTCTAAAAGTTCTCTTTTACAAGAACTAAAATAAAAACAATAAAAAGACTTTTTCTTTTATAACTTCTATTTATTTCTTATTTTTAACAACATTGTTTTCAAATTTTCTAAGCTGAAACCATATAAAAAGTTTACTTGACTAAAAAGTAAAAATGCTTAGCTAAGCAAAAATTGCTCTAAGTTAGAAAAAAAAATTAAGGAACATTTTTGAATATTAATTTTTGCCAACAAGTACCAAATTTTTGAAAGCTTCATTATTTTTTAAAATCCAAAAAAATTAGGCAGAATGAGGTAAATTATCAGTTCTAAAAAAAATATTTTTTTCATTATTAAAATTGGTCAAATTTTTTTTGAAAAATTACCTTTCGGCTGTGGAATCTCGTTCTGGCCTTGAAGATTCATTATTTTTCGCATTTTTTGGTGGCCGTCTTTGAATTAATAAAGATGGCGTCCAACTAAAACCTGCAAAATTCAAAAAATGTTTTTATCAGGTGAAAAAAAATTAGGAAAAAAAAAATTTAAATTAAAGTGAAAAAAAAAAGATCTCTTAAAATGTTGTGAAAAAAAAGAAGGTGATTCCTGGACACATTCTAAGAAAAATAGTTCATATAAACATGTATCCGATTTTGCCCCCTTAGTTAGTTACAGCCCTCTGAAAAAACCCTGAAAAATTATTTTTTTCGCTTTATTTCCAAAACGAATAATTTTATCAAAAAATATTACAGCACCTTTTTGATGCATCTAAATACTAGAAATATTTCTTCATTTGTAAAATTTTGCAAAAAGTGGTGATCCTTGGGGGGCTGTGTTAAAAAAAAATTAAAATTGGACACAAGTGATGATCTATTTTTCTTAAAATGGGTCCAGGAATCACCCTCTGAATTTTTTCCACGACATTAGTAATAGTACGAGAGCTGACAACCAAAAACACACATCATCGAACGTTGTCATGATTTTTTGTGCATTACATTTAATATTTCTTAACTTTAATCCAATACACTGGCAGCGCTAACAGGTAGCGTTTTTTTTAAACATCATAATTGGGATATATTTTTTTTAAGAAATAACAAAATATGTGCAAATATGAGCCTTAACACTGCCAGACATTTCTGAAGTGAACATTTTAATTTAACCTGTAGACTTTTATGGCTAAAATAAGAAATTTTTATTACCGGGTTCTGTCCCTGGAAAGCACATTTGAAAAGCGATTAACCCATCATAAAGGGTTGGCAGGGTTATAGCTCGAAGGTGCAAAAATCAATTTTATTGTACGAAGAAAACGATCCCACTTATGATGTTTTTACCTTTAAAAAAAATACGCTACCTGTTTGGCCTGCCATTTTGTTGGATTAAGAAAAGTAATATTAAATATTATGAAATATCAAAAAATCATGACACCGTTAATGATGTGGATTTTCATGTTGATAGCTCCTATACTGTATAAAAATACAAACCAGTAGAAGAAGACGGTTGTACAGAACTGTCAACAGTGTCACTTAATGGGGGAGGGGGGATGGAATGTTGCCCCAAATAAAATGGCGAAGTAGTAATTTTAAATTTGCGCGGATTTCTTTCGTTAGAACTTGACACAGTGTCAGTATTAGTCGGCTTAAATGGAACTACTATTGACGTATTTGGTTTTTTTGACCTATCTTTTGGCAACAAAGTTGGACTGTCTTTTTTACGATTTTGACTGTCATGTTCGGGGTAGCAATAATTTATTGAGCGAAGAAAAGTTTCCAAAGGGTTCATTACCGATTCCTGTAAAAAAAAACACAAAAAATTAACAAAAAACATTTTTTTTTTATAAATGGAGCGTATTCGTACAAATTTTGGTAGGGGTTACCTAGGATATATGTCGGGCATATACGAGGTGGCCGCGCTATAAAATTTAATGAGAGGTGATTTGGTGGAGGTGGCCGCACTCTACTGCATGGGTCATGGTGGAAGTGGCCGCGGTGCCTTTTCTACCTGCTTCCATGTTTAGCAGGTAGAAAAGGAGCTGTCTCAGAAGTTTTATAGAATTTATAGATGAGTAGAAACACCAAACGAATTTTATTTTTATAAAATAACAACGATAACTATCAATATTTTATTGAAAAAATTATTTACATTGCAGTTTGGTGACAAGCACATTTGTTTAAATATTCTTTTTAGCAGCAAAACTTACCCTAACCTACCTAACCTAGTGTCCCCCAGTGGATGTGTCCACCAGTGCTTTTAAAAGTCTGTCGGTAACAATCAAACTTAAAAACACATGCATTGAGTACTTTCAACGTTGCTGGCTTGTTTTAATGATAATAAAAGTCTGTATATTATCAAAAGAATTCTGTTTTATAATTTTCTAATATCATAAGTCAATAAAACATCGGATACAGAAAAATAAATCTAGGTAATAGGAAGTTAATTAGTTGCGGCCACTACGACCAAACCAGAAATATCGCGCGGCCACTTCGACCATGCACCCTGCAATTAGGCGCGGCCACCTAGTAGTCTTTTCAGGTAGATGCGGCCACTTGGTATTCTCCCTATATGTCATACCACCCGTCGTTCCAGATGCTGACTGACATTACTTCTGAATTTTATAATTTTATCAAATATAACGCTAATATACCAATAAACAACAAACTGCCGGTTTAAAACATTCTACGTACCAGCTAAAAGGTTTGTATAACATTTACGAAGTGTTTTACAACTTCCATTCTTTATAATTAGGTAAAAAAGGGCATAATGTCTCATTTACAAAGGTACTTTTAACGCAAAATCCGTGCACCCAAAAAAAAAAAAATGCGGATTATTTTGAACATTCACGGAAATTTATTTGTAAATGAGTCATAATTTCCTTTTTTACCCAATTATAAAGAATTAAAGATATAAAACACTCTCTAAATGTTATACAAACTTTTTGGATGGTACATTGAATGTTTTAAACCGGCAGTTTGTTGTTTTTTTGGTATATTAGCGTTATATTTGATAAAAATATAGAATTCAGAAGTAATGTCAGTTCGCATCTCGAACGACGGATGGTATGACATATATCCTAGGTAACCCCAACCAATTTTTGTACGAATACGCTCCATTAATTTTTAAATTATTCTTTTTTCTGTTTAAAAATAGTTTTTTTTATCTAGTTCTTTAACTGAAACATTTATTAAATCAAACTGTACCTTTGTATTTTGTGTAAGAGGTAAAATTTCAGTCCAAGTTCCATTTGAGCTATTTGAACTACTACAAGGTAGATCAATTGTATTAGATTGTTGACGAAATCTCTGTTTTAGTTTTTTTCTTTTAGATAAGTCTGGAATAATACTTGAGGTTGGTTTTTCTAAAAATAAATTGCATAAAAAATGTATTATTTTTGACATTTGACAAAAAAATTATTTTTTTAACAATGTGATGGGTAAAAATCGAGGTAAATACACTATTTTTCGCAAATAACTTACCTTTTGCTTCTGATTGCGGACTCAAATCATTTTGCATTGTTAATAAATCAATAAGAGGCGGACAAATTTGTTGCGAAGATCCTACAAAATTTAAGGTATTCATTTTTTATTAAATGGGAATGACGCGAAGCATAGAAACTGTGGTTATGTAATGTTGGTTGCCTAAAATCAACAAAAAACAGCACTTTCTGGTCATTGCTCAGTGAGTTTATAAGAGTTAATTTTAATTAAAGATTGTGCTTACCAGCAACATAAATAAACAAAGCCCAAGTTGACGTATTCTAAAAGTCTATCAATAAGCGTTTAAATTCAGAATTTTAGCAATTTAGAAGCACCATTTTTTTGCATTTTTAATTGCCAAAATTGTGTATTTAAACGCTTATTAATGGACCATTAGAATATGCCAACTTGTGCTTTGTTTATTTATGTTGCTGGTAAGCACAATTTAATTAAAATTAACTCTTGTAAACCCACTGAGCAATGACCAGAAAGTGCTGTTTTTTGTTGATTTTAGGCAACTAAGATTACATAATCACAGTTTCTATGCTTCGCGACATTCCCTGTTAAAATATTTTTACCTGATGCATCGGACATAGGTCTTGGATTTAAACTTGAAGCCAATTCAATATTTCCGAACAATTTGAGTAGTTTTATTTTTTCATCAAGGCCTGTTGCTTCATCTAAACTTGGCCTTCGGACTAAGTTGTGGCTTAAAAATTCATCATATTCAACATCATTTTCGCCTAAAAAAATTCCCTTTACAAGCTTATAAAAAAAAACAACTACAAAATATTGGTGTATATTTGTAAAAAAAGTTTCATTAAGTAAAAATCAATAAATATCATGTAAAAATCATGTTAAAATGATGTAAAAAACCATGTAAAATGTTAATAAAATTGTAAATAACGGTGGACAGTTTTAATAATTTAGTTTTCAGGGTAGGAAGATTTTGACATGCAATCTGGGCTTGGAAGGGGACTTGTAAGGGGGTTATCTTTTTCAGGATTATCATTACCCATCTCAGGGAACCCTGAAGAGGTACTTTCGTTCGAAACATAGGACATATTAGGACAATCATCACCTTAAAACAACTTCGAATCAAAAACTTTGCGCTGTTAATTAAGGCTATAGATTCAAATTCATAAATGGGATGTTCTGTGCACTCAAAAGATCGTAAAAGTCATCTCCCTGAATGTCAGTTATTTTCGAAATTTCAACAAAATATGTAAAAATACGGAGTAATACATCAATAACTATGATCAAAAATATTTAGAATAATGTTTGTGATACATAGAAGTGGTACTGAGTGCAAGAAATAATAAAAATATGGTAAAATTGTACTTTTGGTATTTTTCATACTACATTGAAATCTTTGAACGAGCACATCTATATTAGGGAAAAACGTAAGTTGCAATTTTAATCATTTACAAGCTTAAATAAACCATGATAAATTAACGTATTATGGTTTGGCATAGACCACGTAATGTATATAAACCAAAAAATGTATCTGTAGTCGAAAAAAAAAAACAAAAATAGTATAATGATTTTTGAAGCCAGATTTTCGACATAAAGAAATAACCGATTGAAATGAAACCATAATACGTTTGTAGCCCTATTTTTCTAGTTTTTAAAACTACATTTAGTTTTAATATACGATGGGGAGATGACTTATACGAGCTTTATGGAGCACAGATTAGAAGATCTGTTATTTTGAAACTCTAGTCTTAATGAAGGAAAAATTTAATTTTTTCACACTATTTTTTTATTCAACTTACCACACATAGTTTCGTCATCGACGTCATTTTCATCATTAGAAATGTCATCAGGAACATTTACAACGTTGCCATCTTGTGGCTCAAATTCTTCAACTTCCGGTTGACCGAAAGCTTCAAGAATATTTTCGGCTTCACTTAAATCCTAACAAAATAAAAAAAAAAACTTTAAATAAGCCAAGATAAGTAATTTTTTACATTGCAAAAAATATATAACAGATTTCTTATACAGGGTGTCAAAAAAATGGCGCATTAACGCGATGGTACGCTCTTGGGGCATTTTCAGCGATCCCTAGAAAATTGTCAGAAAAAATCCATCTGTTATATTCATCGAGAAAAATGCAAACAAAGTTGCATAAGTTCGGCAACACAGTTTGTAAAATACATCTTAAAAGCTCATCTAGATTTTTGAGCATACATTTTTGCATTTAGATCATAATGACATTGTTGTCAGCTTCATTTCATGAAATTTTTGTAAAATTAAATTGGTTATAAAAACGTAATTTGACTATTTAAAAATTAAACAAATGGTAAAATAGTTTTAGATAAATTGTGCCTTTATATTTAGCCATTTATTTCGTTAATATGTGGTGTTATCTTCAAGGTATAAGCGTTTAAAGTTTCGCACTTTGGGGACTCATATCTTCAAGGGTATAAGAGATAGATTTTTTTTAACAATTCTCTGGGGGTCCCTAAACATGCCTTAACAACGTACTATCGTGAACATGGAATTTAAAACGATTTTTTATCAGCCACTTTTGATTTTTTAAATTTTACTCTATTGTGAATGGGGTTTAAATTATGTCAGTTTTCGAATATTATTTTGACAACAAATGTGTCAAATGTATTTTATTAAAATAAATTATGTTAAAAGTGCTGCCGGCGAGAAAAATAGCAAGAAGATATTTCCCTTTTTAAATAATTTTGTTTTATGATAGCAATAAGGCTCTAATCTTAGTAAAACATCAGAGAAATGTTTTTTGTTAATGTCCACTTCGCATAAAACTTGAGATGTGTAAGCCACTATTTTGATTATATTTACTATGCAAAAATTGATCGTTTTAAATTCCATGTCCACGATAATACCATCGCGTTTATGCGCCATATTTTGGACAACTGTATCTTGCACTAAACTTTTTTTTAAAAATACTTACACTTTCACTGCTGCTACAAGTAATCATCGATACAGCAGTATTTAATAAATCTGGAGAGCTTAAAGAAGTTCCCAATCCAATAATATGTCTTGTAGGTGTCGGAGGAACACATTCATTATTATTTGAAACAAGAGGGCTTTCATTTAGTGGCGTATTTGAATTTAAATTTGGAGACACATTATGATTTGATGCGATTTTAGAAATAATTCTGTCATTTTCTTGTTCAACTGTAGTACTTGTGGTACAAATACAATCTGAATTTATTGTAGGTCTTCTTGGAATAGTTCCACTAACCGTGCTTTAAAAAAATACATTAATGGGGAATGTCGCGAAGCATAGAAACTGTGGTTATGTAATTTTGTTTGCCTAAAATCATCAAAAAACACCACTTTCTGGTCATTGCTCAGTGGATTTATGAAAGTTAATTTTAATTAACTGTGCTTACCAGCAACATAAATAAACAAAGCACAAGTTGACATATTCTAAAGGTCCATTAATAAGCGTTTAAATACAGAATTTTGGCAATTTAAAATTCAAAAAATGGTGCTTTTAAATTCTGCATGTAAACGCTTATTGAAGGACCTTTAGATGTGTCAACTTGTGCTTTGTTTATTTATGTTGCTGGTAAGCACAATTTTTACTTAAAATTAATTCTTATAAACCCACTAAGCAATGACCAGAAAGTGGTGTTTTTTGTTGCTTTTAGGCAGCCAACATTACATAACCACAGTTTCTATGCTTCGCGACATTCCCCTTCAAATAAAATCAAAATTTTATAGGATACTCTTTGCAGTAATAACCCAATGAATAAATGTTTTTATTGCTTAATTGATTAAACTTATATTAAACTATGGTGTTTTGCAAATTTTTAAATCACACAAGTCTCTACTTTTCGAGAAAAAAAAATAAACAAAATTTTCAAATTTGCGTTAAATTGGACCAGCTTTTACACCCATTTTTCCCCTTCCACCTTCTTAAATCTATACCTTTACTTCATTGTCAAAGTGACATTACCGCCTATTTTTTTACTTAATTTATTGCTTTACTTACATTTTAGCCACTTTTTATTAGAGCCACGATAAATAAATCAAAATAAAGATAAAAATATTCCATATTTTAGCCAATCTGTCACTAAGCGCGCGGGTTGACTTAAGAAACGTAGAAAAGAATATATTTGTATGTTGCTAAGCAATGTGCTACAGTTTAGAATAGTGAAAGTGGCCGGAAGGGGAATGCTTTAAAATCAAGGGGAAGTGGGACAAAAATTTAAAATTTGGAGCGCTAGAACACCTAAACTAGCCACTAGATAAACGAGAGATTTTAGTGAAAGCTCATGCCCAAGTTTACTTTTTATTTTTAACTAAAAAAATTAAAATTTGTTACTTGTGAACTAGACCCATTAATTATTTACAAAAAATGCAAATTTCCTTCTTAATAAACTCTTTAAAATTTGTCTGCAAAGAGTATTTTAATTTATGTACCTAAATATAAAATAAAAATTCACCTCGAAATTCACGTATTTTTAAAATTAAAAAAAAAAAAATCTTACCAACTATGAACAGGAACGGAATTATGGCCCCCCAAAAACGACATGGCAACTTCATTGCCCCCAAAACTGTAAGATTTTTCAGGAATTTGGCTTAAAGAAGAACTGGAAGGCCCAGCAATATTTAAATCCATATCCCCCATTGAAGAAGGTCCCAAATTATATAAACTTTTAACCATGGGCATATTTGCATCACCTGCATTTTGAATGGGGGGTTGAGCCCCCCCTAAAGGGCTCCCCAAAGTTGCAACTGCATTTCGTGAGATTTCCACAGCTAAACGCTAAAATAATTTTTTTTTTTTACATTTTTTTAAGTTTAAAAAAAGCCCAACTTTGATGTGCTTTTGCAAAAAAACGAAAGCACTTGGGAAAAATCGGATGGCAGATTTGTTTTTTACGCCTTTTTATTAGTTTAAATTAACAGTTTAAGCCAAATTAATTTTTTGAAAATTTGCCTAATTTTAATCAAGGGATAAGGGTACAAATATTCTCAGTTTTTTTAATACCACGGCCACAAATAATTTTTTCCATAACTGAAAACTGGCATGCTTATGTAAAACGAGCTGCTGAATCCGAATCTGACACTTAAACATTTGTAGCGCTTTTAATTTTAATGCTACGAGCTTTTAAAGCCAACTTCAAACGCGACACTCCATTTTTTTTTAAAGTGCTCTAATCGGCAAAAAAATTCTCTTGGAAAAAAAATAAATGCAGATTGGTATTCTACAGCATAAAAGAAGTCTACAAAATAAGTTTTATTTAAATCGGAGACAAAAAATATTTTTGCTAAACATTTTTGAAAATTTTTAAAATTTGGCCAACTTTGAAGTGCTTTAGCAAAAAAACGAAAGCACTTGGAAAAAACTTATTGCAGATTTGTTTTATACGCCTTTTAATAAGCCTAAATTTAACGTTTCAGCCAAATCAATTTTTTTAAAATTTTCTTATTTTTAATCAAGGGGTAAGGGTCCAAATATTCGCCGTTTTTTTATTGCCACGACCACAAATAATTTTTGCCATAAATAAAAACTGGCATGCTTATGTAAAACAAGCTGCTGAAGCCGAATCTGACACTTAAACATTTGTAGCGCTTTTAGTTTAATTGCTACGAGCTTTTAAAGCCAACTTTAAACGCGACACTCGATTTTTTTCAAAATGCTTTATCTTCCAAAATAATTTTTTTAGAAAAAATCCAAATGCAGATTCGTGTTTTACCGTATTAAAATAGGCTACAAAATAAGTTTTATCAAAATCGGACTAAAATAATTTTTTTGCAAAATCGGGCACGGGTCCTCCTGCTGTCAAATATTTACCCAATGACACTGGGTCACCCGGAGCCAAAAACTTACCTCTTTAGATTCGTTAATTTGACTAATATACTGATTCTGGACAGTTTGCAATTGATTAATGTACCATTGTTGATCGCGACACCGTTGATAAAAAGTAGGGGCTCTAACTTGAAACCGAAGGACCAAAGTGTCAAGAGCAATGTTTAAATAACCTTCCGACGCCAAGAGGTCCAACCGAAAGAACCGGTTGTAACCCCAGCATTCTCCGACTTCAAAATCGGAAGCAAATTCTCTGACAATGTTTTTAGAAACGTCTCGACTTGCTTGGTGAATCATTTCCACTCTGTACTCATATCTGGAATTTAATAATAGTATATTTACCTCGGGTTTTATGGCAATTGAAAAAAAAAACAATAATAAGAGAAATAAATATAACGACTGCTTATTGCATAGTAATGTCCCGCAAAAGTAAGGGTGTTGTCTAATTATTTATCTCTTGTCAAAAATATGTCAAGTTTTTGTTTACTTTCTTTTAGAATATTTTTATAAATTTTACGATGTTTTATTATTATTAATTGATGGAAGACGACAGCCAACGTTTGGCTCATCATGGACTGGAATGGAATATATTGCAGTCCAAATAGTCGTCACTTAGATGCCCGGACCATGTCCCTAGGACTCTCCCGGGCTTGCAAAAGTTGCCGCCACCAATACCAAACAACGTATTGTAATTTTCTTGTAACTTTAAGAAGAATCATACGAATATATATATATAATTATTTACCGAGTGCTAAGCACGAGGTGAATAATTAAAAAAAACAAACCTTACTTTTAAGCGACATTGCGTATTCAACAAGCACGAGTTCAATTTAAAATCGAAAATTTATCAAGAGCACAAGGGCTATTTAACAGAGATACCCAAATACAGGGTCTTACCAAATAACTAGGGGGGTAATTCCTGGACACATTTTAAGTAAAAAAGTTCATATAAACATGTGTCCGAAAATACTTCTTTTCTGAGATACAGGGTGCCAAAATTTCTCAAAAAAATTAAGATTACTAAAAAGCTAAACCAGATATTTATTTAAAAAAATAATAAAAAAAAGAAATTAATTCACCCTTCATTGTTAACTATGTTTTATTTTCATTAACATAAAAAAGCCAAACTTAAAAAAGAAATTTTGTTGCCCTTGGGCAATGAATTTTTTTCTCGAAAACGGTTAGTTTTATGAAAAAAGAACAGGACATTAATTTTAAAGATCATATTCCAGGGCTTCTAATTATTTTATAAAAATACCAAAAAAGTAACACACAAAAAAATTGGGGGTGAACAACCCCCATAGTACCCCCAAATGTGCCCCTTCCAATTATAATTTTTATTTTTTTTCTACCGCACTTTATGCCTAATGGTTAGAAAATTACCCGTGCTAAGTTTTAAATAAATATCTGGTTTAGTTTCTTGGTAATCTTAAAAAAAAAGTTTTTTTTTAGAAACTTTGACACCCTGTATCTCCAAAACAAAGGATTTTCGGAAACATGTTTATATGTACTTTTTTACTTAAAATGTGTCCAGGAATTACCCCCTGAATTTTTTCCTAGTTATTTGGTAACACCCTGCATTGTACCTTTATATTTAAATGATGCTACATCTATTTAGTTCTCTTATCATTGAACAAAACTTACTTAGAAGTTTCTGGATATCCAGCACTTAGTTCAAGAAAAACAGACAAATAATTTCCTCGGACAACTCCATTTCCATCTGGGTAAACTTTAAGTCTCCAACATAATCCGTTGCAATGTAAAGGGGTAGAATATACAGGGTCGGCTTTTCGTTGAAGTTGTGTAAACCCATGCATTACGAAAGTACTACTGTCGTACGATGGAACTATTTCACTAAAAACAATTGATCACTCGTAAAAATCATAAATAAAATACAGCGTATAGTTTGCTTTTTTATATGGCAAATAGCTGGGAAAAATCTAAGAGATTTGGTAAAAACAGTTTTTTGGAAAAGTGCCCCTTTCGGAAATAATGGCCTTTAAGCAGGTAGACTAAAAACACGTAATCGTAAATATTTACCCAATGTTTTGTCCAACCACCCTGAAATTTGTACAATCAATAAAGGTAATAAAAACGCTCATTTTTATCCCATTTTATAATTTGGGGCCACTTTTAAAATGGATTTAAAACTGGTAGTGTTAATAAAAACTGCATGTAAATGCTTTACCTTTAAGAATTTTGTCATTTTGTTTATTTTTTTAAATACCCCAATCCAAGTTGAAACTTTTGTACCACTTGAAATTTTTAAGAAACTGTACCGTTTTCGAATAACCTGCCAAAAACACTTTTATTGTATCCCATATTTTCGCATAAGACTAGCTTTTCTTTTTAATTTTTATGTCACTAACCACTGTCACTACATTGATGTAAGTTTTTTGTCAAGTCAAATGCAAAATATGGGGTACATTAAGAGAGTTTTTGGCAGTTTATTATTCACAAACGGTACAGTTTCCCAGAAATTTCAAGTGGTAGAAAAGTTTTCACTTAAATTGGGGTATTTGAAAAAATAAACAAAATTACAAAATTCTTAAAGGTAAAGAATTTACATGCAGTTTTTATCAACACTACCAGTGTTTAACCCATTTTAAAAGAGTCCCCAAATTTTTAAATGAGTTTAAGATGACCGTTTTTATTACCTTTATTAATTGTACAAATTTCATGATGGTTGGACAAATCATTTGGTAAATATTTACGATTACGTGTTTTTAGTCTATCTGCTTAAAGGCCATTATTTCCGAAGGGGGGCACTTTTTCAAAAAACTGTTTTAACAGAATGTCTTGGATTTTTCCCAGCTATTTGCCATTTAAAAAAAAGCAAACTATACGCGGACACCGTGTTTATTTTTTGCAAGAAGAAAATTATCTTTTGGCGATTTTAGAGTGCCTGGAAGAATTGACAGTTATTGTCGTCTTATAGAGTGGCGCCATGCATTATTCCTTCTCTGTCATACAGATTATGTCATCAATTGTGATTGTAAGTTGTAATTGTTGTCACTTTGGCTATAACGTTGATGACATAATCTGTATGACAGAGAAGGAATGATGCATGGCGTCACTCTATAAGGCGACAATAACTGTCAATTCTTCCAGGCCCTCTAGGCGATTTGATTTACCTATGAAAATCTGCTGGTACAGGCGCAGTGACAAAACTAGTCATTGGTTTAATTCTGGTGCTGTGGATCATGCGCAAAAGTTCGCTACTTTTCGTTATTAGTTCGGATCTAGTACACGAATGTAATTGATGTTCAATTTCGTGTAAAAGATGCTCCAGTTGTTCAGTCTCCTATACCAAAAAAAAAATACTTAGACCCAAAAAAAGGCCTTTAAGGGCGATTTATAGAACGTTACTTTCACTTTACTTCGGCGTAACTTCACTTCCGCGTAACTTAACAAATTTGCTTAATTTATAGATTGTAAAATTCCGTGAAATTGGGAACAGTTATGCGCATGTGTCTGAACTCGCGACTTCTGACTATTACACCTGGGCGGTTATTACGGAATATCGCTTCGTACGAAACCTACATAAGAAGACCAGCAGGTTTCGTACGAAGCGATATTCCGTAATCACCACCCTTGACAATAAGGGTGAATATCTCATTTTTGCAAATTTTGCGCATGATCGGCCAAGCTCGGCTTTTGACAGTACTACTTACAGCTAAATGAATCAGCAAAGTAGCGCTAAAGTGAAGTATAAATTTGCTAATATATTCCCATGTATTTTATTTAATTTTCTGTAAAGTTACGCCAAAGTAAAGCGGAAGTAAAGTGAAAGTAACGTTCTATAAATCGGCCTTTAAAATTAAACAAGGTTATATTATTTTAAGTTTTGTTTTTTATTTTGTCCGTACCTGTGTTAAGGAATCTTTCTGCCCCATTAAAGTAAGTAACTTTGCCTTTAATTGAGAATCAAGACGAGCAATCATTAGTTCGACAGCATTTCGAATTTCTCGAACGCGCTCGTCTTTGGCTGAGCGTACTGACTCGACGTTTCGCTCCTGAAACAGTGCATCATCAGGACAAAACCAAAAAAATTTGTTCTTACACCTATTTTTTCAGTTAAACTTTGAATAATCGTAAAAAATGTTTAAAATGCTTTTAAATAAAACGGCCTTTAATGGTTTTAAAGTTATACTAACTTAAAAGTTGTGAAGTATTGTACATTTTTTTTTTAAATTTGTAATAAAATACTATTTAACGCCGAATGTCGCGAAGCATAGAAACTGTGGTTATGTAATGTTGGTTGTCTAAAATCAACAAAAAACAGCACTTCCTGGTCATTGCTCAGTGGGTTTATAAGAGTTAATTTTAATTAAAAACTGTGCTTACCAGCAACATAAATAAACAAAGCACAAGTTGACATATTCTAAAGGTCCATTAATAAGCGTTTAAATACAGAATTTTGGCAATTTAGAAGCACTATTTTTTCGCATTTTAAATTGCCAAAATTCTGTATTTAAACGCTTATTGTTGGACCTTTAGAATATTTCAACTTGTGCTTTGTTTATTTATGTTGCTGGTAAGCACAGTTAATTAAAATTAACTCTTATAAACCCACTGAGCAATGACCAGAAAGTGGTGTTTTTTGTTGATTTTAGGCAAGCAACATTACATAACCACAGTTTCTATGCTTTGCGACATTCCCCTGGAAACTTTTACTTACAACTTCTTGTACAATACTAATAAGTTCCATTAATCTTCGACGTAATTGGGCTACTTCATCTTTTATTTGGGTTACGTGTTGTTCATAAACCTCATCCAATGGTTTAAAAGTATGTCCCGAATGTGTGCCCCCCCATAATGCGCATTGATGACAAATACAACATCGGCATGTCCAGCAATAAACTGATAATTTTTCCAAATGTGTTGCACATCTTATTAACGAAAAAAATTATTATTTAAAAGTATTGGCAAAAAAAACGTATTTTTTGGAGTAATTTCAAGTTTTAAGGGGGTCAAGGGGGCTATTCTTCAATTTTAGAGTGATTTTTTTTTAAATTGAATGTTTTAGCAAAAATTGCTAAAAATCTAGGTAAATCAATGTTTTTTTTTAAATTAGGCTTATTTTTAATTAAGGAGTAAGGGTCCAAATATTCTCAGTTTTTTTATTGCCACGACCACAAATAATTTTTGCCATGCATAAAAACTGGCATGCTTATGTAAAACGAGCTGCTGAATCCGAATCTGACACTTAAACATTTACAGCGCTTTTAGTTTTAATGCTACGAGCTTTTAAATGCAACTTTAAACGCGACACTCAATTTTTTTGAAGTCACCTAATTTACGAACAAAAACTTTTTGAACAAATCTAAATGCAGATTCGTAATTTAAAACATAAAAGCATCTTTAAAATAAGTTTTATTTGAATCGGAGACAAAAATTATTTTTGCTGAGCTTTTTTGAAAATTTGTAAAATTTGGTCAATTTTAAAAAGCTCTAGCAAAAAAACTAAAGCAATTAAAAAAACGTTAATTGCAGATTTATTTTGTAGGTCTTTTAACAAGTTTAAATTAACAGTTTGAGGCAAAACAATTTTTTTTGAAAATTTGCCCTATTTTTAATCAAGGGGTAAGGGTCCAAATATTTGCTTTTTTATTGCCACGTCCACAAATAATTTTTGCCATAAACGAAAACTTGCATTCTTATGTAAAACGAGCTGCTGAATCCGAATCTGACACTTAAACATTTGGAGCGCTTTTAGTTTTATTGCTACGAGCTTTTAAATGCAACTTTAAACGCGACACTCGATTTTTAAGTCACCTAATTTGCGAATAAAAACTTTTCGAACAAATCTAAATGCAGATTCGTAATTTACCACATAAAACCAATGTACAAAATAAGTTTTATTAAAATCGGAGACAAAAATTATTTTTGCTGAGCTTTTTTTAAAAATTTTTAAAATTTGGTCAACTTTAAAAAATGTAGCAAAAAATCTTAAGCTATTGAAAAAATCTTAATTGCTGATTTGTTTTATACGCCTTTTAAAAAGTTTAAATTAACAGTTTAAGGCAAATCAATTTTTTGAAAATTAGCCTTATTTTTAATCAAGGGGTAAGGGTACAAATATTTGCTTTTTTATTGCCACGGCCACAAATAATTTTTGCCATAAACGAAAACTGGCATGCTTATGTAAAACAAGCTGCTGAATCCGAATCTGACACTTAAACATTTGCAGCGCTTTTAGTTTTATTGCTACAAGCTTTCAAATGCAACTTCAAACGCGACACTCAATTTTTTTTAAGTCACCTAATTTGCGAACAAAAACTTTTCAAACAAATCTAAATGCAGATTAGTAATTGACAACATAAAGACAATTTTTAAAATAAGTTTTAATAAAATCGGAGACAAAAATTATTTTTGCTGAGCTTTTTTGAAAATTTTGAAAATTTGGTCAACTTTAAAAGCTCTAACAAAAAAACCAAAGCAAATGAAAAAAATATAATTGCAGATTTGTTTTGTACGCCTTTTAATTAGTTTAAATTAACAGTTTGAGGCAAAACGATTTTTTAGAAAATTAGCCTTATTTTTAATCAAGGGGTAAGGGTCCAAATATTCTGTTTTTTATTATCACGGCCACAAATAATTTTTGCCATAAATGAAAACTGGCATGCTTATGTTAAACGAGCTGCTGAATCCGAATCTGACACCTAAACATTTACAGCGCTTCTATTTTTAATGCTACGAGCTTTTAAACGCAACTTTAAACGCGACAGTTGATTTTTTTTTAAGTCACATACTTTACGAATAATAACTTTTCTAACAAATCTAAATGCAGATTCGTAATTTACAACATAAAAGAAATGTACAAAATAGGTTTTATTAAAATCGGAGACAAAAATTCTTTTTGCTGAGCTTTTTTGAAATTTTTGTCAACTTTAAAAAGCTCTAGCAAAAAACTAAAGCAATTGAAAAAAATTTAATTGCAGATTTGGTTTATACGCCTTTTAATAAGCTTAAATTAACAGTTTCAGACAAATCAATTTTTTGAAAATTAGCCTTATTTTTAATCAAGGGGTAAGGGTCCAAATATTTGCTTTTTTATTGCCACGGCCACAAATAATTTTTGCCATAAATGAAAACTGGCATGTTTATGTAAAACGAGCTGCTGAATCCGAATCTGGCACTTAAACATTTACAGCGCTTTTAGTTTTAATGCTACGACCATTTAAATGCAACTTCAAACGCGACACTTGATTTTTTTGTCACCTATTTTACGAACAAAAATGTTTCATGAACAAATCTAAATGCAGATTCGTAATTTACAACAAAAAAGCAATCTTTAAAATAAGTTTTATTAAAATCAAGGACAAGAATTATTTTTGCTGAGTTTTTTTGAAATTTTTAAAATTTGGTAACTTTAAAAAGCTCTTGCAAAAAAACTAAAGCAATTAAAAAAATGTTAATTGCAGATTTGTTTTATACGCCTTTTAAAAAGTTTAAATTAATAGTTTCAGGCAAATTTTTTTTTTGAAAATTAGCCTTATTTTTAATCAAGGGGTAAGGGTTCAAATATTTGCTTTTTTATTGCCACGGCCACAAATATTTTTTGCCATAACTAAAAACTGGTATGTTTATGTAAAACGAGCTGCTTAATCCGAATCTGACATTTAAACATTTACAGCGCTTTTAGTTTTAATGCTACGACCATTTAAACGCAAGTTCAAACGCGAAAATTGATTTTTTTCTTAAAACTTGAAAATGGGGCTGTTTTTTTTATTTTGACTTATTCAATGGGACCTACGTTAAAATACTTATCTCTGTCGCTATCCTCAGTTCGAGAAGAATTTAAAGAAACAGCCTGTAGAGTATCCAATTGTTGAGTTACTTCTTCGACCCAACGGCAATTTACCAATTCGTGTAAATGCAAAGATGCCCTACAATGGGGGCATTGGGACCTTTGTTCTGTTAACCATCTTCGAATGCAAGTGTAACAACACAATTTGGAACAATGAGGGCACAAATGAGCGTCCCGAAGTTTTTCCATGCATATAAAACACCGGAAAACTTCTGCCAATGTCTAAAAGTGGAAAAAAACAAATGGGTAGTAATAGGGGGCAAAAAGGGGGCTTACAGACTCGGAAAAATTATTAAAACAGTCCATTTTGTGTAAGATACGTTAGTAAAAATAATTCGCTTCAATAAAATTAAAAACTTCCGAATTTTGACAAATTCATTTATTAGCCCTCACAGACTACTCAATTCTGTTTTTTTAGTGTCTAAAGTAACTAATAATTTCGTCTTACCTCAACAGTGTGGTCGTCATTTTTGCCAAAGCCCTTATTACTGCTACGCGAAGCCATTTTGCCCCAAAAAAGTATCTTTTGGCCCGCAAAAACAACTCTAAAGTGCCATTTCAACGCTTAAATTATTCCAAAGCATTTTCCGCATCTCTCAGCCTTCAAAACACACAAAGAAACTTCCTTATTTGATTGGAATTATTGTTTTATTACAACAAAAATAATTACTTCCAACCTCTTGTTGATTAGCTGTCAGAAACTGGTATCTAGAGTGTCAAACACATATGTTTCTATACGCGTGAAGCTAGCGTCAGACGCTGTGTTGTGATTGGTGCGTTCGAACTAGACGCCTTGTGGCGCGAGATTTGAATTTTGCTTGAGGATATGCGCGTAATACGTAGTTTGGTTGGTTTTAGCACGTTTTAGGTAGTTTTAGGTTGGTTTTCGGGTAGAATAGAAAGCAAATTGGAGAAATTGAACCAAAATGAGGGTTAAACTGAGTGGATTTGATGCAATTAGGTCTTTTGAAGTGCGGTTTAGTGGAAAATCGGATTGAATATGAAAATTACGTGATTAATACGCTTAGGTGGGTTTTGCTTTATTGTGCGTATGTTTTTGAGCGAAAAGTGTCATTGTTTGCTACATACTATGTAAAGGACGAGTTAAAATAAACAAAAAATCCGCTGGAAACGTTCTAAAAGCTCATTTGTTCAGGCGGAGTTTCCCAGTCGCTTTTCGTTGGTTTTTCAGTTTTTCACCGACTAAAAACGACTTTATCCGACATACAGGTGGTTTCAGGAGATGTCGGAGCATTCTCCACCAGTTCACTAGCGAAGCTCAAAACATAAGAATCGATATTTAAACCAAACGCAACTGACCGATAATTAAACTCGTTTATAACCAAAAAAACTAAATCTACAATACAGTTCCTAGTTTTCATTTAAATCATGTGCAATTTGTGTATTAATATGGACATTTAGTACCTCAAAATGAATAGAAATAAACAAATACCGGACCCTATTCACTTAAACGATGTTTCATCAGATAATAAATATAACGGGTATCTTAAAAAGAATAATACCGAAGATGCCCTCTTGGGGAACTCCGGGGCACATACTACAGTAGTCCAGGTTACCGGAATTTCGGCGAAGACCATGGTAGTACCCCGGAGGAAACCCGGAAAGGAGAAATGCTTAATTGCGTGCGTTTTGGCGCTTTTGATTTTTACTGTGGTTATTTTGTTCCTTTTTTTGGTTCCTAGGCATGACCTTTGCATTGGTAAGACTGTTTTTTAATTTGGGATGTTTTTAATTGGAGTTTTTTTAGAGAGGAAAAAAGTTTGTTTGACTGAGGAGTGCGTTAGGACGGGTAAGTTTTTTATGTTAATTTTTTTTTTTGTTAAATTGTCGTCAAGGCTTTTGGGACAATTTTTGGTTTTAAAACTTGTTAAAAAATTAAGTTAAAATGGTTTAAAATTTGGTAAAAAAGTAATGAAAAATTAACTTGATTCTTTACATTGCCAAAAAAAATAAATGCTTTAAAGGGACCCCCATTAAATTTTGAAAATTTATTTTTTTATCTATAAGATAAATACGGCTAAAGTAATACAGAGTGTCCAAAAATTGACGCCAAAAAATTAAAAAAAAAACATAGTAGCCGAGCCATAGGGTGACAGATTTTACCCAGTATATTGTCATTAATGTCACTTGTGTTTGCTGGTTATGTATGTAGTCAAAAAAATTAAAAAATGCATTTAAAAACATGTTCAGGGCATCTGAATCAAAAACAATGGTCTCAACATTTACAGAAGTATTTTTTTTTATTAAATTACTCTATAATGCACTAAGCATTAAACCATTTAAAAGTTTACACAAAATAGGAATTATTTATGTAAGTACTCACTGTTAAGAAGTCCTTTTAGGTATCATAGGATAAATTAGCACTTTTAAAAAATGTCTACAATTTTCTTTATAAATTCTCACATTTCAAGCAAAAATTGTTTCGTTTTTCCAATTTTTACGCCTGTTTTATGTAACTGTCATATTATTTTTGGCATTTTTTAATTTTTAATGACAGTAAATTTGAAATGTAATGCCAACTTTGTGGAAAATTCGCACTTTGGGACCTCATATCTCCAAGGGTTTATGATAAAGATTTTTTAACAATTTTAGGCAGATATACTGTATTTATGAGGGTGTCTATTTATTATTTAAAATAAATGAAATCAATAAATTTGTTACTACTGAGTATTTGTTTTTAAAAATAAAATGTTGGACAAAATAATTTTCTAAAATAATTTTTAATTTATTAATTTTAAAAATAACTTTACCTTGCTTGTTTTTTTTTTGACATAAAACATTTTAAAAAATCAAAACTGACCTAATTTTATAGGTCTCTCATTAGTAACAAATTTACGACATTTAAATTTTAAAAATTGTTTTTTATATAAACAATAATTGCATAATATTAACCAAGTACTTACCTACCTTGTTAAAATATTTCAAGAGTATTTTTTGCCCAAACAAGCCTAAGGGTATTGTCAATCCAATTTCATAAAAATTGCTATTAAATGTTAAATAAATAAATTACGAGCAAAATGTCATTACCATTATTAATTGGGGGGAGGTATCATTAAATTATTTGAACTTTAAGGGCGATTTATAGAACGTTACTTTCACTTTACTTCGGCGTAACTTCACTTCCGCTAACTTAACAAATTTGCTTAATTTATAGATTGTAAAGTTACGTGAAATTGGGAACAGGTATGCGCATGTGTCTGAACTCGTGACTACTGACTACTTACACCTGGCCGGTAATTAAGGAATATAGCTTCGTACGAAACCTACAGCAGAAGACCAGCAGGTTTCGTACGAAGCGATATTCCGTAATCACCACCCTTGACAATAAGGGTAAATATCTCATTTTTGCAAATTTTGCGCATGATCGGCCAAGCTCGGCTTTTGACAGTACTACTTACAGCTAAATGAATCAGCAAAGTAGCGCTAAAGTGAAGTATAAATTTGCTAATACATTCCCATGTATTTTATTTAATTTTCTGTAAAGTTACGCCATAGTAAAGCGAAAGTATAGTGAAAGTAACGTTCTATAAATCGGCCTTTAGGTAAATCAATTTGAAAAACTCATTACAATTTTAGAGCTACTACACATTTAATTTTAAATTTATTAAATCAGTGTATTCATCTAGAAAATTGCAATGAAACATTTTTATATTAAGGCTAGAGATTCAAATTCACAGTTTGGAAGATCTGTGCTCCTAGAAGCTCGTATAAGTCAATGTTGAGCTCCCGTCAATTCTACTAAATAGCACATCTACATGAGGGCCCATCGTATATTAAAACTAAATGTAGTTTTGAAAACTAGAAAAGTAGAGCTACAAACGTATTATGGTTTTTTTTTTTTATTTTTGTCATTACCGTTATTAATTATTGGGGGGAGGTATCATTAAATAATTTGAACTTTAGGTAAATCAATTTGAAAAACTCATTACAATTTTAGAGCTACTACACATTTAATTTTAAATTTATTAAATCAGTGTATTCATCTAGAAAATTGCAATGAAACATTTTTATACTAAGGCTAGAGATTCAAATTCACAGTTTCGAAGATCTGTGCTCCTAGAAACTCCTTAAAGTCATCTCTGTTGAGCTGCTGTCAATTCTACTAAATAGCACATCTACATGAGGGCCCCATCGTATATTAAAACTAAATGTAGTTTTGGAAACTAGAAAAATAGGGCTACAAATGTATTATGGTTTTATTTAAATTGCATACTTCTTTGTGTCGAAAATATGACTTCAAAAAACAATAATAATTTTTTGAAGTCAGATTTGTTAAATTTTGTGAAGAGTAGATGGCACAAATTAATTTTTGCGCTATTTACGTTCACGGCAATTTCTCATTTTAATAAAGAAGATGAATTTTTCCTAAGCGTCACGGAGATGAAAATGGAATTCAATTTTCTGAAATTATCTTGCAAAATTAAAGCTATAAAAAGCACTTTTGCGTTTTATACCTAAAAATGTAAAATATTGTTTATTTACAACTGCATATGAAATGATGACATTCCTGACTTTTTAAAAGTTGGAAAATGTCATTTTATTAGATTTATTAAGCTGTCACTTTCCACCCGGGCGGAAAGTAACTACTTTCCGCCTGGGTAATGAAAAAAGGTCGGATTTAACTCTTTTGTGGGAGAAACTCCTCTTCGACCTTTTACGCACACTCTTTTAATTCTGTACATTCGTCATCACTATCCGACATTATGTTTTTTTTAATATTAGTTGGTTTAAGACTTTAAAATAATGCGAGAAATGACGTTTTTTGAAAATTAAAAATAACTATTTTTTTTACTTCGATGTCAAGCAATTGTAATGTAACCATGGTAATAAATTAAAAAAATATAATCATGTTTTCTAAGAACAATGAATAATATTAATTTGCAAAATTAAAGCTTTTTAAAATTAAATATAAACGTTATAAAAGCAGTTGTAAATAAAATAGTATACTAACCTCGGTGGAAATTTCCTTTCTGTCTCGAGAAATGGTTTACCGCGGCGCTACGCGCCTTGGTAAACCATCCTTTTCTCTCGACAGAAATGAAACCCTTTCCACCCACGGTAGTAATATACTATTATATTATGCATTAATCGCAGACAAAGTCGAAGAGTATATTGCGATTGGTCGGACCTTCTCTAAATTCGTTAATATTCGTCTTAGAGCAAACATTTTTACATATTCGTTTCACGACTTTTTAAGACTTTTATTTTTTGTCCGTCTGTCTGTCCGTCTGTAACAAAACTTGTTATCACGATAACTGAAGAACGGATTATTCAATTGACTTGAGATTTTGTGCAAAAATCAATCTCGTTTGGGGAAAAAACCCTATTGTTTTTTAAAGAAATCAAATAATAAATAGAGGGTTGAAATCACCCCCAAAGTTGAAAAAAATTCATATTTCGGTTAATATCAATTTTACGAAAAAAAATATTCCTAACTAAATTAAAGACTGTATTTTTTCCTGTAAAAAATCATTCAGTAGTTTTTTGTATCTCCACCCGTTTACAAAAAATATAAGTTTTACATGCCCAAAGTTAAAAAAATCATATATCGGTTAATATCAATTTTACAAAAAAAAATATTTTTAATAAAATTAGATTGTATTTTTTCTCATCAAAAAGCATGTAGTAATTTTTATTTTGTTCGTTCACTGATCAAATCTATTTCTTGTTTTGTTTCTTTGGTTGAAATATTTTTGGCATGGCCTTCTTGACCGAATCGTGACGCGATTCGGACTTAGAAGTTTTTGGCTAGGAAAATCGTTTGTTTTTTTAACCTAATCTTTTGGTTCCGAAATAATGAAGTTGTTTTAAAACTTAGGAAATTTATTTTCTGGTCATTCTAGCCTGGATCTACAACAATAGATTTCCTGATTTTGATAAATGAGCTGTCAAAAATCACGAGAATGTAAAAATAGAAAAGTTTGTTTTGTTAATTTTTTTGCGTTTTTTTTCTAATATTACGAAGTATATTTTTAGTTAACACAACTATTTTAAACAAGATTTTTGTTGACAAAAGCTTTGTAATATTGGTAAAGGTTAAAACGCAAAAAATAACCAAAAAAATTGCTAAAATACTCTTAAACAAAAAATGGGTTAGATCAATGAATGAGAGACTCTTTGCAAAAGTTGATTTTTTTGAGTTTTTTTTTTTTACAAAAGTTAACATTTTATAAGGTACTCTTTGCAGTAATAATCCAATGCATTATTATTTGCAAGAAAGATGTGCATTTTTTATTTTATTAAAATTACTTAAAATTTGATTTTTTTCTAAACAGGTGGGGGTATAAAAAATTGTAGAATACATTTTGATAGATAAAAATAAAGTCTTTAATTTCATAAAGAATACTTTTTTATTAAATTAATATTAGCTCAAATAGGATTTTTTTTCCACTTTGGGGGTGCTTTTTAGCCCCTATTAATTGTTCGATTTATTCCAAAAAAAATAATCTTCTTCCCCTAAATGAGATTGATTTTTGTATGGTCGATCCAATAAACCGTTCTTGAGTTATAGGGGTAACAAATTTCGTTAGACAGACGGACAAAAAATAAGTCCTAAAAATTCATGAAACGAACGAATCTGCAAAGATTTTTGCTCTAGGATGAAAATTAACGATTTTAAAAATCGGTCAAAAGTATAGCTTTGACATTTTAGAAATCTGCACGTCCAATTATTATTCTTTAAACGTACAGCTATCTTTAAAGAAAAAATATTTTTTAAACAATTTTTTTTTAATTCCCAATTTTTTTTTTAATTTACAAAATTTTTTTAGCCGCTTCGCTTCTAGCAGCAATGGATCGCACAAAAGACCCATGTGTGGATTTTTTCCAGTTCGCATGTGGAACATGGAATAAAAAACACGTAATACCAGAAGACAAGAGCTCAATATCAACTTTTGAGGTTATGGCAGATCAATTACAAGTCATACTTAAAGGCGTTTTGGAAGAACCAATGAATTTAAAAGATAACGATGCTACAAGAAAGGCTAAGACGTTTTACACAACTTGCATGGACATACGTTAGTAAAACAAAAACATTTTTTTTTATTTTAAATTTAGTGTAAAAAAATTAAAATAAAATATCACCGATGCATGACGTCCTTTTTAGAAAAACTCCAAAAACTACAAAAATGGCACTTTAAACACATGATTATATTAATTCCGTCTTAAAAATGGACATTTACATTCGTTACAAACCAAATAAAGCCATAAAAGATACATCATTACAAGACGTTTTTTAAAAATAAACACAAAAGGACATAATGCATCGGTGTTATTTTAAAACTTCTCATTTTTTCAGATCAAATACGAAAAATTGGCGACAAGCCTATAAGAGACATTTTGGAAACATTAGGGGGCTGGCCCGTTACCAAAAGCAACTGGACCCCCCCAGAAATACCCCTTGAAATTTTATTAGGGCGTATTAGGGGCATTTACAATGAGGGCATCTTAATTGAACAATGGGTTGGACCTGATGACAAAAATAGTTCTTCTAACATTATTCAGGTACTTTTTAGTTTTTCCGGCCTTTATACAGATTTTTTTCTTTGTGAACGTGTTTCTAATTTTTTTAGGTTAAAAATAATAAGTAAACTTGGGCATGAGCTTTCACTAAAAATCTCTTGTTTATCTAGTGGCTGGTTTAGGTGTTCTAGCCCACCAAATTTTAAATTTTTATCGCACTTTCCCTATTTTGGGGCATTCCCCTTCCGCCCACTTCCACTATTCTAAACTGTAGCACATTGCTTAGCAACATACAAATGTATTCTTTTCTATGTTTCTTAAGTCAACCTGCGCGCTTAGTGACAAATTGCCTAAAGTATGGAATATTTTTATCGGAAATTTTGATTTATTTATCGTGGCGTTAATAAAAAATAGTTAAAATGTAAGTAAAGCAATAAATTAAGTAAAAAAATAGGCGGTAATGTCACTTTGACTATGAAGAAAAGGTATAAATTCAAGAAGGTGGAAGGGGAAAATGGGTGTTAAAGCTGGTCCAATTTAACGCAATTTTCAAATTTTGTTTATTTTTTTTTTGAAAAGTAGAGACTTGTGTGATCTAAAAATTTGCAAAACACCACAGTTTAATAAGAGGAATCGATTAGGCAAATACAAATATTTCCTGAAACACGTTCACATTACAAAAAAGCAAAATTTATTACATAACCTATAAGAAAGCACTCTTAGGGCGTGTATTTTCGCTATCTTCCTAAAAAAAGAAAGAGATTCTGCCGGCAGCGATTAAAAATACGACATCTTCCTAAAAATAGAGAAAAGAAAAAGAAGAATTATAAACATAACCTATCTTTTGTTACATTTTTACTTGCACTTTATTAAATTTACTATTTATAGGTTATTTTACTTCGTAATTAATTATATTTCTATGTAATTAATTAATTAAATTAGAGTACGTAAAGGTTTGGTTAGAATTTAAGCCGTTACGGTTAAGTTTTTAAAAAATCGCGCGCAAATAGCGTCTCCCGCATTCTCTGCCATCTATTTTGACCGCAGAAAAAATGACTCTCGGCAGGGTCTGCTGCAACCGATAATACGACATGGCAGAGTCTCTTATCTTCCGGCAGAGTCCCGCATCGGGCGAAAATACGCAGCCTTAATGCAGTGAAGTGCCAATTTTAAAAAATCGGACGCCACTGGAAATTTAAAAATTCTTCTTCTTTACAGATGGATCAAATGCAATTGGCGTTACCAAGTCGAGATTATTATTTAAAAGCAGTAAGTGAAGGAGATATGAAAGCTTATCATAAATATATGACCAATATTGCTGTTATTTTGGGGGCAAATAAAACAGAAGCTGGGGCACAACTTAAAGAAGTAGTTGAATTGGAAAGAAAATTAGCTAATGTAAGTAAAATACAAAAAATGAAAGGGCATTTATTGTTTTATTAAAAAAAAAAATTTAATTATTTTTAATAAAGAAAAATTTAAATTATTTTTTTTCTAAAGGGTGGGGGTTCAAAAAAAAATTAAAAAAATGTATTTTGGTTAAAAAAATACATTCTTTAATTTTAATAGGAATCTATTTTTGGGCAAAATTGATATTAACCAAAATATGAATTTTTTTAAACTTTGGAGGGTGCTTTCTACCCCTATTTATTATTCTATTTCTTCCAAAAACAACAAACTTATTCCTATACATAACTTTAATTTTTGTACCAAATTTCAAGTCAATCCAATAAACCGTTCTTAAGTTATGTTGGTAACAAATTTCGTTACAGACAGACGGACAAACGCGGAATGTCGCGAAGCATAGAAACTGTGGTTATGTAAAGTTGGTTGCCTAAAATCAACAAAAAGCACCACTTTCTGGTCATTACTCAGTGGGTTTATAAGAGTCAATTTTAATTAAAAATTGTGCTTACCAGCAACATAAATAAACAAAGCACAAGTTGACATATTCTAAAAGTCCATCAATAAGCGTTTAAATACAGAATTTTGGCAATTTAAAATGCAAAAAAATTGCCAAAGTTCTGTATTTAAACGCTTATTGATGGACCTTTAGAATATGTGAACTTGTGCTTTGTTCATTTATGTTGCTGGTAAGCACAGTTAATTAAAATTAACTCTTATAAACCCACTGAGCAATGATCAGAAAGTGCTGTTTTTGTTGATTTGAAACAAGAAACATTACATAACCACAGTTTCTATGCTTCGCGACATTCTGTTCTGTTAACTGTCTATGGTTCTGTTAACTGTTTATGGTTTTTTTAGGCGTCATTATCAGAGGCTGACAAACACGACACAAGTCTCATTTACAAGAAACTAACCATACGGGAGCTGCAAATTGAAGTGCCACAAATAAATTGGCTCATGTATTTAAACTCTTTTTTGCACACTAAAGTTTCTGAAGATGAGCCGGTGGTAGCTTATGGTTTAACTTATTTTATCGAAATGGGAAAAATTCTTACGGAAACTGACAAGAAGTAAGCTGCTTTTAGATTTTATCCTCTTAAAAGATTATTTTTTTCTAGGCTTATTTTATAAAATAATGGGGCAGTTAAGCCCATTTGGAAAAAAACACAGGCTTATAGTAAATAAAACATAAAGTTATAATACGTCTTCGGTAAAAAAAATACAAAAAAAATTACATGTATCAAAAATTCGGATTTTGGAAAGAACGTCTAAATACAGGGTGTTACCAAATAACTAGGAAAAAATCAGGGGGTAATTTCTAAACCCATTTTAAGAAAAAAAGTTCATATAAACATGTGTCCAAAAATCCTTCGTTTCTAAGATACAGGGTGTCAAAGTTTCTCAAAAAAATTTTTAATCTTAAGAATACTAAAAAGCTAAACCTGATATTTATTTGAAATAATAATGAAAAAAAGAAATTAATTAACCCTTTATTGCTAACCATGTTTTATTTTTATTAACATAAAAAAGTCAAACTTAAAAAAGAAATTTTGTTGCCTTTGGGCAATGAATTTTTTTCTCGAAAACGGTTAGGTTTATGAAAAAAGAATAGGAAATTAATTTTAAAGATCATGTTCTAGGCCTTCTAATTATTTTATGAAAATAGCAAAAAAGTAACACACAAAAAAGTTGGGGGTGAACAACCCGCAAATGTGCCCCTTCCAATTATAATTTTTATTTTTTTTCTACCGCACTTCATGCCTAATGGTAAGAAAATTACCCGTGCTAAGTTTTAAATAAATGTCTGGTTTAGTTTCTTGGTAATCCTAAAAAAAAATTTATTTTTTAGAAACTTTGGCACCCTGTATCTCAAAAAAGAAGGATTTTCGGACACATGTTTAAATGAACTTTTTTACTTAAAATGTGTCCAGAAATTACCCTCTGAATTTTTTCCTAGTTATTTGGTAACACCCTGTATTTTAGATATGTGACGTCAGAGAGGATTACGGAGATATTTGACAACTCATCTTGCAGGGCACATAACCAAAGTTCGCTTTCCGTATCTCTTAAAACTGATGATTATTGTTAGTTAGGAATAAAATGCACTTACCCAATCATAATATAATCACAAAATCTATTTACTTTGTACCCTAAACATCTTTCACAACAAAAACTAAAAGCGAGGTAGCCTGTCAAACTTTTCAAACCTCAATACTTGGGGTTAAAATCCCATCTATGGTCCGCTGCCTCTAAAGATCGCTTTAGAATAAGCCGCATAAATACAGTACTGTATAGTTGGTTGCCTGCACTTCGGGTTAACATTATTTTGACTCCGTGAAATGTGTTTGCGCATGCGAACATTGAAATCCTATCCGGCGTCACAGTCCGCTCTTTATAGAAACTTTCAAATGATTATTTGATATTAAGACGGGCGTTTCAAATTCACAAATCTTCGAATCTGTGCTCCTAGAAGCTCGTATAAGGCATCTCCTTTGAGCTCCCGCAAATTCTACTAAGTAGCACATCTACATGAGGGCCCCATCGTATATTAAAACTAAGCGTAGTTTTGAAAACTACAAAAATGGGGCAACAAACGTATTATGGTTTCATTTAAATCGGTTATTTCTTTGTATCGAAAATCTGACTTCAAAAATCATTATGCTATTTTTGATTTTTTTTTCGACTACGGATACATTTTTTGGTTTATATACATTACGTGGTCTATGCCAAACCATAATACGTTTATTTACCATGGTTTTTTTAAGCTTGTAAATGATTAAAATTACAACTTACGTTTTTCCCTAATATAGATGTGCTAGTTCAAAGATTTAAATGTACAATGAAAAACACCAAGTACTATTTTACCATATTTTTATTATTTCTTGCATCAGTACCACTCTTATGTATTACAAACATTATCCTACATATTTTTAATCATAGTTATTGATGTATTACTCCGTATTTTTACATATTTTTTTGAAATTTCGAAAATAACTGACATTTAGGAAGATGACTTTTTACGAACTTTTGAGTGCACAGAACATCATCTATGAATTTGAAACGCCCGTCTTAAATATTTTTTTTTACAAAAACGGGAGGCTCTAGAAATGTGTTTTTGTCGAAGATGTCTTATATAAAACCTACTTTATGGAATTTTATCGAGCAATTTTTTTTCTCTTATTTACGAAGAAAATGTTTTCTTTTTTAGAATTGTACACAACTACATTCTATGGCGATTAATAATGTCATTATCACCCCACTTAATTGATGATTACCAAAGAGAACGGGTTGAATTTCGAAAAATACTACAGGGTGTTTTAAGTGAACGTCACCGTTGGTCGAAATGTGTCGAATGGACAAATAAAAAATTAGGAATGGCCGTTGGCGCTTTGTTTATCCGGGACAATTTTAATCATGAAAGCAAGGTAAAAAAAAATTGTCTTGTTTTACTAAAATTTGATATTTCAAATTTTGACCGTCAATATTTGCGCAGTAGACCACTGTGTGTCAAAATCCGTCCGCATAGCGTAAAAATCGTTCAGTTTACTTAGAGCTTAATTTATAGATGAATTAACTTAACTTCACTTAGAATTATCGTATCGCGAATTAAATAAATTATACGAAAAATGAAATCGCATTTACACATACAATTAACTTAACTTTACGTTTACTTATAGGTTATATTTCTTAATTTTGACAAGTCTCAGCTAATTTAGGGTAAAGTGAGCATCTTCACTAAAGCCATCTATCGGCTACTAGACCAATTTTTAAAATTACAAAGATAATCGAAGAATAGACACTAATGTCGGTAAAAAATACGATTTTAAAATTTACCGATAGAGGGCGTATACTGTTCTGAAGTAACGTGTTAATTTATACTATAAATGCATTAATTTGGTCGCGTCAAGTTAAGTGGAGTTAAGTAGCTTTGTGGCGTTAAGTTAATTTAATTTAACTATAAATCACACTTAAGAACGTGACGTATTTTTCCGCTATGCACATATACAGGGTGTTACCAAATAACTAGGAAAAAATTCCTGAACTCATTTTAAGAAAAAAAGTTTATATAAACATGTGTCCGAAAATCATTCGTTTCTGAGATACAGGGTGCCAAAGTTTCTAAAACAAAGCTTTTTTTTTAAGATTACCAAGAAACTAAACCAGATATTTATTTAAAACTTAGCACGGGTAATTTTCTTGTCTTAAGGCATAAAGTGCGGTAGAAAAAAAATTAACATTATAATTGGAAGGGGCACATTTGAGGGTACCATGGGGGTTGTTCACCCCCAACTTTTGTGTGTGTTACTTTTTTGGTATTTTCATAAAATAATTAGAAGCCCTAAAATATGATCTTTAAAATTAATGTCTTGTTCTTTTTTCATAAATCTAACCGTTTTCGAGAAAAAAATTCATTGCCCAAAGGCAACAAAATTTCTTTTTTAAGTTTGGCTTTTTTATTTTAATGAAAATAAAACATAGTTAACAATGAAGGGTTAATTTATTTCTTTTTTTTTATTATTATTTCAAATAAATATCTGGTTTAGTTTCTTAGTAATCTTGAGATTAAATTTTTTTTTGAGAAACTTCGACACCCTGTATCTCAGAAACGAAGGATTTTCGAACACATGTTTATATGAACTTTTTTTCTTAAAATGGGTTCTGGAATTACCCCCTGAATTTTTTCCTAGTTATTTGGTAACATCCTGTTTACTATTTTTTTAATGAATGTGTGTGATTTTTTTTTCAGGAAACGGCCTTAACGATGATTCACACGATTCGTGAAGCTTTTAACGAACTTTTGGCCGTTAATGTTTGGATGGATAACGAAACACGAAAAGTGGCGAAAGAAAAGGCGAATGCAATGAACGAAAGAATAGGATATCCAAAATTGATAACAAATAAAGAAGAATTGTTAAAAGAATACGAAACGGTACAAAAAACACTTTTGTCCAGCAGATGACTAAAAAATTCGAAAAATAATCGTTCGCCCTTTTGTACACCTGACAAAAAAGGCGAACGATCATTTTAATCATCTGCTGGTACATTTAAATAATGCCAAATTTATAGCCCAATTATTCTAATTAAAATTTGTAGGTTCCTTAGAAAAAAAATCCCTTCTGCTTATGCAGAATTGTAGGCACTACCCCCAGGAATATAAAAGTGAAAAATTCCCACAAAATTTCCGTGACGTTTAGCCCCCATCTTGCATAAAAGTGAGGAGTTAGTTTATTGTTAATACCTAAACTATTCGGCACTTTTAGAAAAAGTTTTAAAAATTTTCAGGAACATGATTTTAATAAGAATACAATCATTTTTAAAAAAAATAATAAATCACCAATATTAAAGATTGTATAGCTCTTTAAAAATCATCTTATTTCATCAAAATCGTCTATCTTAATCATAGAGTCCTGAAGCATAGATTGCAGCATTCTCTGTAGGACTAAATTAGCACATTTTCAAAGTGCTATAAAATCGTTCATATTGGTGATTTATCATTTTTTTTAAAATGATTGTATTCTAATTAAAATAATGTTCCTAAAAATGTTTTTCAAAAGTGCCGAATAGTTTAGGTATTAACAAAAAACTAACTCCTCACTTCTATACAAGATGGGGGCTAAACGTCATGGAAATTTTGTGGGAATTTTTCACTTTTATATTTCTTGGGGTAGTGACTACAAACCTGCATAAGCAGATCTTGGTTGGGATTTTTTTCTTGGGGCATTATTAAAATGATTGGGCTATTAGGTAAAAAGACATTTTTTTCCAGTTGAACGTGACAAAGGATAAATTTCTAGAAAACGTTTTAAACATTTTAAAATTTGACGCTGAACAAAATTTACAGAAATTGCGACACCCTGTAGATAAAGATAAGTGGTCTACTGAACCGGCGGTGGTCAATGCGTTTTACAATCCAAACAAAAACGATATAGGTATTTAAAAACACCAGAAAAAAAAATATCAAAAAAAAATTTAAAAAAAGAAATTTTTGTTACTCTGAATTTTTTTAGTTTTTCCGGCTGGAATTTTACAACCACTTTTTTACAGTCAACATTTCCCTAAATCCTTGAATTATGGTGGTATTGGAGTTGTGATTGGGCATGAAATAACCCATGGTTTTGACGACAAAGGTATTTAACGCAGAATGTCGCGAAGCATAAAAACTGTGGTTATGTAACGTTGCTTGCCTAAAATCAACAAAAAAACAGCACTTTCTGGTCATTGCTCAGTGGGTTTATAAAAGCTAATTTTAATTCAAAATTGTGCTTACCAGTAACATGAATAACCAAAGCACAAGTTGACATATTCTAAAGGTCCATCAATAAGCGTTTAAATACAGAATTTTGGTAATTTAAAATGCAAAAAGAAGTGCTTCTAAATTGCAAAAATTTTGTATTTAAACGCTTATTGATGGACCTTTAGAATATGTCAACTTGTGCTTTGTTTATTTATGTTGCTGGTAAGCACAATTTTTAATTAAAATTAACTTTTATAAACCCACTGAGCAATGACCATGTACGATGGTTTTTGTCGATTTTAGGCAACCAACATTACATAACTACAGTTTCTATGCTTCGAGACATAGCCCTTTAAAAAATTATTGCTTTTTATTAAGTTAAATCATTGCAAAAAAATCTTGCATGCGTTTAAATTGCAAAAATAAGCATTTAGACGGTTACACGCAAAAAGGTCGCATCCTACAAAAATGGAATAATTTTTTTTGTAGGTTACGACCTTTTTGCGTATAACCGTCAAAATGCACCTCATTTTAAACCATTTTTTCAGGTCGACAGTTTGACAAAGATGGAAATATGATGCAATGGTGGAATAACGCTACTATTAAAGCTTTTAGGCAAAGAACCCAATGCATAATCGATCAATATTCACGATACAAAATCGATGAAGTTGGAATGTATATCGATGGTAGAATGACTCAGGGTGAAAATATTGCTGATAATGGTGGTCTTAAACAATCTTTCAGGGTGAGTTTACGTTAAAAAAAAAATTTGATTAAAATTTTAACAAAAACCGAGAAACTTTTATTTTTTTATTATTTAAAAAAATGTTTCTTTGCATCTAAGTATGTCATGGAAATGTTATTTAAAACAAGATAATTCAATTGTTTAAATAAAATAAATCACAAGCAACCAGTTTTACTATTTTTGGAATAATTTATGTTTAAAAAAGTATGTTTTTAAAAGAGTAACTAAAAAAAAACTCAATGGACAATAACTTATGTTTGTGAAAACTCATAATAAAATAGCTATTTAAATTTTTTAATAAATGCGTATTCGTACAAAAATTGGTTGGGGTTACCTAGGATATATGTCATACCACCCGTCGTTCCAGATGCTAACTGACATTACTTTTGAATTTTACATTTTTATCAAATATAACGCTAATATACCAAAACAACAAACTGCCGGTTTAAAACATTCAATGTACCATCTAAAAGGTTTGTATAACATTTACGTAGTGTTTTACATCTTTATTTCTTTATAATTAGTTAAAAAAGCAAATTATGACTCATTTACAAAAGGATTTCCGTTAATGTTAAAAATAATCCGCATTTTTTTGGATACACCGAGGATTTTGCATAAAAGTACCTTTGTAAATGAGTCATCATGCTCTTTTTTACCTAATTATGAAGAATTGGAAATGTAAAAAACTGTGTAAATGTTATACAAATCTTTTAGCTGGTACGTTGAATGTTTTAAACCGGCAGTTTGTTGGTTTTTGGTATATTAGCGTTGTATTTGATAAAAATGTAAAATTCAGAAGTAATGTCAGCTAGCATCTGGAACGACGGGTGGTATGACAGATCTCCTAGCTAACCACAATCAATTCTTGTACGAATATGCTTCATTCAAGATTTTTTTTTGTTTTTTCAGGCATATAGAAAATGGGTTTCTACCCATGGAGAAGAGCCAGACTTACCCGGACTCAATATGACTCATAATCAACTCTTTTTCTTGAATTATGCTCAAATTTGGTGCGGTTCAATGCGCCCCGAAGATGCGTTAACAAAAATAAGATCAAGCGTACACTCCCCTGGACCTATAAGGGTTCTTGGTCCTTTAAGCAATTCCCAGGATTTTGCCGAGGCATATAAATGTCCTTTAGGGTCACCTATGAACCCTACTAACAAATGCAGCGTTTGGTAAAACAAAAAATAAAAAAAAATGGGGTAAAAAAAAATTAGTTTGAAAAAAAAAAATTGGAAGGTAAAAAAAATAGGAAATAAAAAAGTTTAGAAATTGTACAGCACAGCTAAGAAATTAAGGGGAAAATGACTGATGAAATTCTGATATTGAGCTATGATGATTTGTTTTTTAATAGACCCTATTCGAACAAGAATTGGTTGGGGTTTGCATGGATGCCAATTGACATAACGTCATTACTTTCATCAAATTTGCGCTTGTACAGGGTGTCCAAAAAATGGCGCATAAACGCGATGGTACGCTCTTGGGGCATTCTCATGGATCAATAGAAAATTGTGAAAAAAAAAATCCATCTCTTATATTCATCGAGAAAAATGGGAACAAAGTTGCATAAATTCGGCAACACAGTCTAGGAAAATACATCTTAAAATCACATCTATAAGTCTAAAAATCTCATTTATGAGTCTTGATCATACACTTTTGCACTAGATTTTATTGACGTTGTTGTCAGCTTCATTTCATCAAAATTTTGTAAAATTAAATTGATTATAAAAATGTAATTCGACCATTTAAAAAATGAACAAATGGTGGAATGGTTTAAGATAGACTAAAGCTTTGTATTAAATCATTTGCTTCGTTAATATGTGCTGTTATATCCAAGATATAAGCATTTAAAGTTTCGCACTTTGGGGCAACATATCTCCGAGGGTATATGAGGTAGATTTTTTTAACAATTTTCTGGGGCTCCCTAGACATTCCCCAACAACGTACCATCGCGTTTATGCGCCATTTTTTGGACAGCCTGTATGTATATCAAAAAACAACAAGTAGCCGCTTTAAAACATTCATCGTTCCAGCTTAAAGGTTTGTATAACATTTAGAGAGTGTTTTACATCTTTAATTCTTTATAATTAGCTAAAAAAAGGGCATAATGACTCATTTACAAAGGTACTTTCAATGCAAATTTCATGCATCCATAAAAATGCGGATTATTTTAAACATTCACAGAATTCTTTTTGTAAATGAGTCATAATTTCCATTTTTACCTTATTATAAGGAATTAAAGATGTAAAACACTTTCTAAATGCTATACAAACCTTTTAGTTGGTACATTGAATGTTTTAAACCGGCAGTTTATTGTTTTTTTGGTATATTAGCGTTATATTTGAAAAAAGTATAAAATTCCGAAGTAATGTCAGTTAGCATCTGGAACGACGGGTGGTATGACATATATCCTTGGAAACCCCAAACAATTTTTGTTCGAATTGTGTTTGAAAACTACTGAAGGAAAAACTATTTACTAACTTTCACAGGTACTATTAATTTTCCTGAATAAAAACTACTATTAAAATTTAATATTTTTGAAAATATTCCTAAATATCAACACTTATAGAGATTTTTTACTGTTTTTAAACTATACTACTATAATTGTACAAAACACCATATATATGGGACCAAAAACTAACTTTTCTGACTATTCTAAAACATAAATTGTGTATTACAAAAGTGCGAAAAAAAAAATTATTTAAGTAAAAAAATATCACTAAAATTAGCATTTTTATTAAGCCAATTTTTTTAATCATTGTTTAAAGAAGTATACTATTTGTTATTTATTTGAAAAAATAAAATGGCGGAGCACTTTCCGCCCTTTTTAAACTTCAAAAAGTAAAAACTTTTCTTGTACAAAAGTATAAAGTTTTAAGGCAATATTCACCTAACTTTTAATGTTTAAAAAATGTTGTAAATACTTGTTTTTATAATATATTTGTCTATGTATTTGTTAGAAAACAAAAATGTACATGTCTGTCAATAAACATTGCAATACCACATTTTTTGAGCAGCATGTACATTTTTAAAATTAGTAAAATAAAATGTAAAATTGTAGCGATTAATAAAAAATCGATATTAAACTGTATAGGATATTTAACTTGTGTAAAATCAAATTTAAAAATAAATTTATCTAAGTAAAGCTTGTTTTTTTACTTAGGGGAATATCACGTAGCATAGAAACTGTGTTTATGTAACGTTGGTTGCCTAAAATCAACAAAAAACAGCACTTTCTGGTCATTGCTCAGTGGGTTTATAAGAGTTAATTTTAATTAAAAATTGTGCTTACCAGCAACATAAATAAACAAAGCACAAGTTGACATATTCTAAAGGTCCATCAATAAACGTTTAAATACAGAATTTTGGCAATTTAAATAGCAAAAATTCTGCATTTAAACGCTTAATGATGGACCTTTAGATGTTAACTTGTGTTTTGTTTATTTATGTTGCTGGTAAGCACAATTTTTAATTAAAATTAACTCTTATAAACCCACTGAACAATGACCAGAAAGTGCTGTTTTTTGTTGATTTTAGGCAACCAACGTTACATAACCACAGTTTCTATGCTTCGCGACATTTCTGACTAAAAAAAACTTCATTTTTAATTATGAACCCTTTATTATGAAATTTAAACAACTACTTTTAAAATGAGAAAAAAAAAATATATTAATATTGGAAATATTCCATTGGAATTCTGACAGTCATGCAATCAACTTCGTCAATTTTCAGCGTATTTATTTTTATGTTAATGTCTTCTTCAATTTGAATTTGGGCCTTCAATAAGTATCTTAAAGATGCTTGCGCCTAAAAAAAAAATCAAGTCAAAACAAATTTTTATATTTGCGTTCTATAATAAGCACATTATGAAACCCGAAATTTGGTTTTTTAAGGTTGCTAAATAGCTTCATTATTAAACCCAAAATTATATTTTATTAGGTTGGTTTTCCAGACGCAAAAAGATGAATTCTTCCCTCGCAAGGTACGTTTTATTTACAAATTTTACTATTATAAAGTATCGGGGGACATAGTTTTTTTGTAGAGACTAAAGAGAATAACTAGAAGAATTGGAGAAACGTTATCAACGGTTACATTTTCTTAAAAAGGCCTATTCATTCAGTATTAAGTGATTAAAGTCTACAAATGTCATTATTCAATATGTCTGACCTTAATTTACTTTTTATTTCAAAATGTCAATGTTGCCAATCCAATAAAAATAAAATTTTAGGTTCTGTTTTTAATTCAAATTAAAAATACTTTTTAATAAATTAAATAAAGCAAATATAAAAAAATAGTATAAAAAACTCGTTTTAAAAGGCGTTTTTTTAGCACTTGTCCATTAGAAAACTCGAATTGCGCATTATAAAACCCGAAATTTGATTTTTTAAGGTTGCTGAATTGCTTCATTATTAAACTCAAAATTTTAGTTTATTAGGTTGGTTTTCCAGATGCAAAAAGATGAATTCTTCCCTTGCGAGGTACTTCTTATTTACAAATTTTACTATTACAAACTATCAGGGGACATAGTTTTTTTGTAGAGACTAAAGAGAATAACTATAAAAATTGGAGAAACGATATCAACGGTTACATTTTCTCAAAAACGCCTATTCATTCAGTATTAAGTGAGTAAAGTTTATAAATGTCATTATTCAATATGTCTGACCTAAATTTGGTTTTTACTTCAAAATGTCAATGTTACCAATCCAATAAAAATAAAATTTTAAGTTAAGTTTTTAATTCAAACTAAAAATGCTTTTTATGTTTGCGTTCTATAATATGCACATTATGAAACCCGAAATTTGGGGTTTTAAGGTTACTGAATTGCTTTATTACTAAACCCAAAATTTTATTTTATAAGGTTGGTTTTCCAGATACAAAAAGATGAATTCTTCCCTTGCAAGGTACTCTTTATTTACAAATTTTACTGTTATAAACTATCGGGGGACATAGTTTTTTTGTAGAGACTAAAGAGAATAACTAGAAGAATTGGAGAAACGATATCAACGGTTACATTTTCTCAAAAACGCCTATTCATTCCGTATTAAGTGAGTAAAGTTTACAAATGTCATTATTTAACATGTCTGACCTAAATTTACTTTTTTACTTCAAAATGTCAATGTTGCCAATCCAATAAAAATAAAATTTTAGGTTATGTTTTTAATTCAAACTAAAAATGCTATTTATGTTTGAGTTCTATAATATGCACATTATGAAACCCGAAATTTGGTTTTTAAGGTTGCTGAATTGCTTCATTATTAAACCCAAAATTTTATTTTATTAGGTTTGTTTTCCAGATGCAAAAAGATGAATTCTTTCCTTGCAAGGTACTTTTTATTTACAAATTTGACTATTATAACTATCGGGGGACAGTTTTTTTAGTAGAGGAAATAACTAGAAAAATTGGAGAAACGATATCAACAGTTACATTTTCTCAAAAACGCCTATTCATTCAGTATTAAGTGAGTAAAGTTTACAAATGTTATTATTCAACATGTCTGACCTAAATTTACTTTTTTACTTCAAAATGTCAATGTTGCCAATCCAACAAAAATAAAATTTGAGGTTAAGTTTTTAATTCAAATTAAAAATGCTTTTTAATGGATGAAATGAAGCAAATATAAAAAATAGTATAAAAAACTCGTTTTATAAGGCGTTTTTTATCACTTGTCTATTTTTAATTAATTTTAATTTTTTAATTACCTGTGCAAGCATCATTTGAAGTTGTGAGACCCCCACTCTTATTTCACGGGCTTCGTTAACCAATTGCGTTTCAACTAAGTCTCTGCACAACTCGGCACCCTCGCGTTGTGCCCTGTTGCCAAGTCGGGTATGCGCAAGTGCCATATATCCTTCTTTTGAGGTAATGGCTTTTTCTAACTCGGTTATTGTGCGTGTCATTTCGTTGGCTTGGCGAAGTATCTAAAAAAAATACATTAGGTACAGTAGGAAGTATTTTTGGTAAAAGTTTAAAAGTATTTTTGTTTTTCAAAAGTGGAAATTTTAAATTTTTAAAAAAAGGGTTTTTTGGTAAAAGTTAAAAAAAAATATTTTGGGAAACAGAGATTTGTTTTTTTATGAATCCATTACGCACATTTTGATGTATTTTCGGTATAATTTTGAAAGCATTTTTATTCTCGGAAGTGGAAATTTAAAATTTAAAAAAGGGCTTTTTGGTGAAAGTTAAGAAAAAATATTTTGGGAAATAGAGTTTTGCTGTGTTTATGAATTTATAACGCACATTTTAAAGTATGTTTGGTGAATGTTTAACAGCATTTAAATTTTCGAAAAGTTAAAATTTTAAATTTTTAAAAAAGGGGCTTTTTGATAAAAGTATTTGGGGAAATAATGATTTGTAAGGAATTGTCTTTTATAAATCCATTTTGCTTGTGCACATTAGAATTTTTTTCTAAAGCATTTCTATTTCCGAAAAGTGGAAATTTTATTATTTTTAAAAAAAGGGTTTTTTGTTGGTGAAAGTAAAAAAAAATATATCAACAGAAATAAGGTTTTAAATAAAATAATTTTTGTACTAATTTATTATGCACAGTATAAAGTAATTTGGGTAAAAATTTAAAACCTTTTAAATTTTCAAAAAATGAAAATTTCGAATATTTAAAAAAGGGCTTTTTGGCGAAAGTTAAAAAAAAATATTTCTGGAAATAGTGATTTGCAAGAAATAATTTTGGATAAAAATTCATTATGCACCTTATAAAGTGTTTTTCGTACAAGTTTAAAACCCAAAATGTTTTCGGAAAGTGAAAAATATTGAACTTAAAAAAAAGGTTTTTTGGTAAAAGTTTAAAAAAAAATATTTTGAGAAATAATTATTTGCAAGAAATAATTTTGGATAAAAATTCATTATGCACCTTATAAAGTGTTTTTCGTACAAGTTTAAAACCCAAAATGTTTTCGGAAAGTGAAAAATATTAAACTAAAAAAAAAGGGTTTTTTGGAGAAACTTCAAAGGAAAATATTTTGAGAAATAATGATTTGCAAGAAATTATTTTGGTTATAACTCATTATGCACATTTTTTAATGTATTTAGTAAAAGTTTAAAAGCATGAATGTTTTCGGAAAGTAAAAAATATTAAACTAAAAAAAAGAGCTTTTTGGCGAAAGTTAAAAAAAACTTATTTTGTGTAATAATGCCTTGTAAGAAAGAATTCTTGAATAAATTCATTATGAAGTATTTTTTTATAAACATTTAAAAGGTTTTTTTTTGTCGGAAAGTAAAAATTTCGAATTTTTTAAAAAGGATTTTTTTAGTGAATGTAAAAAAATTATTTTGGGAAATAGTAGTTTGCAAATTATTCAGTAAAACTTACCTCAGCGTGTTGAATTTCAAGTTTTGTCTTAGCTTCCCTGGTTTCAGCGATTCTTCGGGCAAAAGCCTCGTTTACGGCATAAAATTGGCACCGTAAATCATCGATAACTTGTTTTAAAATAGTATCGATTAAGGATCGACAATGTCTTGCAACATTAACTTCTTTTGCTGCTTTTTCGATATTTGCTTTCGTTCTTTCTTCCCATTCTTCTTTTGTTATGTTTCTTTAGGACAGAAAGCAAAAAAAATAAGAGAAAAATAAAAAAAAAAATTTTTTATTTTTTTTACATTTTTTTTTAAATTTTTTTGCAAAATATTTTTTCATTTTTTTTCAATAAAACATCTAATAATAATTCTAATTTTAAAGACCAATTTATAGAACGTTACTTTCACCTTACTTCCGCTTTACCTCGGCGTTACTTAACAGAAAATTAAATAAAATACATGGGAATGTATTAACAAAATTTATATTTCACTTTAGCGCTACTTTGCTGATTCATTTAGCTGTAAGTAGTCCTGTCAAAAGCCGAGCTTGGCCGATCATGCGCAAAATTTGCAAAAATGAGATATTCACCCTTATTGTCAAGTGTGGTGATTACGAAATATCGCTTCGTACGAAACCTGCTAGTCTTCATATGTAGGTTTCGTACGAAGCGATATTCCGTAATTACGGCCCAGGTGTAAATAGTCAGAAGTCGCGAGTTCAGACACATGCGCATACCTGTTCCCAATTTTACGTAACTTTACAATCTATAAAATAAGCAAATTTGTTAAGTGGAAGCGGAAGTGAAGTTACGCTGAAGTAAAGTGAAAGTTACGTTCTATAAATCGCCCTTTAAACTTACGCAATGTCTAAAGGTGTAAACCCGTGATACATGCTTAAGTTCAAACTCGTTTCTTTAAGAGTTTGATTTCTCTGATCTATTTTAAACGCATTTTCTTTGTCCGTCAAATCTCTGTCCATGAAATATTCTGTTGATCTTAAGAGACGGACTTGCTCCTGTGCTTGATCGTTAAGCCTGTTAAAAAACTTAATCGCCCCTTCAATTACCTCCAGTTCTTTAAAAAGCTCCCTCTCTACGTCATCATGGCACTAAAAAAAAATTACAAAAATTGCCCAACTTTGATGTGCTCTAGCAAAAAAACTAAAACACTTAGAAAAAATCTAATTGCAGATTTGTTTTCTACGCCTTTTAATATATTTAAAAACACAGTTTAAGGCAAATCGATTTTCTGAAAATTTGCCTCATTTTTAATCAAGGGGTAAGGGTCCAAATATTCTCAGTTTTTTTATTGCCACGGCCACAAATAATTTTTGCCATAAATAAAAACTGGCATGCTTATGTAAAACGAGCTGCTTAATCCAAATCTGGCACTTAAACATTTACAGCGCTTTTAGTTTTATTGCTACGAGCTTTTGAACGCAACTTCAAACGCGACACTCGATTTTTTTTGAAGTCACCTAATTTACGAACAAAACTTTTTCAAACATATCTAAATGCAGATTCGTATTTTATAACATAAAAGCAATGTACAAAATAAGTTTTTTTAAAATCGGAGACAAAAAATATTTCTTTTTAGCTTTTTTGAAAATTTTCAAAATGTGGGCAACTTTGATGAGCTCTAGCAAAAAAACGAAAGCACTTGGAAAAAATCCAATTGCAGATTTGTTTTGTACGCCTTTTAATATGATTAAATTAATAGTTTCAGGCAAATATATTTTTTGAAAATTTTCTTATTTTTAATCAAGGGGTAAGGGTCCAAATATTCTCAGTTTTTTTATTGCCCTGACCACAAATAATTTTTGCTATAAATGAAAACTTGCATATTTATGTAAACGAGCTGCTGAATCCGAATCTGACACTTAAACATTTACAGTGCTTTTAGTTATACTCCTCGCAGACAAAGTCGAAAACGAGGAGTATATTGTGATTGTTTTGAAAATTCTAAAATCGTCAAAAATCGTCGTAGAGCAAAAATTCTTGCATATTCGTGCGTTTCATCGAATTTTGAACAACTTTCAAAAAATCCGTCCGTCCGTCCGTCCGTCTGTCACGTTTTTTGTAAACACGATAACTTAAGAACGAAAAGCCCAATCGTGTTCAAATTTGCAGGAAAAATTGTTCTCATTAAAATCTTGGTTGGGATTGTTATTGGGAAAAATCGGATAATAACAAGGGGGGTAGCGGGACCCCCAAACTGGTAAAAAATTCATATTTCAGTTATTCTAAATTTAAGAAAAAAAAAAACTTTCGTAATAATAAAGCCCTTTTAACTCTTTACAAAATTTATTTTAAACATTTTTTGATCCGACCCCCCATTAGCCCCCCAATAAAAAAAAACGCCGTATTTTCGTTATTATTTGATTTACTGAAAAAATTTCTAATAAAAAATTAAAGAAAATGTAATTCTGTATTAAAAATAATTTTTTGTAATTTTTTTTGTTAAGTTATTAGGGCATAAAAGACTAAAAGAAAGATTTTTAGTAAAAAAAAAGTTCTAAGTCCCATAAGTCTTGGCCTCGGTCTAGGTGGCTTTGTAAAAACATTTGAAACACAGCAGCATCTTTCTCAAGTTAAATTAAGGGTATAGTCCGTAAGTCATTTTGGTAAACCAAAGTGACAGAAAACGACTTGTTACACAATTCGTTGTCATAGAAAGTGATTGTTACAACTGTCACTTTGGTTTACCAAAATGACTTACGGACCATACCCTAAATCTCAAACGTCAGTGGCAGAATTCATATTTATGCTCTTCGCTAATAAATATTTTTTTTGCGAAAGAGAGTTAATAGTTGGACCTCTTCGCAGATTATTTTTAAATAAAAAAAATGTTTCTTTTATAAAATATTGTGATTGCTTAATTACTGCGAGGAGTATCCTATTAAATGTCGGCATTTTATAATAAAACCTAACCCACTCAATGATCTAACCTGTTCACTGATCTAACCTGTTCACTGATCTAACCCATTTCTAGTTTTATTGTTACGAGCTTTTAAACGTAACTTCAAACGCGAAAGTTGATTTTTTTTAAGTCACCTAATTTTTTCAACTTTGATGTGCTCTAGCAAAAAAACTAAAGCTGTTTTGTACGCCTTTTAATATGCCTAAATTAATAGTTTCAGGCAAATCAATTTTCTGAAATTTTCGCATTTTTAATCAAGGGGTAAGGGTCCAGATATTCTCAGTTTTTTTATTGCCATGGCCACAAATAATTTTTGCCATAAATGAAAACTGGCATGCTTATGTAAAACAAGCTGCTGAATCCGAATCTGACACTTAAACATTTACAGCGCTTTTAGTTTTATTGCTACTAGCTTTTAAACGCAACTTTAAACGCGACACTCGATTTTTTTTAAAGTCACCTAATTTACGAACAAATACTTTTCAAACAAATCTAAATGCAGATTCGTATTCTATAACATAAAAGCAATGACGAAATAAGTTTCATTAAAATCGGAGCCAAAAAAATTTTTTTTAGACATTTTTAAAAATTAGAAAAAAATCTTACCAAATCGATGCCGAGGCGAGTTTCTCGTAGGCATAAGCATTTTTTACAAGAAACTATGGCTTTTTTGTTTAGATCTTTCAAAGTATCGAAAATACGATCAGAAAAAACGCTTAAATTTCGAATTTCTTCTCCGACTTCTTTTTTCTGAATATTTATTTCTTTCATTATAAAATCAATATCTTTGAGTTTTTCATCGATTTTGTGATCTGTTTCTTTTTTATTTAGGTTTATTTGCTCTTCAATGACTTCGCGAACCTAAAAAAAATGGATGTTTGATAGAATTACCACTTCACAGAATTTTTTTTATATTTTGCAAATTTTTTTTTTTTTTTTATTAAATTAACAATTAAAAAAAAATGCTTACTCTGTTGCACTCGGTGCGAATCGAATCTGCCAAACATTGTTGGTCTAAAGCAATCCTATCTCTTGACCTATTGTGCAAATACCACTCGTTTAACGAAAATCTAAAAGAAAAAAAATTACAATTTTCGTAAATTTCATTTTATTACGAGAAAATTTATTTTGATTAAAAATAAAATACTTACCGACAAGGAGGAGGAGGGATCATTACACAAGAACTTTGGGGCATATGTTTATAAGGATTATTTGGATCCATTTTTGCAAAAAAAAGCTTGCAAAATATCCAAAATTTGTAAAAAAGTAGAGCAAAAAAACTCTTACAAAAAAGCACAAAATGGTTACGTTTGGTCGATATTTTAACAAAACTATGCCATTTTATTGATTGACAGAAAGCAGACAGTTTGTTTTTCGTTTCTATGACACTTTTGCACAAAATCTGTGCACTTTTAGGCGCCAAATTCAAAAATAAAATTCCTACGTCACAGTTCACAGAAGTGCATTAAAATAACATCTGTGAAATTTTTTTAGGCAACCAACATTACGGACCAAAGAAAATGGCCATTTTTTTCTTATTCTATGTTTGCAACATTGGTCTTTTTAAAACATTATTTAAAGACAAATAAGAGAGTTTTTCAGGTCCCATTGGTGTAAAAATGTTCCTTTATATCTTATTTACGATATTTTAGTTTAAAATTACCCGAGAATCTACCGCAAGAATTAAAATATCCCTTATTAATATGATGATGATGATCACCCACCAAGATGTCAGCTTTAAACGCAAATTTTTTGAGAAAGTAACCATATCAAGGGATATGGTTTGTTCTAGGTAATAGAAAAAAATGTTAATTATGCAGTGGTACTTACGTGACCTCTTGATATGGTTGCTTTCTCAAGCAATTTGCGTTTAAAGTTCACATCTTGGAGGGTGCGCAACATTAACACATAAAATGTATATTATAGTTTTACAATGAAGTAAACTTGAAATATCGAATTTAAGACATTATTGCACATTTTTATAACAAAGGTTTTTTAAGAAATCCTTTTATTTTCATAAAATATTGTTCCGAAAAAGTGGTTAATCGGACAGAATTATAATTCTGATTTCACAGACAGTTTTTTAATGTGGATTTGTGATTTGGGCCGTAGCACTTGACCGTGTATACATATTCAAAAATTACTAAAAATACCAAATTTTTTTTGCCTATTTTTTGTTTTTATTACAAAATACATCAATAATCATTTAAATAAATAAATATTAAAACAATTAACGTTAAAATCATGTCTTAACAATATAAAAATATAAAAATTAAACCAAATCATACCAAAAAAAACGCAAAAACCATAAAAAACAGGTCCGTAGTAAAAAAATTCGAAAGAATAATTTTTTTAACCTAAAAATCAATACAGGGTGTTACCAAATAACTAGGAAAAAAATCAGGGGGTAATTCCTGAACCCATTTTAGGAAAAAAAGTTCATATAAACATGTGTCCGAAAATCCTTCGTTTCTGAGATACAGGGTGTCAAAGTTTTTCAAAAAAAATTTTAATCTTAAGATTACGAAAAAGCTAAACCAGATATTTATTTGAAATAATAATAAAAAAAAGAAATTAATTAACCCTTCATTGTTAACTATGTTTTATTTTCATTACCATAAAAAAGCCAAACTTAAAAAACAAATTTTGTTGCCTTTGGGGAATGAATTTTTTTCTCGAAAACGGTTAGTTTTATGAAAAAAGAACACGACATTCATTTTAAAGATCATATTCTAGGGCTTCTAATTATTTTATGAAAATACCAAAAAAGTAACACACAAAAAAGTTGGGGGTGAACAACCCCCATGGAACTCCCAAATGTGCCCCTTCCATTTGTAATTTTTATTTTTTTTCTACCGCACTTTATGCCTAATGGTAAGAAAATTACCCATGCTAAGTTTTAAATAAATATCTGGTTTAGTTTCTTGGTAATCTTAAAAAAAAAGATTTTTTTTAGAAACTTTGACACCCTGTTTCCCAGAAACGAATGATTTTCGGACACATGTTTATATGAACTTTTTTACTTAAAATGTGTCCAGGAATTACCCCCTGAAATTTTTCCTAGTTATTTGGTAACACTCTGTATGTAGCCTAAATTTTAAAAATAACTCCCCAGCGAAACCGGATTAAAAACATGAACCAAAGAATCCCACCCACAATCCGCTAATTGCCCTTTTTGCCCCCAATTCCAATCAACCCCATAAACAAACTCACTATGGTGTTTTATAACCTCAATCGCACTCGTGTCGTTCTTAAAATCCCAAATTCTGGTCGAAAAATCATAACTAACTGACGCTAAAACACTGGGAAAATGGGGCGAACATTGAATTCTCCTTACGGCGTAATTATGCCCCTTTAATTGAAAAAGAGGCTGCAAATAATTGCGCACATCCCATGCCCTTATAAGGGCATCAGAACCACTAGTACAGATTATGTTTTCGTCAAATTTGGACCAATCACAACTGAGAACTTCGGCATCGTGCACCCTAAACGATGACGACGCTTTTTCGCCACTAAAAACGTCCCATAATTTTAAAGTCCCATCTCCGCTAACAGAGGCGAAACAATTCGAAATAAATGGCGAAAATTTCGCACTATAAACGAGTTGTGAATGCCCTTGGAAAGTATTAAGCGACTCGGGTCGATCAGGGTCCCATAATTTGGTCGAACAGTCCCAGGATGCACTCAAAATCTGGTTCGACTTTTTCGACCAATCTAACGAGTATACTTCTTTACTGTGCTCCCAAAAAGTGCTTTGAGGGTTGTTTTCAGTTGAATTAAGGTCCCACAATTGCAGCCCTACAACCCATTTTGTTTAAAAAGCCTTAATAGCCCAATAATTCTAATTAAAATTTGTAGGTTCCTCAGAAAAATATCCCAACCAATCTGTTTATGCAGGATTGTAGGCACTACCCCGCCCAGGAATATAAATGTGAAAAGTTCCCACAAAATATCCGTGACGTTTAGCCCCCATCTTGCATAGAAGTGAGGAGTTGGTTATTTGTTAATACCTAAACTATTCGGCACTTTTGAAAAAAGTTTTAAAAATTTTTAGAAACATTATTTTAATAAGAATACAATCATTTTTAAAAAAATAATGTATCACTAATATTAACGATTCTATAGCTCTTTGAAAATCACCTTATTTCATCATAATCGTCTATCTGAGTCCTGAAGCATAGATTGCAGCGTTCTCTGTAGGACCAAATTAGCACATTTTCAAAGTGCTATAAAATCGTTCACATTGGTGATTTATTATTTTTTTAAAAATGATTGTATTCTTATTAAAATAATGTTCCTATAAATTTTTAACACTTTTTTCAAAAGTGCCGAATAGTTTAGGTATTCACAAAAAACTAACTCCTCACTTCTATGCAAGATGGGGGCTAAACGTCACGGAAATTTTGTGGGAATTTTCCACTTTTATGTTCCTGGGGGTAATGGCTACAAATGTGCATAAGCAGATCTTGGTTGGGATTTTTTTATGGGGGCATTATTAGAATGATTGGGCTATTAAAAATCAAATTTGACTTACCTCCATCTCCTGAACATGTTAAAACGTGATTAGGGTTTGTTTCAGACCATACCACATCAAAAAGCCCGTCCTTCCATTGGAAATTATGTATTTCACATACATTAGCATCCTTATTTTTGGCTAATTCGAGTACAAAAAGCGTTCCACCTCCAGTTAGGCCAAAAAACTGACTTGTAGCAACGACTAAAAGTTGGGGGTCATGTGGTGAAAATCGCACGCTGTACCCATGTCTATTTGGCGTAAGGTATGACGCCATGTTTTTTTAGGTAATTTCAAGCCATTTCTATTAGTTTTAGGCCTTATTTTCGTGTTTTTAGCACAAAATCGCAGTAAAAAGCACAAAATACAAGAAGTCTTTATTTTGACATGTACAAACAACCTACAGAAGCGACTAAGAACTACTGCATAGCGCGTTTGAACTACAAACCCAGGACCGTAGTAGTATTTTTATTAATTTGCAGCCTTTTTAGGTTTTTCTTGATATTTAGCAACCCAGCTTTTAACATACTCCAATTTAGCAGCCTCACGCTTCGCAAAATACTCAGGATACTGCTCCTTTTCTAACGGATGCCAATAATCAGCCAGCCAATCCGGGGGCACAACTTCTCGCTGATAAGCTACACCCCCAGGTGAGTTTTGAAAAAACTTCGGAATGTAGTGTCTAAACTTAAAAAGCTGCTCTTCAGCATCTTTTACAAGCTCACGTGCTAGTTTAGGATCAGTTTCAGTGCACCCTTGGTCGAATCTGCATCGCATTATTGTGGCTTCGTAACGATATTCCGCTTTTTCAGTTACCCATGAGTCTAATTGGCGTAAAGCACGTTTGTAGAGGGACTGGACATGGCGTTTGTGGGATATAATACCAGAAATAGGTATTCCTGTACTCATTTTAGGGGTTTTTAACCGTTTTTAGGTTTCAAATGCAAGAAACTGCGCACGCTTGACGTTTATGCGTAAAAACTAATAAAAGTGAGGTTATGTGACGTCATAACGACGCTTAGATTGGCGTTCGTTTTCAAGGCCGACTACTATCCATTCACAGTTTAAAAAAAAAGAGTCACCCATGAAAACTAGAATATTTTTCTTTGAAAAGTTGGATTTTCCTTAAATTTGGCATTGCATTTAAAATTTGCTGTCATTAAAAATTGAAAAATGCCCAAAAAAACGTGACAGTTACATAAAACAGGCTTAAAATTGGAAAAAAGAAACAATTTTTGCTTGAGATGTGAGAATTTATAAAGAAAATTGTAGACATTTTTGTAAAAGTGCTAATTTATCCTATGATACTCAAACGGACTTGGCAGTAAGTATTTACATAATTCCTATTTTGTGTAAACTTTTAAATGGTTTAATGATTAGTGCATTATAAAGTCATTTAATAAAAAAATAAATACTTAAGTATATGTTGAGATCATTGTTTTTGATTCAGATGCCCTGAACATGTTTTTAAATGCATTTTTTAATTTTTTTGACTATTCTTACATAGCTATCAAACACAAGTGACATTAATGACAATATACAGGGTAAAATCTGTCACCGTATGGCTCGCCTGCTCTGTTTATTTTTTAAATTGTGAATGGATGACAGATTTTCGTCTGTTTTCAAAGCCGACTCGGTTTAAAATTAAAAAGCGTTGTAGTATCAAAAATATTTATTGCGTAAAAATTACAAGGAAAATGATTTAAAAAAATGGTAAATATACTAAAAATGGTAAACTAGGATGAGTCTAGACTATTTTCTAAGACTTTTTCTGCCATATTTGTTGCAATGAGTTCGGTTGTTTCTAGTTTTAACTCGTTTAAAAGATTTTCGTTTGATTTTTTAGCGTTATGATTATTATTTTCAGTGTTTTCACACTTTTCTTGTGGTTTAGTTGCTTTTTCTCCGTTTTCGTTTTCAATGGAAGCCAAATAAAGCGTTTTTAGTTTTTTACAAGTTGCGTTTAAGTTGTTTCGAACCTTTTTATATTCATTTACATCTTCAGGTTTATTCGATTTTTTACATTTTTTGTAGAGCTTATTTTTATTTTCTATTTCAAGTGATAAAGCTGCCGTCATCCATGGGGCTCTTTTCTTTGGTTTTTTCTTTTGGGCCCCCTTTTTTGCCTTACCATTTTGCTAAAAAAACATTTTTTATTAAGGCTATAGATTCAAATTCATATAAGGTATGTTCTGTGCACTCAAAAGTTCGTAAAAGTCATCTCCCTGAATGTTAGTTATTTTCGAAATTTTAACAAAATATGTAAAAATACGGAATAATATATCAATAACCATGATTAATAATATTTAGAATAATATTTAAAATACATAGAAATGGTACTGAGTGCAAGAAATAATAAAAACATGGTAAAATAGTACTTTTGGTGTTTTTCCTTCTACATTGAAATCTTTGAACAAGCACATCTATATTAGGGAAAAACGTAAGTTGCAATTTTAATCATTAACAAGCTTAAAAAAACCATGGTAAATTACCGTATTATGGTTTGGCATAGACCACGTAATGTATATAAACCAAAAAATGTATCCGAAGTCATAAAAAAAACAAAAATAGTATAATGATTTTTGAAGTCAGATTTTCGATACAAACAAATAACCGTTTTAAATGAAACCATAATACGTTTGCAGCCATATTTTGTATAGTTTTTATAATTACATTTAGTTTTAATATAGGATGGGGCCCTCATGTAGATGTGCTATTTAGTAGAATTAGCGGGTGCTCAACGGAGATGCTTTATACGAGCCACAGATTTTTTTTTGTATTTAAAAATACCTACCTCATTAATATTAACATTTGGCCTACCAGAAGTGTCATTTGACCTAAACGGTTGTCTAAACCTGGGCCCCATTCCTGCTCCTGGTGGATACTGGTTAAATGTCAACGTGGGCCCCATAAAAGGGGGCCTAGGGGGGCGCATCCAAAAACAATCCCCACCAAAATTAGGCCTATAACCACATCCAAACGGCCTTAATTGGCCATAAGGCGGCGGAGGCAGCCTCGGTAAAAACGGCCTCTTGAAATGGGGCCCCTCGTTAAATGGCAGTCGTGGGGGGGCGTACCCTGGTGCGGAAAAATTAGACGGGTTGTTAAATCGGGGCCGCACTGGGTGACTCATTTTTAAAAATTAACTTAAACTTGTTTTAAAAATTTGGTATTGTTTGGTTTTTTTTGAGGTTATGTAAAAATGTAGCCACCATATGACGAAGTGAAGTTAGCGTCTGGTTGTTTACGGGTAAAATCCAGGGCCGGAGTAGCCTATTTAGTAAAAATCAATATCAAGAGAATAGTTTATTTTGCAATTGCAAAACGTTTTTTTACATGGAAATTGTAGATTTTTAAATAATATCATTACAAATAAAAGCTTATAACATTAGTTTGGTTATAATACAATGTTATTTGGTTATTTATCTATAATTTAGTTGTTTGAGCAACATTTTTAAATTTGTTGTGTATTTTTTTTGCTTAAAATTCTTATTGAAGAAATATTCATTTAGCCCAATCATTCTATTTAAAATTCGTAGGTTCCTTAGAAAAAAATCCCAACCAAGATCTGCTTATGCAGGATTGTAGGCACTATCCCCAAGAATATAAAAGTGAAAAATTCCCGCAAAATTTTCGTGAATATTAGTAATACATTATTTTTTAAAGAATGATTGTATTCTTAGTAAAATAATGTTCCTAAGAATTTTTAAAACTTTTTTCAAAAGTGCCGAATAGTTTAGGTATTAACAAAAAACTAACTCCTCACTTCTATGCAAGATGGGGGCTAAACGTCACGGAAATTTTGTGGGAATTTTTCACTTTTATGTTCCTGAGGGTAGTTACTACAAAGCTGCATAAGCAGATCTTGGTTGGGATTTTTTTCTGGGGGCATTTTTAGAATGATTCGGCTAATTGCTAAATTAGATTTTTAACAAAGATTTATTGACAAAAAAGCAATATTTTTTCGGATTTAGGACTTAAAAACTAGAGAATGATGCCCAAACAAATATACAGGGTGATTTTTTTTAAAGGTAAGATGATTAATAATTTTTACATTAAAAAAAAACAGTTGCTCTAAAAATAACTTAAAATTAAGGAATAAAAAAATGGTTTTTGGAAAAAATTATTGTTTTTTTTTCAAATTTTTTAACAGAATCACCCCGTATACAACATATCTACAAAATATTTCTAATTCTACCGATTTTTCTACACGATGTTCTATTTTACAAGTACAATTCTATTTTTTTTCTAACTTACGTATATTAGTTTTTTAAAAATGCTACAACTTAAAAAAAAAATGTTTTTGCTCTATTTTTTTTTAGTTTCTACCACAGTGCGTCAGCCATATTAAACCATTACTACTGTCAGGGTGCGATAGTTTTTATAATACTACCTACAATATGTTTTTTTGATATAGTTTTTCTACAAGAAGATTTTACTGTTTTGCTTTTGCAACAAAAAAAAATTTTGAAAATTTTAAAATTTTGGATTTTTTTTTTGCAAAAGGAAACAGTTTACATTTATTTAAAATAAGTATTGGACAGTTAATTAATCATTTAAGGGATTATCAAAACACAGAAAGGGCTTATTTTTTTAATTATTAAAAAATGAGATTTTGAAAAATATTTTATTTACAACTGCATATGAAATGATGATATTTCTGACTTTTTAAAAGTTGGAAAATGTCACTTTATTAGTTTTATTAAGCTGTCACTTTCCACCCGGGCGGAAAGTAACTACTTTCCGCCTGGGTAATAAAAACAAGTCGTATTTAACTCTTTTGTGGGAGCAAATCCTCTTCGGCCTTTTGCGCACACTCTTTTAATTCTGTACATTCGTCATCACTATCCGACATTATGTTTTTTTTTAATATAAGTTGGTTTAAGACTTTAAAATAATGCGAGAAATGACATTTTTTGAAAATTAAAAATAACTATTTTTTACTTCGATGTCAAGCAATTGTAATGTAACCATGGTAATTAATTTAAAAAAAATAATCATGTTAACTAAGATGTTAACAATGAATAATATTAATTTGCAAAATTAAAGCTTTTTAAAATTAAACATAAACGTAAGTAGTTGTAAATAAAATAGTATACTAACCTCGGTGGAAATTTCCTTTCTGTCTCGAGAAATGGTTTACCGCGGCGCTACGCGCCTTGGTAAACCATCTTTTTCTCTCGACAGAAATGAAACCCTTTCCACCCACGGTAGTAATATACTATTTAATTTTGATTTTCGTTAAAAAATGTAATAAGAAAAATTTGTTTCGTTGTTTTTAGTGATTAAATATCTCTAAAATAATTAAAATAAAAATATTTTACCCCCCTTCTAATATTTTTGATACATTTTTTTACATTTATGTGCCACGATTTTTTTGTAAACATTTAATATTCACTTTTTTATGAATTGGCACTACATCTCGTTTAAATTTATTTTTTACCCTTTACAATTTTTCAGGTATTTTATCTATCATTCTACTCATATCAGGCTTTTAATTGGCCCCCCAAATTTGTGCATTAGTAGACTACTTTTAAGATTTACGTCCCATATCTTTGGTATTATTATAAATTCATTGTTTATTGGTCCTAAAAGTTTTTAGAAGGCTTTACTAGTTTAAAATAATACATATAATTAAAATTTGATTTTTTTAGTATTGATATTTTTTTTTAAGGGGATATGCTTAAATTTTAATATTGATACCAAAAAATTGACTTCTTTAATTTAATAGACCATATCTGAACCAAAATTGGTTACGTCAAATTACCATAAAGGGTGTCCCTTTATACAGAACACTGAATACCACATATTTCTTGGACCAAAATAAGAAAAAAAGTTCATATACTATCCATTCACATTTAAAAAAACCAGAGTAGGCGAGCCTTAGGGTGATAGATTTTATCCTGTATATTGTCATTAATGTCACTTGTGTTTAATGGTTATGTAGGAAAAGTCAAAAAAATTAAAAAATGCATTTAAAAACATGTTTAGGGCATCTGAATCAAAAACGATGGTCTCAACACATACAGAAGTATTAATTTTTTTAGTAAATTACTTTATAATGCACTAATCATTAAACCATTTTAAAAGTTTACACAAAATTGGAATTATTTATGTAAGTACTCACTGTTAAAAAGCCTTTTTAGGTATCATAGGATAAATAAGCACTTTTACAAAAATGTCTACAATTTTCTTTATAAATTCTCACATCTCAAGCAAAAATTGTTTCGTTTTTTTAATTTTTACGCCGGTTTTATGTAACTATCATATTATTTTTGGCATTTTTTAATTTTAAATGACAGTTAATTTGAAATGTAATGCCAATTTTGTGGAAAATTTAACATTTCAAAGAAAAATATTCTAGTTTTCATAGCTGACTCTCTCTGCCCCCAAAAATCTCCACTATAGACATTTTTTTTTTAAATTTAACAAATGAGAAAATATTTCTAGTAATTAGATAAACCAAAAAGGTCCTATACATTTTTTAATAAAATAATTCGTTTCGAAAATATTTAAAAACTAGAGCGGGTTAGGTCAGTGGATAGGTTAGATCAGTGAGTATGTTAGAGTTTTTTTTATAAAATTCCGACATTTAATAGGATACTCCTCGCAGTAATCAGAAAATAACAAAATTAAAAATAAACAGTAATTTTCTCGTTAATTTTTTAAAATTATCAAAAAAAAATCTGCGAAGAGGTAAAACTATTAACTCCTTTCATCTATAAAAAAAATATTAGCGAAAAGCATAAATAGGTATCGATTCTGACACTGACGTTTAGGATTTAATTTGGCTTGAGAAAGATGCTTTTGTTTTAATTTTTTTTTTGCATAGCCACCTTGACCGAGTCTAAACTTACGTGACTTAGAACTTTTTTATCACTAAAAAACTTTCTTTTGGCTTTTTTTGTTTTAAAAACTTTACAAAAAAAAAACAAAAAATACATTTTAATACAAAATTTAATTTTCTTCCATTTTTATGACCTAAGTTTTTTTTGTAAATTAAAAAATAAGGAAGATACTACTTTTTTTTTAATTGGGGGGCTTATGTGGGGTCGGACAAAAAAAACTTTAAATTACTTTTTGTGAAGAATTGAAAGGGCTTGTATATTACCAAAAAAAAAGTTTTGTAAATTTTATAATAACCGAAATATGAATTTTTTTCCAGTTGGGGGGCACTGGAGCCCCCTTTGTTATTCTCTGATTTTTCTCAAAAACAATCCCAACCAAGATTTTAATAGGAACGATTTTTCCTGAAAATTTGAACTTGATTAGGGTTTTAGTTCTTAAGTTATCGTGTTTACAAAAAACGTGACAGAGTTCAGACAGACAGACAGACAGACAGACAGACGGATTTTTTGAAAGTTGTTCAAAATTCGATGAAACGCACGAATATGCAAGAATTTTTGCTCTACGACGATTTTTGACGATTTTAGAATTTTCAAAACAATCACAATATACTCCTCGTTTTTGACTTTGTCTGCGAGGAGTATAAAAAAAACAAATTTTTTAGGGGCTTTTCAAAGGACTGTAACTCAGAAACGAAGCAAAATCGGACATCTGTTTATGGGAACTTTTTTTCTTATTTTGGTCTGAGGAATTTAGTTAACTCAGAGTCTTTTATCAGCGAGACATCCTTATTCTAATATAGTCCATTTCAAAACTCTTTACGATACATTTTTTGACAGCGCAATATTTACAAGTTGCAAAACGATACTGATGACCTAAAATTACTCTGAAACACTTCACTGAATAAAAGTAGTCATTTCCCCTTCTATTTCAATAATTTCATCATGTTCAGGAGGGGATGGTCCAGATATTGATAATGCAGGCAACCCAAAATGTTCGTCCATAGATATATTATCTACGGATCGGGCTTTTCGACATAATCTTGAAACTGAGCCGTGGCGTCGAAACCATTCCTTGGAGTCGAACCCAGGGCCACTGTTCGACGTAAAAATGGCCGAATTTATACGGGGGCGCATACGCTTTGGTCCAACCATTGGCTAAAGAACATTAAAAAAAATTAAATTTGGAAAAAAAAAATTTTTTTAGTAATGTAGCTTTTTTAAAGAATTGATTTTTTTGTATAGTGGATTTGGTGTTATTTAATTTTAAAAGGGTTAATTTTGACAGCTTTTATGTCTATACAGTTTAGAAAAAATAGAAACCACCATTAAAATTTCTTCTAAGAAAAAAAAACATGATTTTTGCACGACTATGATTTTTTTTTATTTCTGCAAAAATGATAAAAAATAGAAACAAACTTCTGTATTAAAAGTTGTAGAAAATTAAATTTTGTACCAAAAAAAATGGCATTTGCATATTTTTACAGCTAAAACAAATGCCCACACCTGCCACAAAATGTTACTTCCTTTTTAAGGACCCTTTAAAAAATATTATTTTCTTTAAAAAAACTCCATTACACAAAACAAGGTTTTTCAAATTCGAGTGTCATCACAAAGTTCTTGCTTATCTTAAGGTTGTTTAAACGTGGCAAAGTTACCTATTTTAACCCGAATTAAAAAAATGAAAAATATGTTTTTATATTTGCGTTCTGTAATAAACATCATTATAAAACCCGAAATTTGGTTTTTTAAGATTGCTGAATTGCTTCATTATTAAACCCAAAATTTATTTTATAAGGTTGGTATTCCAGATGCAAAAAGATGAATTCTTTCCTTGCAAGGTACTTTTTATTTACTTTTACTATTGTAAACTATCAGGCGACATAGTTTTTTTGTAGAGACTAAAGAGAATAACTAGAAGAATTGGAGAAATGATATCAACGGTTACATTTTCTCAAAAACGCCTATTCATTCAGTATTAAGTGAGTAAAGTTTACAAATGTCATTATTCAATATGTCTGGCCTAAATTTACTTTTTGCTTCAAAATGTCAGTGTTGCCAATCCGATAAAAATAAAATTTTAAGATAATTTTATAATTCAAATTAAAAATGCTTTTTAATTAAGATTAAAGAAAGCAAATATAAAAACTCGTTTTATAAGGCGTTTATCACTTAAGAATAAAGCAAAATTCTAATGTTTAACCTCGAATTAGAGTCACCCTGTGTATGTAAATTTGCCGCTACATAATTTAATTATTTTAAAAGCATTGTGTTTCTATTATTATGCTTTGTGAATTCGTGATAATATTGCTGTGTACACTAATTATTTAGACGACATACAAATACGTAGAACTTTACATATAATTTGCATTTTACATCAGACTGTGATTTGTTACATACACAGTGAGCCAAAAAAAGCATGAATCACAAGGTTGTTTTAAAACAAGCGTGTTAAGGCTAGAGATTCAAATTCACAGTTTTGAAGATCTGTGCTTCTAGAAGCTTGTATAAGTCATCTCCGTTGAGCTTCCGTCAGTTCTATTAAATAGCACATCTACATGAGGGCCCCATCGTATATTAAAACTAAATGTAGTTTTGAAAACTAGGAAAATAGGGCTTCAAACGTATTATGGTTTTATTTAAATCGGTTATTTCGTTGTGTCGAAAATCTGACTTATAAAATCATCACAATTTTTTTGTTTCTTGAAGTCAGATTTTCGACACAAAGAAATAACCGATTTATATGAAACCATAATACGTTTGTAGCCCTATTTTTCCAGTTTTTAAAACTACATTTAGTTTTAATATACGATGGGGCCCTCATGTAGATGTGCTATTTAGTAGAATTGACGGGAGCTCAACGGAGATGACTTATACGAGCTTCCAGGAGCAGATTTATAAAACTGTAAATTCAGTTGACATCCAGGATTTTATAAAAATAATTTGTTTCGTTTGTGGGTATAATACTTGACAGTTTAAAAAAGTATTTTCCATTGGGACCTTGGCATTTCCAATGTGAACTTTAAAACAAATAAAAACTTTTAAATTAAACTGTGTTTAGAAAATAAAACGTTCTCGAATAAAAAGGATAACTCAAAGGATAATTCACTGTTCTATATTCAAACCAACACTTTAGAAAATTTAAATTTTACTCCTGTTAGGTAGATAAAGACATATACGATTCTATTTTCACGTTTATCGCATCACCTATGTACATAAAGTCGAAGGGAATTTAAATTGTTAATTTCAAACCCATATTTGAGCCTAAAAACATTGTCGGCAACTTAAGGACGATTTATAGAACGTAACTTTCACTTTACTTCGGCGTAACTTCACTTCCGCGTAACTTAACAAATTTGCTTAATTTATAGATTGTAAAGTTACGTGAAATTGGGAACAGGTATGCGCATGTGTCTAAACTCGCGACTTCTGACTATTCACACCTGGGCCGTAATTACGGAAAATCGCTTCGTAGGAAACCTACATAAGAAGACCAGCAGGTTTCGTACGAAGCGATATTCCGTAATCACCACCCTTGACAATAAGGATGAATATCTCATTTTTGCAAATTTTGCGCATGATCGGCCAAGCTTGGCTTTTGACAGTAGTAGTTACAGCTAAATGAATCAGCAAAGTAGCGCTAAAGTGAAGTAAATTTGCTAATACATTCCCATGTATTTTATTTAATTTTCTGTAAAGTTACGCCGAAGTAGAGCGGAAGTAAAGTGAAATTAACGTTCTATAAATCGGCCTTTAGTTTTAATTTTAGCAAAACACTAGCTAGATTAGTATATACCTTCTGAATTAAATCGTTAATATACAGGTGTCCAAAAATTGGCGCATAAACGCGATGGTACGTTGTTGGGGCATGCCTAGAAGTTCCTGGAAAATTGTTAAAAAAAATCCATCTGTTTTATTCATTAAGAAAAACGCGTACAAAGTTGCATAAATTCAGCAACACAGTCTAGGAAAATAAATCTAAAAATCTCATTTATGAGTCTTGATTATACACTTTTGCATTTGATTTTATTGACATTGTTGTCAGCTTCATTTCATGAAAATTTTTTAAAATTAAATTGATTATAAAAATGTAATTCGACCATTTGAAAGATAAACAAATGGTGAAATGGTTTAAGATAGACTGTAGCTTTGTATTAAACCATTTTTTTCGTTAATATGTGCTGTTATCTTCAAGGTATGAGCGTTTAAAGTTTCGCACTTTGGGACCTCATATCTCCAAGGGTATATGGGATGGATTTTTTTTATATTTTTCTAGGGATCCCTGGGCATGCCCTAATAACGTACCGTCGCGTTTATGCGCCAATTTAAGGACATCCTGTATTTAATGTATTGACAATTTTAAAGGTAAAATATTTAAAAAGCAAGTGCTCATATTTAATTTATAACTAAAAGCAACTATCATAGACCAAGTACCATTCAATATCACTTAAAAATTAAAGCACTATAAAGTGATCCAAAATTTAAATTATTCAATTATTTAGAATTGCTTTTAAGTGGACAGCCAATTAGGTAATGAAAGAATTAAAAAACATGAAAACCCTTTTATCATTTGAGGGTACTTAACTTATTAACTGAGAGTCATAATTAAAGCTATTTAAATTAAAAAAAAAAAAAACTATTTCAGGTAATTTTTCTAGGAAATATAAAATATGAAAGAGACTTTATTGAATAGTAGAAAATATGGAGACAATAAAACTAAAAATAACGTTATTATTATTGATTTTTTTTTTTTCATTTTATTAGGTACTTGGTCTTTACCACTGACTTAAAAACTATGGATCACTTAATTTTTATAACACAAGAAAAAAATATTTTTAGTTTTAAAAGCGAATTTTTCCACTTGAACAGTTTCTTATTTCAAAAAACAACAATAATTATTTAAAAAGAATATTTATTTTAAAAAACTATTATTAATCCATTTTTTTAAGTCATTGGTTTTTTAAATGTTGTAAGGGTGCTGCGTTTCTGGTGTTTTGTTTTTGTAAATTAAGGGCGTTTTTTTCTAATTAGCGTGGGGTATAACACTTATGGTCTACTGCACCAAACAGAAAAATAAGGATTACCTTTGATTTTTGGCAAAAAATACCACTTTGATATTTTTTTATTAGACAGTAAGTAATATATAAATTTATTTTAAAAACTTTTTAATTAAAGTGTCCTTTCATTTTAAACGGTGCAGACGCATATTATTTTGTTTTTTATAGGCCAAAGATATTTCTTAAAAGTTATATTTTTTGGGTATTTTTTATTCAATAATTTTTTTGTCATTAAGAAGCAAAAGCAGTAACTACTAAAAAACTAGAAAAAAATTTTAAACTATTTTAAGCATTTCAAAATTACATTTTTTAAGGCATACCTATACTACAAGGTGCAAAATAAAATGTTTCTCAAAATAATAAAAAATTGTAATTTAAGATAAATTAAGCTACAGGGCGTTTTTTGTGTACTTAAAAACATTTCATCTAGTCATTTCCACATAACTAGCAAAAACGCTCGTAAAGCCCAGGCAAAAACCCTGTGAATTTTTTTAAGCCGTATACAGGGTGCCCCGTTGATATAAAAGACTGAGTTTATACCACATATTCCTTGGTTCAAAATAAGAAAAACAGTTCCTATAAACTAGAGTGCCTTGATGTCATATTGACAGTTATTGTCGCCTTATAGAGTGGCGACATGCATCATTCTTTCTCTGTCATACAGATAACGTCATCCACATATTAGCAAAGATGACAACAAATACAACTTACATACACAATTGATGACGTTATCTGTATGACAGAGAAAGAATGATGCATGTCGTCACTCTATAAGGCGACAATATCTGTCAATATGACATCAAGGCACTCTACTATAAACATCTGTCTGATTTTGCTCCCTTTTTTTCTTATTTTGGTCCAAGAAATATGTGGTTAACTCAGTGTTCTATGCACACATTTAAAAGACCTATATGAAGGAAGAGAGAGGTCAAACAGTTGCAAAAAGTGGGCCGCCACGTTTGGAAAACAGAGACTATAAGTCATAATTCAGGCCTGCCAACTCAAAACTATGAATATAGTTCCTAGATATTTAAGATACATAGGGGCAAGCCTTTTGCAATTTTCATATTTTTAAAGCACGCTTTATTGGGTTTTACAATTACACAAAACGTAAAGACAAACTTAAATTAAAAAAAAAACAGTTTCTTTTACCAAAGAAAGGAATAAATGGAAAATTAATAACCCCACTTTGAAATGTAAACTGACATATATGGTCTCCAATGGCCTAATTTTCCATCTCGTTCTACTGCATGTGCTTTCAGCGCTCATGGTTAAAAGTTCATATAGGTCTTTTAAATATGTGGTTCTATGTCAATGACACACCCTGTATGTGTTGTGCATAGGTATATAAACTTACAGAAGAATGAGGCGAGCATACGTATGGCGGCGTATGCTTGCACCTCTGATGCTAGGTGCCCTCTACTCTATGAAGTAGCGCGAATTGACATCCGCATTCACGCGACTCTCTAGTCTTCCGGGGGCACCGGAAACAACGGTTCCAGATCACACAGCACCCCTAACAACACACAACATTATCTATGTAGGTTAGGCACAAAATATCACATCCGGTTTCACACCCGATACTAGTTCTTAAGCTAATACAGGCTGTCCTTAAATTGACGCACCATTTGTATGGTACTATCGTGGACATGGAATTTAAAACGATCAATTTTTGCATTGTAAATATGGTCAAAATAGTGGCTTAAACATCTCAAGTTTTATGCGAAGTGGACATTAACAAGAAACATTTCTCTGATGTTTTACGAAGATTAGAGCCTTATTGTTATCCTAAAACTAAATTATTTAAAAAAGGAAATATCTTCTTACTATTTTTCTCGCCGGCAGCACATTTTACATAATTTATTTTAATAAAATACATTTGACGCATTTGTTGTCAAAATAACATTCGTAAACTGACATAAAAAAACCCCATTCACAATAGAGTAAAATTCAAAAAATCAAAGGTGGCTGATAAAAAATTGTTTTAAATTCCATGTCCACGATAGTACTATAAAGGTGTCCTTTAATGGCGCATAAACGCGATGGTACGTTGTTGGGGCATGTCTAGGGAGACCCAGAAAATTGTTAAAAAAAATCTATCTCATATACCCTCGTAGATATGCTTATATCTTAAGTATAACGAAACAAATGGTTTAATACAAAACTAAAGTATATCTTAAACCATTCAACCATTTGTTTATTTATTTAATGGTCGAATTACATTTTTTATTAATTTTATAAAATTTTCATGAAATGAAGCTGACAACAACGTCAATAAAATCTAGTGCAAAAGTGTATGATCAAGACTCATAAATGCGGGATTTTGAGACTTATAGATGGGATTTTTAGATGTATTTTCCTAGACTGTGTTGCCGAATTTATGCAACTTTGTTCGCATTTTTCTCGATGAATATAACAGATGGATTTTTTTTGACAATTTACTAGGGATCCCTGGGAATGCCCCAAGAGCGTACCATCGCGTTTATGCGCCATTTTTGGACACCCTGTAGAATGTGATGCGACAATTTGTGGACACACTGTATTAAACAGAATTCCACACCCGACACCATTTCTCGTCTATAGTCTAAATTATTTGGGATAAAATGACACAGCTTGAGTAATACTTGAAGGCATTTCGAGGGGTAAATCGATTGCCTTATGTTTGTTTAATGAACAAGTGGTTTGTTTGAACTTGGAGTTAATGTAAACGGAAGAGAAGATTGTAGTACAATACATCTCAGGTATAAATAGAATCAAAATTTTATTTTGGTAAATTTTTTATTTTTGCAGAGGGAGAGTTTCGTAAACAAATTTAATCGCAGATTTGTATTCTGTGCCATAAAAGCTATTTAAAAAACAAGTTTTATTAAAATCAAAGACATACATTATTTTTGCCAAACATTTTTAAAAATATTCAACTTTAACGCGCTCTAGAGAAAAAACAAAAGCACTTGAAAAAAATCTGTAAGTAGATTAGTTTTTAACGCCTTTTATTTAGTCTAAAATCACAGTTTCAGGCAAATCAATTTTTGGAAAATTTGCCCTATTTTTACTCAAGGGGTAAGGGTCCAAATATTCTCAATTTTTTTATTGTCACGGCCACAAATAATTTTTGCCATAAATGAAAACTCGCATGCTTATGTAAAACAAGCTGCTTCATCCGAATCTGAGACTTAAACATTTACAGCGCTTTTAGTTTTATTGCTACGAGCTTTTAAAGGCAACTCCAAACGCGACACCCAATTTTTTTTTAAGTCTCCAAATTAGCAAAAAAAATCTAAATACAGATCGTGTTCTACTACAAAAAAAAACCTATTTATGAAATAAGTTTTGTTAAAATCGGAGACAAAAATTATTTTTGCTAAACATTTTTGTAAATTTACAAAATTTGGCAACTTTGATGTGCCCTTACAAAAAAACAAAGCCACGTGGAAAAAAGTCTGATTGTTGATTTGCTTTATACGCTTTTTAATTAACCTTTGTTATGGGCTTTAGTTCATAGGTGTTAAAAAAAGAAATTTAATCAAAACTTTTAAAAATTTCATCAAACAAAAAAATTAATTGTTTCCAACAGCTTTTGTTTATAGGTGTTTGGTCTAGTCTGCATAGAAACTCATGAATTATTGTTGAATAGCATCAAAAATTAAATTTATTCCAACTAGGACTTGGATTTTATTCCTTCATAAAACAAAACTTTGTGCAAATAATTCTCTGGAATTTTTAATTGGAGCTGCTTTAAAACTGTCACGAAGTATGTAAATAATAAAAGAGTCTATTTGTTGAGGATTTGCATTTTTAACCACAACAAAAAAGAATAAAAAAGTTTCAAACTTAACTTAGTAATTATGACAAAGCCTTGCAAAAAATAAAAATAAATTAAAGAAGAATGTCGCGAAGCATAGAAACTGTGGTAACGTAATTTTAGTTGCCTAAAATCAACAAAAAACACCACTTTCTGGTCATTACTCAGTGGGTTTATAGGAGTCAATATTAATTAAAAATTGTGCTTACCAGCAACATAAGTAAACAAAGCACAAGTTGACATATTCTAAAGATCCGTCAATAAGCGTTTAAATACAGGATTTAAAATGCAAACAAGTAGTGCTTTTAAATTGGCAAAATTCTGTATTTAAACGCTTATTGATGGACCTTTAGAATATGTCAACTTGTACTTTGTTTATTTATGTTGCTGGTAAGCACAATTATTAATTAAAATTAACTCTTATAAAGCCACTGAGCAATGACTAGAAAGTGCTGTTTTTTGTTGATTTTAGGCAACCAACATTACATAACCATAGTTTCAATGCTTTGCGACATTCCTCGATAAAAAGTATCTTATGATTTTTTTTACGCTTTTTTAACAACCGTTTATCCCTTTAAACAATCTCATATCTTTCCCCTTAAATAAAATTGTATAGCCCCTGTAATGTAGAACTAATAACGGAAATTAAATTTTTATTTTTACCTCAATCAATAATATAGCTTTGTCCGAATCGAATATACCTATCATAAAAATAATTGTGCTGCATTGTAGACAGGTTTTTAGCCACACTTTTAAAGGCCAGCGTTTTTTTTTATTAATTACGTTTTTTGTTACGTAAAAAATTCAATTTTAAAGGGTTATTACAAAAAAAACAAGCTGACCGTTTATAAAAACTTTAAAAGCTTTTAATTTTTGAAAACCCCTTTAATTAATTATTAAGTTTAGAGCAGCATGTCGTGAGGCATAGAAACTGTGGTTATGTAACGTTGGTTGCCTAAAATCAACAAAAAACACCACTTTCTGGTCATTGCTCAGTGGGTTTATACGAGTTAATTAATTAAAAATTGTGCTTACCGGCAACATAAATAAACAGCACAAGTTGACATATTTTAAAGGACCATCAATATGCGTTTAAATACAGAATTTAAAATGCAAAAAACAGTGCTTCTAAATTGCCAAAATTCTGTATTTAAACGCTTATTGATGGACCTTTAGAATATGTCAACTTGTGCTGTTTATTTATGTTGCTGGTAAGCACAATTTAATTAAAATTAACTCGTATAAACCCACTGAGTAATGACCAGAAAGTGGTGTTTTTTGTTGATTTTAGGCAACCAACGTTACATAACCACAGTTGCTATGCTTCGCGACATTCTTCTTTAAAAACGCTAGCCTTTGTATACTTGACATACAAAAAAAACTCTGCACTTTGTGTAGAACATTGATTATAAAAGTGAAAGATGAGAAGTCTTACAAAAAATAAGGGCCAAATTCGATATAAGAAAGTCATTGAAGTTAGTCTGATTCAAAATCGGAAATATAACCCATTTCAATCCCTCTTGAGAGGCCACAAGTACACTTAGGACCAGGTCCATTTTTATTTTTTTTCCTTTTATAATCCCTTTTTAATGAACTGGGTGACCGATTCTGTAGACCAATGTATGTTTTGTTCACCGTTTTGTTCGTTATTTTATCCTTTTTAACATGAGTTTTCTGGTTGCACTGTACGTTCATGGTTAAAAAAAATAAATTAAAATGACTGGAGCAGACTTTCCTTTGGGCAAAAACAGGCGGCAAACCGAAATGTCACAAATTCATGTATAGATTAGAGTGTTTATGATTTTTTACAACAACAACAAGTGTTTTGCAAAAGAAATGTGTGTCGCGAAGCATAGAAACTGTGGTTATGTAAGGTTGGTTGCGTAAAATCAACAAAAAACAGCACTTTCTGGTCATTGCTCAGTGGGTTTACAAGAGTTTATTTTAATTAAAAATTGTGCTTACCGGCAACATAAATAAACAAAGCACAAGTTGACATTTTCTAAAGGTCCATCGATAAGCGTTTAAATACTGAATTTTGGCAATTTAGAAGCACTATTTTTTTGCATTTTAAATTCTGTATTTAAACGCTTATTGCTGGACCTTAAGAATATTTTAAATTGTGCTTTGTTTATTTATGTTGCTGGTAAGCACAATTTTTAATTAAAATTATTTCTTATAAACCCACTGAGCAATGACCAGATAGGGCTGTTTTTTGTTGATTTTAGGTATCCAACATTACATAACCACAGTTTCTATGCTTCGCGACATTCAGCGTTAAAAACTCAATTTAGAAAAATACATGTTGCATAATTCGACTTTTTTTTGCCATTTAATAAATAAATAAATAAAATAAAGGCCGCTTTACAAATAAAGGTTTTTTTGTGGTTTAAAACGGTTTTTTACGTTGTTCACCCTGTACCTAAACATATATAAAAATAAAACAATTTTTTTTTTTCAAAAAAATTAAACTCTTAAGGTATTACGGGGTAATCCGGTGGACAAATTAGTGTACAAAATCATGGAGCTTGAAGGAGTTTAAGGGGAATTTTAAGAGAATTTGGAAGAATTTATTTGAAGAATTTACAAAATTTGTTGCGCAAACTAAAATAATTTTTCATAACTTCAAGCTTTTAATGGTAAAAAGCTTGTCTGAGGCGTGCAATAAGTTTTAGAGTGCCTTGATGTCATATTGACAGATATTGTCGCCTTATAGAGTGGCGACATGCATCATTCCTTCTCTGTCATACAGATAACGTCATCAATTGTGTTTGTAAGTTGTATTTGTTGTCATCTTTGCTAATATGTGGATGACGTTATCTGTATGACAGAGAAAGATTGATGCATGTCGCCACTCTATAAGGCGACAATAACTGTCAATATGACATCAAGGCACTCTAATAAGTTTTACTCAATATTTTGACAAAACATTTATTAATGTAAAAAAGTGGTAATGTAGATGTTTTTTATTTTTTTTTACGCCAAAAAATGATTGAATGAATTTAAAAAACGCCCCAAAAATAAAACCTATGGTTTTAAATTTCGCGCCAATAATAATACTAAAATCTCAAAATTTTGGATTTTACATTTACAAAGTTCAAAATTAATTCAAATTTCTAAATTTTGCCATAAAACATCTTCTTTAACCATTGTTTAGGTTTAAAAAAATTGGATAAATTAAGGGGAAATTGGAAGAAATTTTAAAAAATTAGAAAAATTTTATAAAATTCTAAAAAGTCATTTTATTTTGAGGAAATTGTGCACAGATTTTGACCACCGGTTTAATCCTATCTATGGTAATATTTAGGTACAGAGCTGCTATTTTTTTAATGCACACTTTTACAAAATAGGGGTAAAAATTATACTTGTATTTTTTTTAAAGCTAAACCTGCAATATTTTTATGTCATTTTTAATAAAAAAAAAATTACCTGTTGACACATAGGGTCCTGAGAATGATGCACACAACTAGTTCCTGCACAATTCGCTGCTCCTGGAACTTTTAGTTGCTCATGTTTATAGTCTGGTTGATAGGGTAAGAGCATCCTTATTTTTCCCCATCTATTGAAAAATAACGCAATTGCTGCTACCCAAACACATAACACCAAAAGAACGATGCCTATTTCAACCCCACGCACCTAAAACAACAAATTTAGATTTTATTCTTCAAGGTTAGAGATTCAAATTCACAGGTTTTGAAGATCTGTGCTTCTAGAAGCTCGTAAAAGTCATGAGCTCCCGTCAATTCTACTAAATAGCACATCTACATGAGGGCCTCATCGTATATTAAAACTAAATGTAGTTTTGAAAACTAGAAAAATAGGACTACAAACGTATTTGGTTTCATTTAAATTGGTTATTTCTTTGTATCGAATATCTGACTTCAAAAATCATTATACTATTTTTTTTTTTGACTACGGATACATTTTTTGGTTTATATACATTACGTGGTCTCTGCCATACCAAAATACGTTAATTTCATGGTTTTTTTTAAACTTGTTAATGATTAAAATTGCAACTTACGTTTTTTCCTAATATAGATGTGCACGTTCAAAGATTTCAATGTAGAAAGAAAAACACCAAATGTACTATTTTACCATATTTTTATTATTTCTTGCACTCAGTACCACTTCTATGTATCACAAACATTATTCTAAATATTTTAAATCATAGTTATTGATGTATTACTCCTTGCATATTTTGTTGAAATTTCGAAAATAACTGACATTCAGGGAGATGACTTTTACGAACTTTTGAGTGCACAGAACATTCCATTTATGAATTTGAATCTATAGCCTTAAAAAGGGCGATTATAGAACGTAACTTTTACTTTACTTCGGCGTAACTTCACTTCCGCGTAACTTAACAAATTTGCTTAATTTATAGATTGTAAAGTTACGTAAAATTGGGAACAGGTATGCGCATGTGTCGGAACTCGCGACTTCTGACTATTTACACCTGGGCGGTAATTACGGAATATCGCTTCGTACGAAACCTACATAAAAAGACCAGCAGGTTTCGTACGAAGCGATATTTCGTAATCAGCACCCTTGACAATAAGGGAATATCTCATTTTTGCAAATTTTGCGCATGATCGGCCAAGCTCGGCTTTTGACAGTACTACTTACAGCTAAATGAAGCAAAGTAGCGCTAAAGTGAAGTATAAATTTGCTTATACATTCCCATGTATTTTATTAAATTTTCTGTAAAGTTACGCCGAAGTAAAGCGGAAGTAAAGTGAAAGTAACGTTCTATAAATCGGCCTTTTTAAAAGTAGGAAAAAACTCACCGTTGAGCTAGTTTGAGGATATTCATATGGGGGGATTTCTTTTGTATTTGAGTTCGAAGGGCCCCCTTTCCGAGGGGGTGGGGGGTCCGTGATGGGGTTCGACATGGGGTCTTGGTGGGGGGATGACCTTGGGGACTCTGGAACACAAGAAAGATCTACACCAAGTTTTAGGCGCACTTTTACACTTTTTAAAACGTCAAACACCGAGAAAAGAGAGAAATTTAAGTTTTGAGAAAAAGTCCGTTTTACACATGCGTTTTTTTAATTTTTAATTTTTCTTAGCAGACAATTTTACAATGTATTTTTTTTTCATAGTAGCGTTTTAAAATAAGCTCATTATGAAACCCTAAATTTGATTTTTTAAGGTTGCTAAATTGCTTCATTATTAAACCCAAAATTTTATTTTATTACGTTGGTTTTCCAGATGCAAATAGATGAATTCTTCCCTTGCAAGGTACTTTTTATTTACAAATTTTACTATTATAAACTATCGGGGGACATAGTTTTTTTGTATGGAATAACTAGAAGAAATGGAGAAACGATATCAACGGTTACATTTTCTCAAAAACGCCTATTCATTCAGTATTAAGTAAGTAAAGTTTACAAATGTCATTAATCAATATGTCTGACCTAAATTTGTTTTTTGCTTCAAAATGTCAATGTTGCCAATCCAATAAAAATAAAATTTTAAGTTGAGTTTTTAATTTAAATTAAAAATGCTTTTTAATAGGTTAAATAAAACAAATATAAAAAATTGTATAAAAAACTCGTTTTATAAGGTGTTTTTTATCACTTGTCTGTTCCTGAAAACATCATGTGTAACACGGGCTTCACTAAAATTGGTATACTTTAAAGTTTAAATGGAAAGTACTTATCCCAAACAATCCAAAACTTTATGGAATTAGAATTGTTAAAATTAATATGGTTTGTTGGGATTCGCACCGCTTATTATACTCTTCGCAAACAAAGTCGAAGAGTATATTGCGATTGGTCGGACCTTCTCTAAAATCGTTAATATTCGTCCTAGAGCAAACATTTTTACATAATCGTTTGTTTCATGACTTTTTAAGACTTTTATTTTTTGTCCGTCTGTCTGTAACGAAATTTGTGACCACCATAACTTAAGAACGGTTTATCAGATAGACTTGAGATTTAACACAAAAATCAATCCCATTTAGAGGAAGAGCCCTAATTTTGGAAAAAATCAAGTAATAAATAGCGAGTTAAAAACACCCCCAAAGTAGAAAAAAATTAATATTTTCGTAAATATCAACGAAAAAAAATATTCTTAATAAAATTAAAGATTGTATTTTTCCCTATAAAAAAGAATATATGGTAATTTTTTTGTATCCCCACACGTTTACAAAAAAAATAAGTTTTACGTCGTTTTCAATAAAATAAAAATGCACCTTTTTAATCATCTTCTGCGAAGAGTATTATATAAAATGTGTAACAATTATAAAAAATAAAAAAATAGTCATAAAAAATTAGCTGTCTGCGAAATTTAACTTTTTAAATGATCTATCCCACTCACTGATCTATCCCACTCACTGATCTAACCCGCTCTTGTCTACCTTATACATTCTAAATGAGAAAACTGGCTGCAATTACCAAACGCGCGATGTTTATAATGAAATTGTTTTCTATTCTGAGAGTCAGACAAAAGAAAAATAAATAAAGTTATTATACTCCTCGCAGACAAAGTCAAAAACGAGGAGTATATTGTGATTGTTTTGAAAATTCTAAAATCGTCAAAAATCGTCGTAGAGCAAAAATTCTTGCAGATTCGTGCGTTTCATCGAATTTTGAACAACTTTCAAAAAATCCGTCCGTCCGTCCGTCCGTCCGTCCGTCCGTCCGTCCGTCCGTCCGTCTGTCCGTCTGTCACGTTTTTTGTAGACACTCTAACTTGAGTACCAATGATCCCATCAAGTTCAAATTTTCAGGAAAAATCGTTCTCATTAAAATCTAGATCCCTATTGTTTTTGAAAGAAATCGGAAAATAATAAGGGGGGCTGCGGCACCCCCCAAGTGAGAAAAAATTCATATTTCAGTTATCATAAAAGTTACAGAATTTTTTTTCTGGTAACTTTAAAGCCCTTTTAATTCTCTACTAAAAGTATATTTAAGTTTTTTTTGTCCGGCCCCACATAAGCCCCCCAATTAAAATAAAAGCCGTATCTTCGTTATTTGTCAATTTACAAAAAAAACTTAGGTCATAAAAATGAAAGGAAATTAAATTCTGTATTAAAATATATTTTTTGTTTTTTTTTTGTGAAGTTTTTAAGACAAAAAAGGTCAAAAAAAAGGTTTTTAGTGATAAAAAAGCTCTAAGTCACGTAAGTCTTGGTTCGGTCAAGGTGGCTTTGCAAAAAAAAAATTAAAACAAAAGCACCTTTCTAAAGCCAAATTAAATCCTAAACGTCAGTGTCAGAATTAATACGCATTTATGCTTTTCATAATAAATCTTTTTTTTTATAGAAAAGTTAATAGTAGATTAATCGCAGATTTTTTTTTTGTAATTTTAAAAAATTATTGTTCATTTGAATTTTTCTGTTTTCTGATTACTGCGAGGAGTATCCTATTTAATGTCAGCATTTTATAAAAAAACTCTAACTGGCTCACTGACCTAACCCACCCACTGATCTAACCCATTTCTAGTTTGAGTATGTACCTACTTCGTTTTGTGCTACATAAGTTAGTTTCTTTGGAGTATTTCCACTTTGCTTTGTGGAAAATGTTATGCAGTTTGGTTTTAAGCACTTTGCCGTAATTTGGTTTTAAAAAACGTATATTTTACTCTGACCTAAGCTTTTTTTTTTTAGATATATTTATTTTTATGCTACTATTTTATTATTTAAGTAAGATAAAAAAAATTATACAATTTAACTAAGAATGTCGCGAAGCATAGAAACTGTGGTTATGTAATGTTGCTTGCCTAAAATCAACAGAAAACAGCATTTTCTGGTCATTGCTTAGTGGGTTTATGAGAGTTAATTTTAATTAAAAATTGTGCTTACCAGCAACATACATAAACAAAGCACAAGTCGACATATTCTAAAGATCCATCCATAAGAATTTTGGAAATTTAAAATGCAAAAAAATGGTGCTTCTAAATTGCCAAAATTCTATATTTAAACGCTTATTGATGGACCTCTAGAATATGTCAATTTATGCTTTGTTTAGTTATGTTACTGGTAAGCACAGTTAATTAAAACTAAATTTTATAACCCCACTGAGAAATGCCCAGAAAGTGCTGTTTTTTGTTGATTTTAGGCAACCAACATTACATAACCACAGTTTCTATGCTTCACGACATTTCTCTTTAAAATGTCCACATTAAAGTATAATTTATATTTAAATTAAATTAACTTAACGCTACTTAAATCCACATAAACTAACGCAACCAAATTAATGCATTTATAGGATGGTTAATTTCACTAATTTAAAGCAGTATACTTCATCTATCGGTAAATCTTAGAATCTTATTATTTTTCTAATTTTATTTCCACTTTACGGTTTTCCTTTTAATTTTTAAAATTTGGTCTAGTAGCCGATAGATGGCTCTAATAAAAAAGGTTACAGATGCCTACATTACCCGAAATTAGTTGAAATAAAGAAATATAACCTATAAGTGACGTTAATTAGATATATAAATGAGATTTCAACTTTCGTATAATTCATTTAATTTTGTGTTAATTCACGATACGTTAATACACCATATTAGTGTGACGTCACTGAAGCTAAAACAGCCAATCCGTCTCATGGCTCTGACGTTTTGACAATTACAGTTGTCGCCAAAATGACAATTACGAGAATTGCTTCTTGACTTGTAGTCACTAAAACCATGGAAACTAGCTTCAGTGACGTCACCACTAATGTGGCGAATTATAAGGGACGATAAGTTAATTCTACTATAAATCAACCTTAAGGGACACCTTCTACAAAAAAAAAAGTTAATAGACACTTACCCAGGGTTCGGAAGACAATAGGCCTACTTCTATATTTTTTTCCAGCCCATACGGCAGCTACTGTGACTTGATATTGAGTATCGGCCTTGAGGCCAGTCAAGGTCACAGCGTCCGAGTTTCCAGCGACCACCGCCACCACCCTGTAACTAAGTCTGGTTCATTTGGGCAACATTAGTTAAACTACCCTTAATATATACAGGTAATGAGGTATATTTATTGCCAAACGGGACAAAAAAGTGGAGTAGTTTTACAAAGAAACGTTGGTGACTTATGTAAAAATCAAAAGTAGTCGAAATGAGGACATGCCTTACTAGCGCCACCCACCGGAAAACGAAAGAACTAGCTTTTTTTTGACTTTTCATGTAAACATCCCTATATTTTATTTTTTTTCTGATTTGATATGTTTTAGGAAGTGAATATATATTTAAATCCATTTATAATGATACAACTTTTTAATTTTTACATAATCAGCTTTAGTCACAACTTTAAAAGCTTCCCTTTAATAAAATTCAACATTAATTAAATTTAAGTCGGATTCACTCTTGTTAACTTATAAGCCAATTAATAGAAGTCAGTTCCGTAATGGTTTAAGACTACAGATTTAAATTCACAGATCTTCAAATCTGTGCTCCTAGAAGCTCGTATAAGTCATGTAGATGTGCTATTTAGTAGAATTGACGAGAGCTCAACTGAGATGACTTGTACGAGCTTCTAAGAGCACAGATATTCGAAACTGTAAATTTGAATTTCCAGCCTTAACGGCGATTTATAGAACGTTACTTTCACTTTACTTCGGCGTAACTTCACTTTCGCGTAACTTAATAAATTTGCTTAATTTATAGATTGTAAAGTTACGTGAAATTGAGAACAGGTAAGCGCATGTGTCTGAACTTACGACTTCTGACTATTTACACCTGGGCCGTAATTACGGAATATCGCTTCGTACGAAACCTACATAAGAAGACCAGCAGGTTTCGTACGAAGCGATATTCCGTAATCACCACCCTTGACAATAAGGGTGAATATCTCATTTTTGCAAATTTTGAGCATGATCGGCCAAGCTCGGCTTTTGACAGTACTACTTACAGCTAAATGAATCAGCAAAGTAGCGCTAAAGTGAAGTATAAATTTGCTAATACATTCCCATGTATTTTATTTTCTGTAAAGTTACGCAGAAGTAAAGCGGAAGTAAAGTAAAAGTAACGTTCTATAAATCGGCCTTTAAAGTTTTGAAACATGTCAGAAAAACAGAAACCTTGGTTCAATTATAAATCCCTGCTCCTAATGTTAAAGTTTGCTTTCCAATTTGATTTTAGTTTACTCTGTTCTAGGTCCGAGGTCCTTTATTTATTCAGGACAATTTGCTATGATTTAAGGGAAAATATATAGAGCAAACTCCTTAATGAAAATTTAAATTAAATATTCTTTTGATGTCCTTTTACTTATTAAACAAATTAAATAAATATTGTATTTACTTAGGGCCTTAAAAATAATTTATTTTATACAGAATGTCCGCTGTTTAATATAAAGAGGAATGTCGTGAAGCATAGAAACCGTGGTTATGTATTGTTGGTTGCCTAATAACAACAAAAAACAGCACTTTCTGGTCATTACTCAATGGGTTTACAAGAGGTAATTGTAATTAAAATTGTGCTTACCAGCAACATAAATAATCAAAGCACAAGCTGGCATATTCTAATGGATCAATAAGTGTTTACATACAGAATTTGGGCAATTAAAATGCAAAAAATAGTGCTTTTAAACTGCCAAAATTCTGTATTTAAACGCCTATTGATGGACCTTTAGAATATGTCAACTTGTGCTTTGTTTATTTATGTTGCTGGTAAGCACAATTTTTAATTAAAATTAACTCTTATAAACCCACTGAGCAATGACCAGAATGTGCTGTTATTTGTTGATTTAAGGCAACCAACATTACATAACCACAGTTTCTACGCTTCGTGACATTTCCCCATAAATATGAAACAAAAACAGTGCGGTTATGTCATGTGGTGCCATCTATTATTTAAGAAAGCTTATACTTCTCTTAAGACATGCATTAGGGCCTAAAAGCTCTTACCTAAATAAATGGCGACAAGAATTGACGTTTTATTATAAAATGTTGTATAAATTACACGTGTAATAATTTAAAAAAGTGACACTACCTTGCGTCACATGCTAAATACGTGGTTAAAATAAAAAAGAAGAAATAAAACAGTTTTTAAATCAATACAAATAAAAATGACACGCAATTCGAGTGACTGAAAAATAAACTAGGAAATTCAAACAAAAAAAAACTGTAGCTCTTTCTTTCAAAGATCATAATGAACTATCAAACTTCAGCCTGCAATAAAGTACCCAAAAGCCGCGCAGTTACCAATAACCGATATTAGGATGTCCCGGTTACAAGTTAAAAAATCGTTCACTAAAAATTTTCCGAGCAGTATTCCCAAAAAAAATAAAATTGCTCTAGCGAAAAAACTAAAGCACTTGTGAAAAATCTGTTTACAGATTTGTGTTCTACGCCTTTTAATTAGTTTAAAAACACAGTTTTAGGCAAATCGATTTTTGGAAAATTTTCGCATTTTTACTCAAGGGGTAAGGGTCCAAATATTCTTAGTTTTTTTGTTGCCACGGCCACAAATATTTTTTGACATAAATGAAAACTCGCATGCTTATGTAAAACAAGCAGCTGAATCCGAAACTGATACTTCAATATTTACAGTGCTTTTAGTTTTGATGCTACGAGCTTTTAAACGCAACTTCAAACGCGACACTTGATTTTTTTTCAAATTGTCTAATTTGCGAACAAAAGCATTTTGAAAAAATCTAAATCTAGATTCGTATTCTACAACATAAACGTAGTGTACACAATAGGTTTTATTAAAATCGGAGACAAAAATATTTTTGTTGTGCTTTTTTGAAAATTTTCAAAATTTGTTCAACTTTGATGTGCTCTAGCAAAAAAACCCATGCACTTGTAAAAAATCTTGCCTTTTAGTAAGTTTAAAAACACAGTTTCAGGCAAATCGATTTTTTGATAATTTTCGCAATTTTAATCAAGGGGTAAGGGTCCAAATATTCTTAGTTTTTTTGTTGCCACGGCCACAAATATTTTTTGTCATAAATGAAAACTCGCATGCTTACGTTAAACAAGCTGATTAATCAGAATCTGACATTTAAACATTTACAGCGCTTTTAGTTTTTATGCTACGAGCTTTCAAACGCAACTTCAAACGCGACACCTGCATTTATTTAATGTCACTTAATTTACGATTAACAACTTTTCAAACAAATCTAAAGACAGATTCGTATTTTATAACATAAAAGCAATGTACAAAATAGATTTTTATTAAAATCGGAGACAAAAATTATTTTTGCTAGGCTTTTCTGAAAATGTTCAAAATTTGGCTCTAAAAAGAGAACGATTTTTGCTCTTGTAAGCTGTACTAGAGGATGTTTAGTTAACGAGCGTGTTTCAGTATTGGAATTTCAGAAACTGACCAATGTTGTTTATAATTAAAGCTTCGTACGTTTAATGATACAATATGCTATTATTGTCGTTAAATAATGAGGTTATATTGTATGCACAAGCCTACTAAGTACTAAAACTAAAATTACAGAGAATGTCAAAGTTTTTCAGTGGGGTAAGGGTGCATACATTCGTCCATCTTATAAATTGGAATGTGCACATAACTGTGATTATGTAATGTTGGTTGCCTATACTCAACAAAAAACAACACTTTCTGGTCATTACTCAGTGGGTTTATAAGAGTTAATTTTAATTAAAAATTGTGCTTACCAGCAACAAAAATAAACAAAGCACAAGTTGACATATTCTAAAGGTCCATCAATAAGCGTTTAAACACAGAATTTTGGCAATTTAAAATGCAAAAAAATAGTCCTTTTAAATTGACAAAACTCTGTTTTAAACGTTTATTGATGGACCTTTGGAATATGTCAACTTGTGCTTTTTTTATTTATGTTGCTGCACAACTTTTAATTAAAATTAACTGTTATAAACACACTGAGCAATAACCAGGAAGTGATGTTTTTTGTTGATTTAAGGCAACCAATATTACATAACCACAGTTTCTATTTATTTGCGATATTTCCCGTTAAGCCTAAAAAAACTATCAATTTATTTAATGCAAGAGGACATTATTTTTCCAGAAAAATTTATATCTTTGGGGATTTCTCGTCATGGCGGTAAATTTTATTTCATTTTAGTTTCTCAAAACTTTTAGTGCTGTCAATGTTTAAAACTTTTACTAAATAATTTCTGCATGCTTGGTAAATAACATTCAAGTTCAATTTAACTCATATAGTTAGAACAAGTTACACAGTACCTATAAGGATAAAGGGCGATTTATAGAACGTTACTTTCACTTTACTTCGGCGTAACTTCACTTCCGCGTAACTTAACAAATTTGCTTAATTTATAGATTGTAAAGTTACGTAAAATTGGGAACAGTTATGCGCATGTGTCTGAACTCTCGACTTCTGACTATTTACATCTGGGTGGTAATTACCGAATATCATTTCGTATGAAACCTACATAAGAAGACCTAACAGGTTTCGTACGAAGCGATATTCCTTGACAATAAGGATGAATATCTCATTTTTGCAAATTTTGCGCATGATTGGCCAAGCTCGGCTTTCGACTTAGTACGACTTTCAGCTAAATGAATCAGCAAAGTAGCGCTAAAGTGAAGTATAAATTTGCTAATACATTCCCATGTATTTTATTTAATTTTCTGTAAAGTTAAGCCGAAGTAAATCGGAAGTAAAGTGAAAGTAACGTTGTATAAATCGCCCTTTAAACTCTATATAGCCTGTATTTTAAAATTCTAATTGACATCAAGAAATGTGTATTTTGTCTGCCATCGGAAAAATATTTTTATAATATTGTAATTACCTGGTCAGCCCATACGAATCGATTTTACGACAAGTCGATACAATATTTGATTAATTATTTATGACTTTTATGGTATCAAGCGTAACTATGTATTTTCTAAAATTGAAAACTAAAACTCTGTTGTCAATAACATAAAAATTAACAGGCGCATATAACTGCGTATCGTTTATAAGTTATAGGCAGACCAAATTCGAACAAAAATTGGTTGGGGTTTCCAGAGACTTTTTGGTTTATATGCATTACGTGGTCTATGCCAAACCATAATACGTTAATTTCCATGTTTATTTAAGCTTGTTAATGATTAAAATTGCAACTTACGTTTTTCTCTAATATACATGTGCTCGTTCAAAGATTTGAATGTAGAAAGAAAAAAACCAAAAGTACTATTTTACCCTATTTTTATTATTTCTTGCACTCAGTACTACTTCTATGTATCACAAACATTATCCTAAATATTTGTAATGGTTATTGATGTATTACTCCGTGTTTTTACGTATTTTGTTGAAATTTCGAAAATAACTGACATTCAGGGAGATGACTTTTACGATCTCATGAGTGCACAGAACATCCCATTTATGAATTTAAATCTACAGGGTGTTACCAAATAACTAGGAAAAAATTCAGGGGGTAATTCCTGAACTCATTTAAGTAAAAAAGTTTATATATACATGTGTCCGAAAATCCTTCTTTTCTGAGATACAGGGTGCCAAGGTTTCTAAAAAAAAACATTTTTTTTAAGTTTACCAAGAAACTAAACCAGATATTACTATCTATACTTAGCACAGGTAATTTTCTTACAATTAAGCATAAAGTGCGGTAGAAAAAAAATAAAAATTATAATTGGAAGGAGCACACTTGGGGGTACCATGGGGGTTGTTCACCCTCAACTTTTTTGTGTGTTACTTTTTTGGTATTTTCATAGAATAATTAGAAGCCCTAAAATATGATCTTTAAAATTAATGTCCTGTTCTTTTTTCATAAAACTAACCGTTTTCGAGAAAAAAATTCATTGCCCAAAGGCAACAAAATTTCTTTTTTAAGTTTGGCTTTTTTATGTTAATGAAAATAAAACATAGTTAACAATGAAGGGTTAATTAATTTCTTTTTTTTATTATTATTTCAAATAAATATCTGGTTTAGCTTTTTAGTAATCTTAAGATTATTATTTTTTTGAGAAACTTTGACACCCTGTATCTTAGAAACGAAGGATTTTCGGACACATGTTTATATGAACTTTTTTTCTTAAAATGGGTTCAGGAATTATCCCTTGAATTTTTTCCTAGTTATTTGGTAACGCCCTGTATAGCCTTAATTTATGGTGTGATAAAAACTTACCTGGCATCTGTAGGCTTATAGACCACGTCGTATTTATCAATTGTCTCATGAGATCGCGCCCATGACACTTTTACGGACGTGGGATTTATAAAAGTTACCGTGATATTTTCTGGAACACCTGGACCTCTGGGCATTGATCCTGGAAAAGAGGTCCTCCTTATTTATTACGTCATGATCTTGGCTTAGCACTGATCTTTTCAAATTGGAAAAGTTCTAAGGACTATGTTCTACAGTTAAATCAAAAACGTATAAGTTTTAACATTTCTTCTTTTTGCAACAATTTATATTTTTATACTCTTCGCAGACAAAGTCGAAGTATATTGCGATTGGTCGGACCTTCTCCAAAATCGTTAATATTCGTCCTAGAGCAAACATTTTACATTTACATTTACATATTCGTTCGTTTCATGACTTTTTAAGACTTTTATTTTTTGTCCGTCTGTCTGTAACGAAATTTGTGACCACCATAACTCAAGAACGCTTTATCGGATCGACTTGAGATTTAACATAAAAATCAATCCCTTTTAGAGGAAGAGCCCCATTTTTGAAAAAAATCAAGTAATAAATAGAAAATTAAAAACACCCCCAAAGTAGAAAAAAATTCATATTTTCGTTAATATCAACTTTACGAAAAAAAATATTCCCAATAAAATTAAAGATTGTGTTTTTTTCTATAAAAAAGCATCTGGTAATTTTTTTGTATCCCCTCCCGTTTACAAAAAAAATAAGTTTTACGTTGTTTTCAATAAAATAAAAAATGGACCTTTTTAATCATCCACTGCGAAGAGTATCATATAGAATTTGTAACAATTATATAAAAATAAAAAAATAGTCATAAAAAATGAGCTATCTGCGAAGTTTAACTTATTAAATGATCTATTCCAGTCACTGATCTAACCCGCTCTTGTTTTATTTTATGTAAGTACGTTTGGAAGGACAAAAAAGTAATGTAACCTTTTCATTTATTTTAAATTAACTTTTACAAAAGGGTAGAGTAGATGTTCCGAAAAGCAATAAAAACATTCCTTTAAGAAAAGGACCTTTTCTTTATTCGACACTTAAATTTTATAAAATATTTCGGCAGCCTATTGTAGAAATGAAATGAAACATCTTAAGTTAAATGCGCAAAAGAAGGGTGCCAAAATTAAAATCTAAAGTGGAAATTATTCTTAAAATTTCAGCAGTCCTTAAAGAACCTTTTTAACATTTAAGTATGCAAACTGAATTTTTAGTACATTAGGCATAAATTTCAGGCAATTAAAAGCAATATTAAAACTACAGGGTGTTACCAAATAACTAGGAAAAAATTCAGGGGGTAATTTCTAGACACATTTGTTAGTAAAATAGTTCATATAACCATGTGTCCAAAAATACTTCTTTTCTGAGATACAGGGTGCCAAAGTTTCTAAAAAAAAACTTTTTTTTTAAGATTACCAAGAAACTAAACCAGATATTTATTTAAAACTTAGCACGGGTAATTTTCTTACCATTAGGCATAAAGTGTGGTAGAAAAAAAATAAAAATTACAATTGGAAGGGGCACATTTGGGGGTACCATGGGGGTTGTTCACCACCAACTTTTTTGTGAGTTACTTTTTTGGTATTTTTATAAAATAATTAGAAGCCCTAGAATATGATTTTTGCCCTGTTCTTTTTTCATAAAACTAACCGTTTTCGAGAAAAAAATTCATTGCCCATAGGCAACAAAATTTCTTTTTTAAGTTTGGCTTTTTTTTGTTAATGAAAATAAAACATAGTTAACAATGAAGGGTTAATTAATTTCTTTTTTTTTATTATTATTTCAAATAAATATCTGGTTTAGCTTTTTAGTAATCTTAAGATTAAAATTTTTTTTGAGATACTTTGACACCCTGTATCTCAGAAACGAAGGATTTTCGGACACATGTTTATATGAACTTTTTTTCTTAAAATGGGTTCAGGAATTACCCCCTGAATTTTTTCCTCGTTATTTGGTAACACACTGTATTATGCTCCAACTCGTATTTTTAAATTATTAGCCTCATATGGAAGTTCTTTTTCTGTAGTTGTTAATCCAACCGTTTTTCTTTTCTCAGGATGCATTTCACGAAATTAGAAACGGTAAATATTTCTTTTTTATCTCGATTTTCATCAGTATGTGTAATGGAATTGCCTTCAGTTTCCTAAAGCTTATAAATAACGTAGTAGAACGGTGTGAATCTCGGCTAAATTCCTCTCTATTCTTCTACATTTTCTACTTTTCGTTCCGATTTAGTAAATAACAAAGTTCATTTAAAATGTGCACTTCTTGCAGTTTATTACAAAAGAGCACATTTAAGTAAAAACGTATTAATTCTGGTTACTGTCTGCTTTAAAAATTAACTTTTTTCAGGGTGAATTTAAATTTTAAAAAAACTTTTGATGTAAGATTTAAGTTTAAACATAGCGTCTGATTTTTAAATGTTAAATCCTTTTCATTTAAGTTTGATTAAGGACAAAAATAATTAATTTTTAATTAGAGCAGAAAATAAATAATTTAGATGAATCCAAAACTTGCGAGCTTATCTGTATTTCGCGTTAAAGTAATTATAAATCTGGGTTGGGAAACCCTTTTTGTAAGTAACACGAACAGTTTTATGTTTTCCCCGAATGGTGACACTTTACTTTACTAAATTTTTAAATTACAAAAAATAGGAATTTTGTCATCAAAGCCTAAAAGGGCATTTATAGAACGTTACTTTCACTTTACTTCGGCGTAACTTCATTTCCTCGTAACTTAACAAATTTGCTTTATTTATAGATTGTAAAGTTACGTGAAATTGGGAACAGGTATGCGCATGTGTCTGAACTCGCGACTTCTGACTATTTACACCTGGGCAGTAATTACGGCATATCGCTGCGTACGAAACCTACATAAGAAGACCAGCGGGTTTCGTACGAAGCGATATTCCGTAATCACCACCCTTGACAATAAGGGTGAATATCTCATTATTTCAAATTTTGCGCATGATCGGCCAAGCTCGGCTTTTGACAGTACTACTTACAGCTAAATGAATCAGCAAACTAGCGCTAAAGTGAAGTATAAATTTGCTAATACATTCCCATGTATTTTATTTAATTTTCGGTAAAGCTACGCCGAAGTAAAGCGGAAGTAAAGTAAAAGTAACGTTCTATAAATCGGCCTTAACATTTGGTGAAATTTATGCGTAATTCCAAAAATTCATTTCGCATAATTAAATCTTAAAAAGGTTTCTCTGAGCACTGTTAAAATTTTATATATATATAAATTTTCCTTAGACTTTAGCCTTTAGGTTATAATTTCCGTTTTATACTTTAATTACTATTTTCGCACCCTTCTTTTGTTCAAGACATTTAACTCAAAATGGTTTAATTTCAGTTGTTATGCAATGTGCTGCCGAATATTTTATACCATTTTAGAATGAAACTAGAATGGGTAGAAATCGAGCCCAGTAGAAGTCGAAACGCGTAAAAGTTACTCTTCGCAAATGAATAGCTCGAGTAGAATTCGGATTCGGTAGAAGTGTAATTTTATATTTTTTAAATCAAAGCTTAATCAACATTTTATATAATTGCTACACATTCTATACTATACTCTTCGCAAGAAAACTATTATGGGATAATAGTTTTTTTTTTTAATGAAACTTTTTTTTTATTCTGCGAAGAGTGCAAACTATTAACAGAAAACACGAAAAATTTCGTTAACGAAGAAGATAAACGTCAGTTTAACATATTTGAGGTTATTTGTTCTGACAGCTGCTTTTGTTTCTTAGTTTAAAATATTATTGGCATGACCTACTTGAATGACGCGTGACACTATTCGGACTTAGAAGTTTTTTGCTACTGAAATAGTTTATTTTATTGTTTTTTTAACCATACTAGTTAACTTAACAAATAATGAATCAACATTTTTAATAGAAAATTAAATTTTCTTTAATTTTGTAAAAAATATTTTTTCTGTAGATTGAATAATAACGCAGATAGAGGGTTTTTTTGAACTGAGGGGTAATTGGGGGGTCGGACAAAAAAAACTTAGGAATACTTTTTTGTAAAGAATTAAATTTCCTATGTTTTATGTCGAATAATTTTTTTTGTAAATTTAATAATAGTTGAGCTACGATTTTTTTTTCATTTGGGGGGCCCAAAAGGGGGCTTTGTAGTTTTCAGATTCTTGCCAAAAACAATAGGGTTCTTCCTCTTATAGAGGTAGATTTTTCCTAAAAAATTGAATTTGATATCACCTTTGGTTTTTGAGATAGCGTGACCACAAGAAACGTGACCGACAGACAGACAGACAGACAGACGGACGGACAAAAAATGAAAATCTTAAAAAGTCATGAAACGCACGAATCTGCAAAAATTTTTGCTCTACGACGAAAATTGACGATTTTAGGATTTTCTGATCGATTGCAATATACTCTTCGGACATAGTCTTGCGAAGAGTATAATAAGAATATAGGCCTATATTAAAATTCGTTCCTTTATTGCTCTTCAAAACATCCACTTAATTCTTAACGGGGAATGTTGCGAAGCATAGAAACTGTGGTTATGTAATGTTGGTTGCTTAAAATCAACAAAAAACAGCACTTTCTGGTCATTGCTCAGTGAGTTTATAAGAGTTAATTTTAATTAATTGTGTTTACCAGCAACATAAATAAACAAAGCACAAGTTGACATATTTTAAAGGTTCATCAATAAGCGTTTAAATATAGAATTTTGGCAATTTAGAAGCACTTTTTTTTTGTATTTTAAATTGCCAAAATTCTGTTTTTAAACGCTTATTGATGGACCTTTAGAATATCTTAAGTTGTTCTTTGTTTATTTATGTTGCTGGTAAGCACAATTTTTTACTAAAATTAAAGCTTGAATTATAGATGAATTAACTTAACTTCACTTATAATTAACGTAGCGTGACTGAAATAAATTATACGAAAGATGAAATCGCATTTACACATCCACACTTAACTTGACGTTTACTTAAGGTTCTATTTCTTAATTTTGGTTAATTTCATCTAATTCTATGTAAAGTAAGCCTCTTCACAGAGCCATCTATCGGCTACTTGACCAAATTTTTAAAATTACAAAGATAATCGAAGAATTTCATATGAATTTCTGTATATATTTACAGAAATAAGACGATTCTAACATTTACCGATAGATGGCGTTTACTAAATTATCTTGTTGTTAACTAACGTATAAATTTATACTATAAATGCCTTAATTTAGTCAAGTTAAGTGGACTAAAGTAGCTTTGAGTGGCGTTGAGTTTATTTAATTTAACTCTAACTCTTATAAACCCACTGAGCAACGACCAGAAAGTGGTGTTTTTTGTTGATTTTAGGCAACCAACATTACATAACCAGTTTATATGCTTCGCCACATTCCCCTTTAAGAGTTAAGTGAATTTTAAAACTTTATTTTTTCTTCCAATGAATTTTTTTTTACTGATAATTTTTTTTTGTGAAAACTTACCTGCGAATGGTAGAACAGTAAGAAATAGAAAAGCAGCTTGGGCAGCCGCTATTGACATATTAGCTGCACATGAATTTGAACCAGGGCTCGAACATGATGAATGTCGGCCCTTTTCTAGTTTCGATAAAAAATCAAATCTGCACCAGATGAAAATAATATTTTCTGTAACCCTTCTCTGATAAACATCTTCACGACGTCATGTCATCTTTGATTATCCATTTTCAGAACTAAAACAAAAAATATTGTTAAAATACTCTTTGCAGACAAAGTCAAAAACTTAAAAATTAAGAAAATTAAAAAAAAATAGTTCAAAATTTTTTTTTTTATAAATTAACTTCTATTTTTTTTGTAAAAAAAAAACAAAACCCTTGCAAAAAGTCTGATCCTTAATAAGTAACGCTTTTAGTTTTATTGCTATAAGCTTTTAGAGGCAACTTAAAGTGCGATGTTTTTCCAATTTCATATTTAGACTAAATTTAAGCAAAATAAAATGAAAACGTTTCCTCTTAAATATCTGATTTTAAATTTAAATTCTGCTATACGTTTCAAAAATAAGCTAAAATGTATAATGTTTGCTTATCCCTTCAAGTTTTTAAATGTGTTTACCATTCAGTTTAAAAATTCGTTTTTCTTTGAGAATTGTTAAAGAAAGTTATTTCCACTGAAAAGTAAGAAGGTACATACTTTTAAAAGTTTCCAGCTAAGCAGCTTACACACGTCAGCCAAAACGTAATTAAATTTGGTTTTTATCTTAATATAAAAAGCGCGGAGAAGGTTTTTCTTGAAATTCAAGGCGCTGCGTAATAAATATTGACTTACTTATGTTTATTTTTTAATAAACAAATTAAGCCCATAATTTTTACAAAAAAATACTTTTAATTATTAATCAAGCGACAACCCAAAAAGTTTAAATAGCCCAATCATTTTAATAATGCCCCCAAAAAAATACTAAATCACCAATATTAACGATTTTATAGCACTTTGAAAATGTGCTAATTTGGTCTGCATTTGGCTGCAGTCTATGCTTCAGGACTCTATGACTAAGATAGACGATTATGATGAACTAAGGTGATTTTCAAAGAGCTATAGAATCGTTAATATTAGTGATTTATTATTTTTTTTAAAAATGATTGTATTCTTATTTAAATAATGTTCCTAAACATTTTTAAAACTTTTTTCAAAAGTGCCGAATAGTTTAGGTATTAACAAAAAACTAACTCCTCACTTCTATGCAAGATGGGGGCTAAACGTCACGGAAATTTTGTGGGAATTTTTCACTTTTATATTCCTGGGGGTAGGGCTTACAATCCTGCATAAGCAGATCTTGGTTGGGATTTTTTTCTAAGGAACCTACAAATTTGAATTAGAATATTTGGGCTAAAAAACGAAGAAACGAAAATGGCGAATGCGCCGGGCAAACTTTGCATATATTGCAAAACGAAACCAAAATATTTTTAAACAAAAATTAAGAAATAATTTGACCAGCTAGTTTTTAACTTTTCATAATACAAAAACTTTTCTTTTTATTAAATCCAAAGCATTAATTATGTGTTATTCTTAGTAGGGAAAGCTTTTTACGTCAATTTAACTGAAGTGTAAACAAATAAAAATAAAGAACAACCTTAATTTTAACGTTCTTTAGTGGATAGTATACTATCCTATAAAGCTTCAATGAAAACAATAAAGTTAAAACTATTTAGGTCAACGTCATTTTCTTAAGACTTGAGACATTGAAGCATCAAGGAAATTCTTTAAATAGACCCTTAAGGGTGTGTACAGTAAGGCAAAATAAAATCTAAACAAGTAGATTTTATCGAATTTTATATTTTCCTGTTTTTTAATGTTATTTTTTAAAAAAGTGTATTTTTTTTTCTTCATTATGCTTCTATTCTCATTTTCGGAGATTTTTATAGTTTACAATTGTTTTAGCTTTACTCTACCTACACAAAATGATTGATTACAAAAAGGCTATGTACTAAAAATATGCAAAAAAGGTCTACCATGCATTTTTATAATGTAAAAGTTAAGCTTGATGATAAAATGTCATGTACGATTTTTCTTCATTTTAAGTGAAAACAAAGCGGGCTTAAAAGTTCAAACAAAAATCCATCATCGCTCGACAAAAACATTTTCTGGCATATCATTATTATTCGAGACTTAGGTAGGGGAATTGTGATTAAACCAATCACGTTGGATTTACATCAAATTTTGCAGATAGATGCATAATAAGATGCTTAATATCTATTTATCTACTACCGTTAGGTAACAGCTACTTTATCTTACTCATTTAAGTTAACTAATGACTTACCTCATTTCACGGAAATAAAATGAGTTAGGTAATGAAATCATAACCTAACGGAAATTAAATAAGTTGGGAAATGAGATCATTTTTTCACTCAAATTTGACATGTTGTCATGATGACAATTAGGTCTACAGGATGTACTACAAAATTTTTTTTAAAATGTTTATTATTTTTTTTAATTTTTTTAAGTTATTAAGCGGTCGTAGATAAAATATTGTATGCAACACGTTAGGAAATAGTCATTATTTCACGAATGCGAAGTTTGCAAAACGAGGCTTTAGCCGAGTTTTGTAAGAGCATAAGTGCACTTATGCTCTTACAAAACTCGGCTAAAGCCTCGTTTTGCAAACTTCGCATTCGTGAAATAATGACCATCGTTTCCTTACTTGTTGTATAAATAGTAAGGAAACGATGGTCATTATTTCACGAATGCGAAGTTTGCAAAACGAGGCTTTAGCCGAGTATTGTAAGAACATAAGTGAAATAATGACTGTTTCCTAACGTGTTGCATACAATATTTTATCTACGACCGCCTAATAACTTAAAAAAAATAAAAAAAAATAAAAATTTTAAAAAAATTTTGTGGTACATCATGTAGACCTTATTGTCATCATGACAACATGTCAAATTTGCGTGAAAAAATGATCTCATTTCCTAACTTATTTCATTTCCGTTAGGTTATGATTTCATTACCCAACTCATTTTATTTCCGTGAAATAAAGTAAGTCATTAGGTAACTTAAATGAGTAAGATAAAGTAGCTGTTACCTAACGGTAGTAGATAATAGTATATTAAAACATAGAGTTTTATAAGGAACGTTTTTTAGCACGCGTCCAGGTTTGAAAAAAGAGCCGCGCAGCGGCGAGTTTTTCAATGGACAAGTGATAAAAAACGCCTTATAAAACGAGTTTTTTATACTATTTTTTATATTTGCTTTATTTAATTCATTAAAAAGCATTTTTAATTTGAATTAAAAACTTAAGATGAAATTTTGTTTTTTATGACCAACATTATTATATAGCATAACATTGACATTTTGAAGTAAAAAATAAATTAAAGTTAGACATATTGAATAATGACATTTGCAAACTTTACTCATTAAATACTGAAAGAATAGGCGTTTTTGATTATAATAGTAAAATTTGTAAATAAAAAGTACCTTGCAAGAAAAGAATTCATCGTTTAGCATCAGGATAACCAACCAATAAAATAAAATTTTGGGTTTAATAATGAAGCAATTCAGAAACTTTAAAAAACCAAATTTCGGGTTTCATAATGTGCATATTATAGAACGCAAATATAAAAAAATGTTTTCGTATAACTTTTTTTTTTAAAAGAAATTCCTTCACCCCATAAACGAAGGGGGCTTTTAAGGGGGGGGGCATAGAATTTTTTTTTTTTAAAAAGTGATTAATAAATATTTTTTAGCATCTTATTTTACATCTATCTGCAAAATTTGGTGGAAATCTAACGTGATTGGTTATTACTCTTTGGGGGCTATTTAGGGGGTGAAGAAATTTTTTTAGAGATTTTCTTTTTATATTATCTTTTTAAAACTTATTTGACATCTATTTGCAAAATTTGATGCAGTTCCATCGTGATGAATTAAAGGGGGCCCTTTGGGGGGCCATAACTCCGTTTCTGCAATAGGTAGATATACGCCAATTTGGGGTTTTACTCTTTGGACATCCAGTTACATCATATAAAAAAGGCGGCCCTACTAGGAATTTTGTTGATGTCCACATACGGATTGACTCTACTAATTATTGTCTTTCTTAATTTGGTCGTCAATTAACTAATGTTTCCTAAACGCCTTAAATATAAGCATAATCTTAGAAATTAATGAAATTAATTAATAATCTCCAACAAAAAATATAAGATTTTAGGCACAATTCCCCTATACTACATGTTTTTTTCAGTAATAAGAGGAGTGCTAAAAAAATTCGACATTTACGAGCAATATACTTTAAAAGCTTTACATTGTAGAGAAAATTTCTATTGTTTTATATCTGACATAACTAAATTATCTTTTTATTGTTGAAGCCTTAAGCCATTGATGAAATGGCTCGTGAAAACACGCTTTTAAAAAAGATATAAACCAAAGAAAACCAATTTTCTAGTACATTAATTACATCGATTGATTTGTCGACTTTTCTAAGCTCCCGTGAGCTTATTTTTCTCAAAAAAATAAAGCTTTTATTTCTGTTAAAGTTGCTCTGCAATGCGTGCTTATAGTTTCTTTTTCTTTTAGGAATTTTATTTCCGATATAAATCAATCTATTGACAAGTGGGTAAATGGAACTTAAATTGTGTATTGGATTTTTTTCCCATTAAAAAATAGGACAAAATTTTTACTAAAATCTCTCCATCAAATACAGATTTTGTTATTTTTGATTGTTAAAAATAATGTTTATAAGTACAGTGCTAAAAAAAGAGTTTTTTATACTATTTTTATATTTGCTTTACTTAATCTATTAAAAACCATCTTTAATTTGAATTAAAAACCTAGCTAAAATTTTTATTTTTATTGGATTGGCAACACAGACATTATGAAGTAAAAAGTAAATTTAGATCAGACATATTGAATAATGACATTTGTAAACTTTACTCACTTAATACTGAATGAATAGGCGTTTTTGAGAAAATGTAACCGTTGATATCGTTTCTTCAATTCTTCTAGTTCTTCCCTCTACAAAAAAACTATGTCCCCTGATAGTTATAATAATAAAATTTGTAAATAAAAAGTACCTTGCAAGGGAAGAATTCATCTTTTTGCATCTGGAAAACTAACCAAATAAAATAAAATGTTGGGCTCAATAATGAAGCAATTCAGCAATCTTAAAAAACCAAATTTTGAATTTCATAATGTGCTTATTATAGAACACAAATATAATTTTTAAACGGTACTTAATTGTTTATGTTCTTTGGAACCTGATATTTTCCTAACAAAAATAAATTTACAATTATATAAATAGTTCTTGGTAGATTCGATTCATGTTAAGTAATGCTATATCTTAGATTACATTATTTAAAAATGATAGTGTTCCCATTACACAGAGTGATCTAATAAAAGTACTCAATAAAGTCAAATGCAAAATATGCGGTACATGAAAAGAGTTTTTGGCAGTTTATTTATAAACGGTATAGTTCATCAGAAATTTCAAGTGGAAAAAAAGTTTTCACTTGAATTGGGGTATTTAAAAAGATAAACAAACATACAAAATTTCCGAAGGTGATAAAATTACATGCAGTTTTTATCAACACTACCAGTGTTTAACCCATTTTAAAAGGGGCATCAAATTTCAAAATGAGTTTTAAATGATCGTTTTTATTACCTTTATTGATTGTACAAATTTCATGATGGTAAAACAAATCATTTGGTAAATATTTACGATTAAGTGTTTTTAGTCTACCTGCTTAAAGGGCCATTATTTCCGAAAGGGGGCACTTTTTTAAAAAACTGTTTTTACTGAACGTCTTGGATTTTTGCCAGCTATCTCCTATTAAAAAAAAGCAGGATACCCTGTATCTTTTAAAATTAGGGGAATCTTTTTATTTTACAGGTTTCTTTTTAGCTTCTTCTTTTATATTTCAAAATCCAAGAAAAAAAAGGGTAAATCATTATTTAGTGTGTCCACCGTGTATATTTTTTACTTGCAACAAAAATAATTCATTTAATTTAGTTGAAAGCGCATGTCTATTATTGTTGTGAATTCAAATTATTTATAAAAGAGTTTACATTACCCCAGTCATTTATTTTCTAAATCTGTTTTATTTGTTTTGTTATTAAACTAAAAGTGTTGTGAATAAATTGTTGTATTATAATCTGATCGAGTTAACTAAGTAAGCCGATTAACCTTATTTTTTCAGTGATTACAAAAATTACAATAATTTTTTTTTTTATTATTTTATTATAGGTAGTATTATTTATGTAAATTGAAAGTAATTTACAGCAGAGTTATTTACAATTGGTCTTTTTTTTGTTGTAGATAATTATGCTGTTTTTTATTTTTGTTTTTTTTTTGTCAACTTTTTTTATTTTAATTTTTTTTGACTTAGATTTTTTTAATTTTATGGAATTTGTTTACCACAAAATGTTAAAAATAAGATTGCTCATAGTACCGTTATTCTTTTGTTTATAACAGTATTATAGGCGATCTATTTTTTGGCATTAGGTTAACATCATTTTTTAAAATCCAACCACTGTTCAAGTTTAAAAAATAAGTTTCCTTTTTACTACAGTCAATCTGTTCTAAATAATGGGGGTACATCGACAAAATTCCTGGTAGGGCCGTCTTTTTTATATGATGTAACTGGTTGTCCGATGGGTAAAACCCCAAATTGGCGTATATCTACCTATTGCAGAAACGGAGTTATGGCCCCCCAAAGGGCCCCCTTTAATTCATCACGGTGGAACTGCACCAAAATTTGCAAATAGATGTCAAATAAGGTTTTAAAAAGATTTCTATAAAAAAAAAATCTCTGAAAAAATTCCTTCACCCCCTAAATAGCCCCCAAAGTGTAATAACCAATCACGTTGAATTTACAGCAAATTTTGCAGGTCGATGCAAAATAAGATGCTAAAAAATATTTCCTTATAACTTTTTAAAAAAAAATAATTCCTTCGCCCCATAAACAATGGGGGGCTTTTGAGGGGGCATAGAATTTTTTTTTCAAAAAAAGTTATTAATAAATATTTTTTAGCATCTCATTTTACATCTATCTGAAAATTTGGTGTAAATCCAACGTGATTGGTTTTTACACTTTAGGGGCTATTTAGGGGGTGAAGGAGTTTTTTTTAGAGATTTTTTTTTTATAAAAATCTTTTTAAAACTTTATTTGACATCTATTTGCAAATTTTTGTGCAGTTCCACCGTGATGAATTAAAGGGGGCCCTTTGGGGGGCTATAACACCGTTTCTGCAATAGGTAGATATACGCCAATTTGGGGGTTTACTCTTTGGACATCTAGTTACATCATATAAAAAAGGCGGCCCTACCAGGAATTTTGTCGATGTCCACATACGGATTGAGTGTACTATTTAAGAAATTTAAAGTTTTAAAATTTTTTTTCAGTTTTTGTATAATTAATGTTGCACTAAATGAGGATTCTATGGTAGTACTGAATTTGTATTTTACTAAATTCAGTACCTTTAGTATCCTTTTTTTGATATAACATGCTTCTACAAGATTTTTTATTAAAAATATTTTTTTTTGTATTTTTTTTTCTATACTTAATTTTTTATTGTGTTGTCGTGAAAACTCAGGTTGCTTTAGGTACTATATTTGCTAAAACTATGGTACTTTTAGCAATTTATGTTTTTTTGATTTACTCAACTCCTACAGGAAAATAATTCACTGCAAAAAATGTCTCGATAAAAAATTAAAATGTTATAAAACTAAAATGGGTAGAAGTCGGAATTGGTAGAAGTCGAAACGCGTAGAAGTTACTCTTCGCAAATGAGTAGCTCGAGTACAATTTGGTAGAAGTGTAATTTTATATTTTGTAAATCAAAGCTAAATCAATTTTTTATATAATTGCTACACATTTTATGGTATACTCTTCGCAATAAAACTATTATAGGATAATTAATAATTTCATATAAAAAAAAATTTATGTAAATAAAATCTGCGAAGAGTGCAAACTATTAACAGAAAACACGAAGAATTTTGTTAACGAAGAGGATAAGCGTCAGTTCTGACGTTTAAGATATTTGAGGTTATTTGTTCTGACAGCTGGCTTTGTTTCTTTGTTTGAAATATTTATGGCATGGCCTTCTTGACCGACGCGTGACGCGTTTTGGACTTGGAAGTTTTTTGCTACTGAAATCTTTTAGTTTTTGTTTTTTAACCTTACTAGCTAACTTTTCAAAAATTGAACCAACATTTTTAATAGCAAATTAAATTTTTATTAATTTTGTAAAAAATATTTTTTTTTGATATTGAACAATAACGGAGATGGGAGGTTTTTTTGTGCTGGGGGGTAATTGGGGGGTCGGACAAAAAAACTAATGGATACTTTTTGGTGAAAAATTAAATTGTCTATATTTTATGTCGAATAATTTTTTTTGTAAATTTAATAATAGTCGAACTACGATTTTTTTTTCATTTGGGGGGCTAGAAAGGGGGCTTTGCAGTTCTCGGATTCTCGTCAAAAACAATAGTGTTCTTTCTCTTACGGGGATAAATTTTTCCCTAAAATTTGAATTGGATAGGAGTTTTGGTTCTTAAGATAGCGTGTTTACAAGAAACGTGACATACACCAGACCGACCGCAACCGACCGACCGACGGATGGAGAAAAAACGAAAATCTTAAAAAGTCATGAAACGCACGAATCTGCAAGAATTTTTGCTCTACGATGAAAATTGACGATTTTAGGATTTTCTGATCGATTGCAATATACTCTTCGGACCTAGTCTTGCGAAGAGTATAATAAGAACGCAAAAATGTTGCTTGGTGAAAATAACCCAAACCGATTTAGACATTGTTCTAACCCATTGCTATTTTCTACAAAGGATGGATATAAATTTCAAAATGAAGCCAATTATTCCCAATTAATATATTCGAATTTAATAATCATTTTGAAATTTAAATGATATATTTATGTGAAACGAAATGCCGACACGATGGCATGCAAATTTACAATAAAGGATATTCCACCAATGTTTAAATTTTATCCTTAGTAGTTCAATTTAATGCAGATAAACAAAAATACTGCATTATGACATTTACGTACAGGGTGAAACACAAAATTTAAATCAGTTCTAAAAAAATCTTAAAATTTGAAATTAAATTTGATTTTTTTTTATGTTGTTTTTTTGCGAAAAATAAAACTACCCTTAGGGTCTTATGAAGGTAATTTTTATGTTGCTTCATTATACTTTTAGTTGTACGTCTTTACAAGAAATAAGTACATCCCAGGTAATTTTAAGAAAATAATGAATGTACGTTACTTTGCAAACTTTTTTGCATTAATTTGCATTATAACGAATAAAAAGCCCTTTATATTAATTAGGGTGAAAATTGCTTTATCTACTTCATTAAATTGTTCCGTTATAAACAGAAAGTTAATTATTACATTTTTTGCAGCAAAAATGCAATTTCATTAAGGTTAGAGTTTTAAATTCACAGTTTTGAAGATCTGTGCTCCTAGAAACTCGTATAAGTCATCTCCGTTGAGCTCCCGTCAATTTTACTAAATAGCACATCTACATGAGGGCCCCATTGTACATTAAAACTAAATGTAGTTTTGAAAACTAGAAAAATAGGGCTACAAACGTATTATGGTTTTATTTATATCGATTATTTCATTGTGTCGAAAATCTGACTTCAAAAAATCATTTTAATATTTTTGTAATTTTGAATCTTAGATTGAATTTGAAAAGTAAAAATATTGATAACAATTTAGGAATATTTAAAATTAATTAAGGATTTTTTCTCAAAGCAATTTGCCCGGCGCCTTCGCCATTTTATGAAATAAATTAAATCATAGAATTAATGCCAAAAACAGACGTTATTTTGTGTGAATAAATTGTTATCTATTTAATTAACTATATTTATCTATTTTTAGGCGTAGATTTTCGGTTTAGTATGTGTTTCCACAACAAATTATATTATCAAATTCCTACCATGCGTAAATTTATATTTAGATTTAGTATACGAGTACGGAAAATTTGAAATCAATGTTGACTTGATTTTGATTAATGCTTCATATTTTACCCTTAATGTAAATTTGACAATATTATCATTTGTCAACTTAAATACAAATAGACGTACAACATAGTGTGCAGTTTTTAAAAATACGCCTTATTAGCCCAATCATTCTAATAATGCCCCCAGAAAAAAATCCCAACCAAGATCTGCTTATGCAGGTTTGTAGCCACTACCCCCAGGAACATAAAAGTGAATAATTCCCACAAAATTTCCGTGACGTTTAGCCCCCATCTTGCATAGAAGTGAGGAGTTACTTTTTTGTTAATACCTAAACTATTCGGCACTTCTGAAAAAAGATTTAAACATTTTTAGGAACATTATTTTAATAAGAATACAATCATTTTTAAAAAAATAATAAATCACCAATGTGAATGATTTTATAGCACTTTGAAAATGTGCTAATTTGGTCCTACAGAGAACGCTGCAATCTATGCTTCAGGACTCTATGACTGATGATGAAGATAGACGATTATGATGAAATAAGGTGATTTTCAAAAAACTATAGAATCGTTAATATTAGTGATACATTATTTTTTTAAAAATGATTGTATTCTTATTAAAATAATGTTCCTAAAAATTTTTAAAACTTTTTTTAAAAGTGCCAAATAGTTTAGGTATTAACAAAAAACTAACTCCTCACTTCTATGCAAGATGGGGCTAAACGTCACTAAAATTTTGTGGGAATTTTTCACTTTTATATTCCTGGGGATAGTGCCCACAATCCTGCATAAGCAAATCTTGGTTGGGATTTTTTTCTAAGGAACCTACAAATTTTAAATAGAATAAAAAAGTTTCTTTTTTGTATAAGGAACGTCAGGGGAAAAAAAATAAAGTTTAGACAAACACTTAGGGTGGTATATATTTTTTAGGTGTTTATTCTGTGTTTATAAATGCTCCTGATAAAGTCCCGAAGGTCCGTAGCAATTGCGTGCTGGCATTCGAACCAGTATAAAATCCTCTTGTGTATATTCAGGGCCAGAGCGTAAACACATTGGTCACTAGGGCATTTATCTGCATTTTACTAATGACATTGTGACGCACGACCCAATCACTTTATTCCTACTTACATTGTTACACTATTTATACCCTTTTTATTATTCATCTAGGTACAGCATAAATAAAACTACGCAAAGCCAACCTTAATAATGTTTGTCGGTGGCGCATTCGCCATTTTATTTACAATTATAAGTCCCGTAAAATCTTACATATGATATATATGAAATTTTTTGGGCAGCACAATTTTCGTAGGAAAACGTATACTACAGTCAAATCTGTCCTAAGTAATGAGGGTACATCGACAAAATTCCTGGTAGAGCCGCCTTTTTTATATGATGTAACTGGATGTCCAAAGAGTAAAACCCCTAATTGGCGTATATCTACCCAATGCAGAAACGGAGTTATGGCCCCCCAAAGGGCCCTCTTTAATTCATCACGGTGGAACTGCACCAAATTTTGCAAAAAGATGTCAAATAAGGTTTTAAAAAGATTTTTATAAAAAAAAATCTCTAAAAAAATTCCTTCACCCCCTAAATAGCCCCCAAAGAGTAATAATCAATCACGTTGAATTAACACAAAATTTTGCAGATAGATGCATAATAAGATGCTTAAAAATATTTCCTTATAATTTTTTTTCAAAAAGTAATTCCTTCGCCCCATAAACGAAGGAGGCTTTTAAGGGGGTATTAAATTTTTCAAAAAAAGTTATTAATTAATATTTTTTAGCATCTTATTTTACATCTATCTGCAAAATTTGTTGTAAATCCAACGTGATTGGTTATTACTCTTTGAGGGATATTTAGGGGATGAAGGAATTTTTTTAGAGATTTTTTTTTATAAAAATATTTTTAGAACCTTATTTGACATCTATTTCCAAAATTTGGTGCAGTTCCACCGTGATGAATTAAAGGGGGCCCTTTGGGGGGCCATAACTCCGTTTTTGCAATCGGTAGATATACGCCAATTTGGGGTTTTACTCTTTGGACATCCAGTTACATCATATAAAAAAGGCGGCCCTACCAGGAATTTTGTCGATGTCCACATACGGATTGTCTGTACTAGTAGTATTTAATTCATTATTATACATTTCATTACGAATAAATTAATTTTGTAACCTGTTTTAAACATATAATTTTCACAAATTTAGTTTTGTTATTTTGGCTATAACAAGTCAGAGTTCAGCCTTAAGATATTGTCAGAAGCAAGAATATTATTTTTTAAGAAGTATACTAAAAGGGAAAAGCAAAGCACAGATAGAAACACGGTATAAAATATCCCAAGAGGATTTCCTAAGTTTGCCGTTCACTTCAAAATTAAATTATAATCCATAATACCAGATTCGTGTACCAAAATATTTATTAAAGATAACAAATACATTTGAAATTTAACATTGCAGAAATTCACAGAAAAAATGGTCTTACACATTTTCTAACAAAAAGTCTTGAGGCAATGCTAACTTTAATTAAATTCTTTATTATGTTCTTTTGCAAAACAAACAATTTGCAAGAACAATGCCCTAAACTTTTGGCAATGGAATTTAAAATACACAACTTTGCACACTAAAGCAAAGAATAACTCAAGGGGATAGCTCTAGAAAATAACAAAAAACATCTGTCTGAAACCTTTTTTTAGCGTTTTATGTTCAAAATATCAAATTTCTCTTGACGTTCCTTCAGCTATGAATATTTTCAGAATCGAAACCTTTGAAACAGGATTTATTTTAAGTCTTGGGATACCTTAGAAAACCCAGCAATTCGTAACTAATTAGTAAGTTTCGTTCTTTGCACACGGAAAGACTTAACGAAATGAGGTCTAGGTATTTAAGTTTTTTGTTTGGTGGTTTAATAGGATTTCAATAAAAGAGACGCTTTGAGAAAGTTTTGTAAAGGGTAATTTAAAAAAGCATAGAAACGTACCAATTAATTACATAAAAACAGATTACTTTTTTTGTTCCTAAGTTCTTATTTACGTGGTAGGTATAATTTTATTCAAAGAAATAAACTTAATATTAAAATTACTTTTTTTTATTAAAAGAAGTTACTTTTTTTAAGGCAATTTAAAAAACCGCGGTTAAGATTTATACAGGGTGTCCAAAAAATGGCGCATAAACGCGATGGTACGCTGTTGGGGCATTCTCAGGGATTCCTAGAAAATTGTTAAAAAAAATCCATTTGTTATATTTATCGAGAAAAATGCGAACAAAGTTGCATAAATTCGGCAACATAGTCTAGGAAAATACATTTAAATATCACATCTATGAGTCTTGATTATACACTTTTGCATTAAATTTTATTGACGTTGTTGTCAGCTTCATTTCATGAAAATTTTGTAAAATTAAATTGATTATAAAAATTTAATTCGACCATTTAAAAAATTCCACAAATGGTGGAATGATTTAAGACAGACTGTAGCTTTGTATTCAATTAACTTTTTCGTTAATATGTGCTGTTATATTCAAGATATAAGCATTTAAAGTTTCGCACTTTGGGGCAACATATCTACGAGAGTATATGAGATAGATTTTTTTTAACAATTTTCTGGGGCTCCTTAGCCATGCCCCAACAACGTACCAATGCGTTTATGCGCCAATTTTTGGACACCCTGTATAAGTACGTATTTAAAAAAAAACATTAACCTTTATAAAAATTGCCTTTTTTTTTTCTTTTTTGATTGAAAGATATTTTATAACAACTTATTTTAGGGCAATTTAAAAAAACCGCAGCTAAGATTTATATACAAACTACGTAGCTATTTTCCCAAGTTAAATGAAAATAAATTGAGTGTTACTTCCTGAGGTATCCTTTGGGAGGACTAAAGACACGACGTGACATTTGAGTTTATACTTTCTAAAATTGCCACTCTCAAAATAAAGTATTCCCATTGTAGAAAGAAATCCCAAATTACTAATATATCTGCAGACTAATAATTTATTAGAAAAAAAAAGGACCAGACACTTTACAAGATCCTTAATTTAACTTTGAATGTACTGTAAATTTTGTTAACCTTGTGCAAAAATACAGGGTGTTACCAAATAACTAGGAAAAAATTCAGGGGGTAATTTCTGGACACATTTTAAGTAAAAAAGTTCATATAAACATGTTTCCGAAAATCCTTCGTTTCTGAGATACAGGGTGCCAAAGTTTCTAAAAAAAAAACTTTTTTTTAAGATTACCATGAAACTAAACCAGATATTTAGTTAAAACTTAGCACGGGTAATTTTATTACCATTAGGCATAAAGTGCGGTAGAAAAAAAAATAAAAATTATAATTGGAAGGGGCACATTTGGGGGTACCATGGGGGTTGTCACCCCCAACTTTTTTGTGTATTACTTTTTTGGTATTTTCATAAAATAATTAGAAGCCCTAGAATATGATCTTTAAAATTAATGTCTTTTTTTCATAAAACTTACCGTTTTCGAGAAAAAAATTTATTGCCCAGAGGCAACAAAATTTCTTTTTTAAGCTTGGCTTTTTTATGTTAATGAAAATAAAACATAGTTAACAATGAAGGGTTAATTAATTTCTTTTTTTTATTATTATTTTAAATAAATATCTGGTTTAGCTTTTTAGTAATCGTAAGATTAAAATTATTTTTTGACATCCTGTATCTCGGAAACGAAGGATTTTCGGACACATGTTTATATAAACTTTTTTTCTTAAAATGGGTTCAGGAATTACCCCCTGAATTTGTTCCTAGTTATTTGGTAACACCCTGTATTGCTGCAAACATATTAATTTAACAAAAAAAAGGACCAGACTCTATTTTACAAGATCCTTAATATAGCTCTAAAAATGTACTGTAAATTTTGTTTCACCTTGTGTAAAAATATTCAAAAATAGAATACTATAACTTTTTCTTAAATAAACAACAAAGCACGGTGCGATAAATATTTTGCAATCGTTAAATCTTTTGGCAAGCATTTGCAGTGCATGCTGCAGAATCATAAATTTTATATTGAAATATTACGTTTCCAGTTATCATTTTGGTAATGACACGAAAATAAATAATTTTCCATAAACACGCCAATTTACAGAAATAAATATTTTATGTAGTATCTACCTGAAGAAAAATATTTTATAAATAGTAAAAAGTTATGAATCATAAAAATATTTTTATTTAAGTTTTAGTGCTATTTTATTTTCATTTTTTCAGTTTTTTTTCAACCCTAAAATACTTGAAAATTTTATAGTTTTCCACGTTTTTGTCAATTAAAATTTTAACTTAATTAAAAAAAAGTATGGCTTCTGTTTTTAAAACTTTATAAATCATAATGGAGATTACATGTTATTGCATCGTAAATTTTGTTATAATTACCTTATGCTAGTTAGTTTATATATACAGAATGTCCCGGAATTGGCACACCATCTGTATGGTACGTTGTTGGGGCATGTCTAGTAAGCCCCAAAAAATTGTAAAAAATTTTTATAGCGTACCACACAGGGTGTCCAAATAATAGCGCATAAACGCGATGGTACGCTCTTGGGGCATCCTCAAGGATCCCTAGAAAATTGTCAAAAAAAATCCATCTGTTATATTCATGGAGAAAAATTCATACAAAGTTGCATAAGTTCGGCAACACAGTTTGTACAATACGTCTTAAAAACTCATCTAGATTTTTGAGCATACGTTTTTGCATTAGATTTTATTGACGTTGTTGTCAGCTTCATTTCATAGGATTTTTGTAAAATTAGATTAATTATAAAAATGTAATTTGACCGTTTAAATGATAAACAAATGGTGAAATAATTTAACAAAGATTGTGCCTTTGTATTTAGCCATTTCTTTCGTTAATATGTGCTGTTATCTTCAAGATATAAGAGTTTAAAGTTTCGCACTTTGGGACCTCATATCTCCAAGGGTATATGAGATTTTTTTTAACAATTTTCTGCGGCTCCCTAGACATGCCCCAACAACGTACCATCGCGTTTATGCACCATTTTTTGGACACTCTGTAGGTAGTGTGCCAATTCTGGAACACCTTGTGTAATAGCCATTAATAAACTGCAGAAAAATACCTAATAAAAACTATTTTTGTAGAGAAGGTGCAGTAAATATGTTATTTAATTTTTATACAAGAATATTATGATTTTAATTTTTATTACTTTGGGAACGAGAAGTAGAGGGCTTAATAATTATTATACAAGGCATTAAGTGAAAAATACTTAATGATACCATATTCAAAAATATTAAAACGTAAAAAAAACATCACTTTAGTGACGTATATGGCGAACATAAAGTAGTACTTTTCTGAACTGTATCATAGAGTTTTTATTTTTACTGCCGTCAGTAAAAGTAACTTTTACTGACGCTACCAATTTTTTTTTCTTAAAACGTCAAATAAACATAACTTTAATGACGTTTACTTTAACATAAATAAAAGTTAACTAAAATAAGTAAATTAAATTTATTATAAAACCGTTGTATTTAGAAGTTTTAAGAAAATGTATCGTTTACTACACAGTTAAAGTGGCTTTGTGTGCCTCGGCAGAATTGTCTGTCTCGATTCGCTCACCAGACAATATTTCTGCCTCGTCACACAAAGCATCACTTTAACTCTTAGTACTAAAATCTACTATTGGCGATTTAGCCCAATCATTCTAATAATGCCCCCAGAAAAAAATCCCAACCAAGATCTGCTTATGCAGGATTGTAGGCACTATCCCCAGGAATATAAAAGTAAAAAATTCCCAAAAAATTTCCGTGACGTTTAGCCCCCATCTTGCATAGAAGTAAGGAGTTAGTTTTTTGTTAATACCTAAACTATTCGGCACTTTTGAAAAAAGTTTTAAAATTTTTTAAGAACATTATTTTAATAAGAATACAATCATTTTTAAAAAAATAATAAATCACCAATGTGAACGATTTTATAGCACTTTAAAAATGTGTTAATTTGGTCCTACAGAGAACGTTGCAATCTATGCTTCAGGACTCTATGACTAAGATAGACGATTATGATGAAATAAGGTGATTTTCAAAGAGCTATAGAAACGTTAATATTGGTGATACATTATTTTTTTAAAAATAATTGTATTCTTATTAAAATAATGTTCCTAAAAATTTTTAAAACTTTTTTAAAAAGTGCCATATAGGTTAGGTATTAACAAAAAACTAACTCCTCACTTCTATGCAAGATGGGGGCTAAACGTCACGAAAATTTTGTGGGAATTTTTTACTTTTATATTTCTGGGGATAGTGCCTACAATCCTGCATAAGCAGATCTTGGTTGGGATTTTTTTCTAAGGAACCTACAAATTTAAAATAGAATGATTGGGTTAATTGTATCGTGCGATCCACAAAATTTGACTTCGACTCTTGTTATGCATTTGTAAAATTTCAATTTTTTTCATTGTTAAAACATTGTCCATTGTCATATTTTTGACGTTCCACAGCCAGAGTCGACGTCAAATTTTGTGGATCGCACGATAAAAAAAAAAAATTAAATACTTACATTTTGTAAAAAAAGTGTTAAGAACAATCCGTACAAAATACTTAAACAATATATCACTTTGTATTCAGTTTAATTGACAGTTTTAAAGCCTATTTAAACCCCATTTAAGTCTCTTTAATACATATTTAATAAATTAAATTATTTAAGCGTCAGTTATTAAAATCGTATTTTTGAATTAATGTGGTAATAAAGTAGCTTTATAAAATCAAAACATTGTAAAAGTCACATGACGTCGTCTGGTTAAGGTCCCGACGAAACTGTGGGCCTGCACAGGTGCACGCCGTCGCGACGTACGCCGACGCTTCATCAATGTCGACGCTTTACATATTTCGTTGCTACCTCTTGTTACGATACTATTTATCGTATGTACTATCGTGTACATGGAATTTAAAGCGATTTTTTATCAGCCACCTTTGATTTTTTGAATTTTACTCTATTGTGAATGGGGTTTTTTATGTCAGTTTTCGAATGTTATTTTGACAACAAATGCGTCAAATGTATTTTATTAAAATAAATTATGTAAAATGTGCTGCCGGCGAGAAAAATAGTAAGAAGATATTTCCTTTTTTAAATAATTTTGTTTAAGCATAACAATAAGGCTCTAATCTTCGTAAAACATCAGAGAAATGTTTCTTGTTAATGTCCACTTCGCATAAAACTTGAGATGTTTAAGCCACTATTTTGACCATATTTATAATGCAAAAATTGATCGTTTTAAATTCCATGTCCTCGTATACTATCGTTAGTACATACTATCGTTAGTATGTACAACCACTTTATGTATGAATGTCTTGTTCAGATTTGATCTCAGGTAGGCATTAAGCCAAAAACTTAAGGGTCCTTAATGTTACTCCGGGTTTAATATATTGTCATGTTACCCTTTGAGCGGTACTGATATTTAGGATAATAATAATTTTTACTTTTAAGATCTGACATATTTTTGAAAATCTTATTGTTGTTACTTAAAAGTTTTTTTATTTGTAGGAAACAATAGACCCGGTCAAGTCCTACATTGAAAAAAATGTTAATTTTACAATGGTACTTACCAGACTTTTTGATATGGTTGCTTTCTCAAGCAATTTACGTTTGAAATTCACATTTTGGGGGATTAAAAAAATTAACAAGAAAAATCGAGGGGTAAATCGGATGGGCAAACTGTGTACACTAATTCACAAATTTTAGAATTTGTTAACCAATTTTTAACAAAATCTAAACAAATTCTTAGCAAATTGTTAATTCTAAACAAATTCTACAAATTGTTAATTCTAAACAAATTCTACAAATTGTTAATTCTAAACAAATTCAACAAATTGTTAATTCTAAACAAATTCTACAAATTCTTAACAAATTGTGCAAATTTTTAACAAATTCTGCAAATTCTTAATAAATTCTTAACAAATTCTTCTCAAATTCTCAACAAATTCTTAAAAAAATGTACACTAATTTTTTAATTGAATTGCCCCTTGAGAAAATTGTAATTTTTGAAGTTTTACATGAACTAAACTTGAAATATCGAATTTTAAGGGGAATGTCGCGAAGCATAGAAACTGTGGTTATGTAATGTCGGTTGCCTAAAATCAACAAGAAACAGCAAACAGCTCAGTGGGTTTATAAGAGTTACTTTTAAATAAAAATTGTGCTTACTAGCAACATAAATAGACAAAGCACAAGTTGACATATTCTGAACGTCCATCAATAAGCGTTTAAATACAGAATTTTGGCAATTTAGAAGCACTGTTTTTTTGCATTTCAAATTGCAAAAATTCTGTATTTAAGCGCTTATTGATGGACTTTTAGAATATGTGTATTTGCTCATAACAAAAAAAACTGTACTAAAAAATACACCCTGTTTACTCTTAACCTTAATTGCAGAAACTTTTATTTCAAAACAAAAGTATATTACGAATGCTAGACATGAAAATAAAATCCTTGAAAGCATCTTATTCTTAAGTGCTGGTCTACTTACTACAAGTAAAGGAAACTTCCTTCATTAAATTTATCGTTTGAGATAGAGGTAGAAAAACCTCGAGAAAATCTTGAGAAAAACCAAGAAATCCAACAATAAAACGCTGTGACACAATAACACAAAAGTTCATAGGACAACCACTTAAAAAGCTATTTGTAAATCTTTGTGAGATACTCATTCTGCTCTTGTTTATACTAGGTACATTACCGCTACTATCCATTTACAGTTATAAAAAAAACAGAGTCACCTATAAAAACTAGAACCTTTTTCTTTAAAAAGTTGAATTTTCCACAAAGTTGGCATTACATTTCAAATTTACTGTCATTAAAAATTAAAAAATGCCAAAAATAATGACTGTTACATAAAACAGGCGTAAAAATTGGAAAAACCAATCAATTTTTGCTTGAAATGTGAGAATTTATAAAGAAAATTGTAGATATTTTTGTAAAAGTGCTAATTTATCCTATGCTACCTAAAAGGGCTTCTTAACAGTGAGTACTTACATAAATAATTCCTATTTTGTGTAAACTTTTAAATGGTTTAATGATTAGTGCATTATAAAGTAATTTTATAAAGAAATAAATACTTTTGTATATGTTGAGACCATTGTTTTTGATTCAGATGCCCTGAACATGTTTATAAATGCATTTTTTATTTTTTTTGACGTTTCTTACATAACCAGCAAACACAAGTGACAATAATGACAATATACAGGGTAAAATCTATCACCCTATGGCTCACCTGCTCTGTTTTTTTTTTTTAATTGTGAATGGATAGTACGATCCATAGCTTTTAGGCGTCAATTTTTGACACCCTGTAGAATAGGCACACCAATTAAAATAATTTTTTTAGTTGCATAAATCAAAATGTTTTTTTATTCTTGGTATTTTGTGCTTTTTAAAAATAAAATTTGTTAAAGAATATTAGTTGCTATTGGAAAATAAACCATCTGACATTTGATTATTTTTTCAATTAATTTAAGAACGCTATAAGGCACAGTAATAAGAAAAAATAGATGGATAAATACCAATACTTCTAGAAAATAAAGAAGTGCATACAGATTTCCTAAAATCGAAAATATGTGGCCTAAAAATTAAAACAAAAATGGTTAAAGGAAAGTTTTGTAAATAAAATTAGGTTTAAGTTTTTAAGTAAAGTTTTGGCATCTAATATTTTTTATCACTGTGGTAAACTACACGGTATCTAATTTCTGGCTGCCTACACACAAACCAAATTAAATTTGTTAGCCTATGATACAAATTCTATTAAAAACCTACTTTCTTTATTCTTTTTATCGAATAGTTTTTACAAAAATATTTGAAAACTTAGGTAACCCGCGGACATTGATGTTATGTGGGTTTATTCTGATGCATTTTTAATATAATCAATATATCAATTGCCTTGATGTCAGAAAGAATAAATAAATTAGTTTTGGTCTACTTGCTTATTTTATAGATTCTAAAGTAGGTGGTTTTGTCATTTTCATTTTTTATTGTTTTGTCATCTTGATGACACGTGTTTGCTGGGTTGTTTTATTTCTGACTAAAGGCCGATTTATACAACGAAACTTTCACTTTACTTCCGCTTTACTTTGGCGTAACTTAACCGAAAATTAAATAAAATACATGGGAATGTATTGGCAAATTTATACTTCACTTTAGCGCTACTTTGCTGATTCATTTAGCTTAAAGTCGTATAAAGTCGTACTAACTCGAGACCCGAGCTTGGCCATCATGCGCAAAATTTGCAAAAATGAGATATTCACCCTTATTGTCAAGGGTAGTGATTACGGAATATCGCTTCGTATACGATACCTGTTATTGTTAGGTCTTCTTATGTAGGTTTTACGAAGCGATATTCCGTAATTACAGTCCAGGTATAAATTGTCAGAAGTCGCGAGTTCAGACACATGCGCTTAACTGATGCCAATTTCACGTAACTTTGCAATCTGTAAATTAGGCAAATTTGTAAAGTTAAGTGGAAGTGAAGTTACGCCGAAGTAAAGTAAAAGGTACGTTGTATAAATCGCCCTTAAAGCGATACCGTTAGCGAGTAGCCAAACTAATTTTTGTGACGTCACAAAACTGGATCATCTAGAAAATAAGGCCTCCAGAATTCAACAAAATAAACATGAGAATGCGCCGGCCTGATAAAATGAAGTATGCCTTGCTACTAATCACTTTTTGTCTGCCAAAAAATGTAACATTTCTCTTGTTGAAATTGTCGTTAATTCTAACCTTCTAGGCTTCTTGGATAAAAATAAAAATAATTTGTTCTGATTATTTCCCTATTTTTAATGTAAAGATTTTGTTTGTATTTTTCTGCGTTTAATGGTATAAAAAAAGTAGGACAAGATAGATAATTTTTTACTTTGGAAAAAAATATACAACTGCCAATTTTTTTATTTGTGTTAGATCATCTATTCAGGAAGCTAAATCCACAAAATGCACACAAATAAGAGTTTAGGGTTGGCGTGGTAGCCCCCCAAAAAGTCCCCTTCAATTTGCAACATTAGTTCCGATGGATCTGCACCAAATTTTACTTAATAGGTGCTTAATAAGAATTTAAAAAGATTTCTGCAAAAATTATTTTTTCTGTTGGGGCATGTCTAGGTACTATTGCCAATTTTTGGACACCCTGTATAATAAAGTCTGGAAAAAAATACCCTGTATAGTATTGTTTTTTCATTTAAACGTATTTTCCTAAACTTGTTTTATTTGATCCTTTTAAAATTAAATCTTTCATAATTTCATTATTAAAATCTGTTTGATGTAAATTCTTTTGTGATTAAAATTTAATTAAAATTTAACTTCAGCCTCTATTTTATGATAATCTGCTTTGCGAAAAATATTATTGTAATTTTTTTAAATACAAAAAAAATTAAAATCTTTTAATAAATTAGTTTAAATCTGTTTCTGTTACATTTAAAGGCTCATTAAAATAACTGAAATCATGTTTAACAAAAAAATCATATATTGTTAAAAATTGCATGGTAGAGCCATCTTACGGGAAAATTGCGAACTGAAAAGATCCTTTAAATTTTCCTATTACTTTTCCAGCTCAAAATAAAACCAACAGATGTAGTTCGTTATCCTTTCTAAAACAGGCTTCAGTTTTTTTTTAATTTTATATTTAATTTCATAATAAAAGTTACCTAAGTGTCAATAATTTTATTAATAGTTCTCTTTACTACTTTTTCAATATTAAATTATTAAAGAGCATATTTTTAAATGTCGTGAACTCGTGGGTTTTATTACCAGTTGGAATAATATTGATCTGATATAATTTATTGGATTGGAAACATATCTACGTTTTAATAATAACAGTTATCTTAAAAAGACTTTATGCAACAGAATTTTTTTTTTGGTTTTGCTAACTTAAAATTTTTTTTTTGAGATATTTATCAAGAAAATTATTTGTTTTGTTAGATTAAAATTGTCGATAAAACTGGGTTAATAAGAATTAATTTTAATTAAAAGTTGTGCTAACCAGCAACATAAATAAACAATGCACAAGTTGACATATTCTAAAAGTCCATCAATAAGCGTTTAAATACAGAATATTGGTAATTTAAAATGCAAAAAAATATTGCTTCTAAATTGCCAAAATTCCGTATTTAAACGCTTATTAATGGACTTTTAGAATATCTCAACTTGTGCTTTGTTTATTTATGTTGCTGGTAAGCACAAGCACAAAAAATAGTGCATCTAAATTGCAAAAATTATGTATTCAAACGCTTATTGATGGACCTTTAGAATATGTCAACTTGTGCTTTGTATATTTATGCTGGTAAGCACAATTTTTAATTAAAGTTAACTTTTATAAACCCACTGAGCAATGACCAGAAAGTGCTGTTTTTTGTTGATTTTAGGCAAGTAACATTACATGACTACAGTTTCTTTGCTTCGCGACATTCCCCAATTTATTAAATCTAAAAATTTTAACAAATCGTGCAAAAAGTTAAATTTTAGGTAATGTAAGTTCAAAGTTATTTAAATCATGCGACAGGTTTAGTAAAAAATTAAATTTTGGTGTCATGTCACCCTGGTACCTAAAACTATTATTTTATTAAACAAAATTACTAGGTTTCGATATATTGATTTTAAAAATAATAAAGTTATACTAAAAGACAATAAGCAACCACATTATATCCGTTCTTTGTTCTAAACAAAAATAAACTGTACATTAAATATTAATAAAATGTAAAAGGATCAATAAGGTAAATCTTAAAAGTTTGAAATAAAATTTAACTTATTTTGTGAAGTGAACCTTCGTCAAATACAGGGTGTTACCAAATAACTAGGAAAAAATTTAGGGGGTAATTTCTGAACATATTTTAAGTAAAAAAGTTCATATAAACATGTGTCCAAAAATCCTTCTTTTCTGAGATACAGGGTGCCAAAGTTTCTAAAAAAAAACTTTTTTTTTAAGATTACCAAGAAACTAAACAAGATATTTATTTAAAACTAAGCACGGGTAATTTTCTTACCATTATGCATAAAGTGCGGTAGAATACAAATAAATTATAATTGGAAGGGGCACATTTGGGGGTACCGTCGGGGTTGTTCACCCCAACTTTTTTGTGTCTTACATTTTTGGTATTTTCATAAAATAATTAGAAGCCCTAGAATATGATCTTTAAAATTAATGTCTTGTTCTTTTTTTATAAAACTAACCGTTTTCGAGAAAAAAATTCATTGATGCCCAGAGGCAACAAAATTTCTTTTTTAAGTTTGCTTTTTTTATGTTAATGAAAATAAAACATATTTAACAATGAAGGGTTAAATAATTTCTTTTTTTATTATTATTTCAAATAAATATCTGGTTTAGCTTTTTAGTAATCTTAAGATTAACATTTTTTTTGAAAAACTTTGACACCCTGATGTATATCAGAAACGAAGGATTTTCGGACACATGTTTATATAAACTTTTTTTCTTAAAATGGGTTCAGAAATTACCCCCTGAATTTTTTGCTAGTTATTTGGTAACACCCTGTATTTCTTTGTTCAAGTCATCGAGTGGAGCTTTTCTTTAAATGGGTTTCTAAATTCTAAGAAAGGATATAAAAAAGGATAAAGTGTCCTTAGCGATTGTGCCGAATAAATAAGGGCGCGAGCGCTTAGAAATAAAACTTTTTATTAGGATTGCGACAACTGTAAACTTTATACTGATAGCAAGAAACGTACAATGTAATGGAACGTATTTTACAAAGGAATTTGTTGCAAAGAAAGATGTAAGAAAGCTATAACTTTGAACTTTTGTTTCGTTTATCTGTAATCAAGGGGTTAATCATTGTAAAATATTGCACCTGAAGGTCCTTAAAAAGTTCTAAAAAAATGTTGTTAATGCTCATAATTTTAAAACTTTGAATATTTAGTTTAAAGGACAAATGCACTAAAAAATCTACCCCTTCAAACGCATTTTAGAGGACTCTTTTAAAACTACTTTTTCCTAAAAAGTTCTTAATAACTACAATTTAATTTTTTCATATTAAAGGGCGATTTATAGAACGTTACTTTCACTTTACTTCGGCGTAACTTCACTTCCGCGTAACTTAACAAATTTGCTTAATTTATAGATTGTAAAGTTACGTAAAATTGGAAACAGGTATGCGCATGTGTCTGAACTCGCGACTACTGACTATTTACACCTGGGCCGTAATTACGGAACATCGCTTCGTACGACACCTACATAAGAAAACCAGCAGGTTTCGTACGAAGCGATATTTCGTAATCACCACCCTTGACAATAAGGGTGAATATCTCATTTTTGCAAATTTTGCGCATGATCGGCCAAGCTCGACTTTTGACAGTACTACTTACAGCCAAATGAATCTCCAAAGTAGCGATAAAGTGAAGTATAAATTTGCTAATACATTCCCATGTATTTTATTTAATTTTCTGTAAAGTTACGCCGATGTAAAGCGGAAGTAAAGTGAAAGTGACGTTCTATAAATCGGCCTTAAAAAATTCAGTTTCCAAAAAACATTCTAATAAACTTCAGTGCTAACATGTTTGTCGGACATTAGCTAAATTCAGGAACCGTGAAATTAAACCGCAGTCACTAAGCCTAAAGGGAAAACCATTAACTTTTCTTATATTCAAGCAGTTTTTATTTGAGCAAAATTGTACATTTAACAAAGGTTAATTTGGTATTTTTATAAGGGCTATTTTGCAGACAAATATTAGATTTTTATATTTGCGTTTTATAATAAGCTCATTATGAAACCCAATTTGGGTTTTCAAGGTTGCTGAATTGTGTTTCCAGATGCAAATAGATGAATTCTTCCCTTGCAAGGTATTTTTTATTTACAAATTTTACTATTATTAACTATTGGGGAACATAGTTTTTTTTATAGGGGGAATAGCTAAATAAATTGGAGAAACGATATCAACGGTTACATTTTCTCAAAAACGCCAATTCATTCAATTCTAAGTGAGTAAAATTTACAAATGTGATTATTTAATATGCTTGACCCAAATTAATTTTTATACTTCATTAGAGCATTTTGAAGAAAATTGAGTTTTGCCCTTAAAGTTGCCTTGCAAAGCTCATAGCAATTAAACCAAAATTTTTAAAACTTTTTATGTGCCAGATTCAGATTAAAAAGGCATTTATTGCAGGAAAAAATTTCTTTTGGCCGTGATAATTCAAAAACTGAAATTGAACCGTTAGCCCTTGCTACAAAATGAGGTAAATTTTGAAAACGTAGATATGCCTTAAACTGTGTTTTTAGGCTAACTAAAAACCGTAGAAAACAAATCAACAATCAGATTTATCGCAAGTGCTTTCGTTTTTTTTGTTAGAGCTTTTTAAAAGTGGCCAAATTTCAAAAAAGCTTATCAATGTTTTTTGTCTCTGTTTATAATGATACTTTTTTTGTAGATTTTAAATATTTAGGAATTTATGTCAGAGACACCCTGTATATTTACTAATCCTATTATTACCCAGTCAATTCGAGTGGTGTTTAATTGGTCCATCAGTTAATTGAAAGCCGCCAATGTTACGATTAAAGGCCGATTTATAGAACGTTACTTTCACTTTACTTCCGCTTTACTTCGGCGTAACTTTACAGAAAATTAAATAAAATACATGGGAATGTATTAGCAAATTTATACTTCACTTTAGCGCTACTTTGCTGATTTATTTAGCTGTAAGTAGTACTGTCAAAAGCCGAGCTTGGCCGATCATGCGCAAAATTTGCAAAAATGAGATATTCACTTTATTGGCCAGGGTGGTGATTACGGAATATCGCTTCGTACGAAACCTGCTGGTCTTCTTATGTAGCTTTCGTACGAAGCGATATTCCGTAATTACCACCCAGGTGTAAATAGTCAGAAGTCGCGAGTTCAGACACATGCGCATACCTGTTCCCAATTTCACGTAACTTTACAATCTATAAATTAAGCAAATTTGTTAAGTTACGCGGAAGTGAAGTTACGCCGAAGTAAAGTGAAAGTAACGTTCTATAAATCGCCCTTAAAGCTGAATTACATCCTAATTTATCCAAACTATAAATTAGCTAAAAGCAGTTTAATCGTTAATTTTAAATAGAAACATTGACGTAAAGTCATCGAGAGGGAACTTCTTAAATTTATTGCTTCTCTGCTGCACATAAATTATGCGATATTCCCAAACTTGGCTCAGGCTTGATATAAAATTAATCGTTAACTACATCGTTGAGGAAATTTCAGCAATTCAGGAAGCCTGTATTTTAGCACTTTTATAAGGAAATAATTTATCCGTAGTGGGAAATTATACTCTTCGCAGACAACGTCAAGGAGTATTATAAACTTGATCAGAAAATCCTAAAATTGTCAACTCTCGTCGTAGAGCAAACATTTGTGCGTTTTATGACTTTTTAGAATTTTAATTTTTTGTCCGTTGTGTTTAAATATTTTATATAAAAAATTGAAAAATCTGCGAAGAGTATAAATTTACCAGTTTCGACTTCTACTCATTTTTAGTTTATAAACTTCATTTGAAAATGCACCAAGAAAAAAAAATAACACAAATTCAAGAACTATCTACTATTGGGATATTAAACATTTCTTATTAAGCTATTAAAAACGTAGTATAGTTATAGAGGTCTTTAATATTTAACTAACAGCGTTATTGCCTAGTATTAAAAATGCAACGACTTTCTTTAAAATTTATCTCCAACAATACATTTTTAGATAAATTCAAGAAACGATCATGGTGCCAATAAAATGTTTAGATATTAAAGCATCACATTTAATGCTCCTTACATATTTATTTTTTATGCCTGCAAAATGCGGGCAATGTTTATGCCTAAACTAAAAATTCATAAAACACTGCAGCATAAATTCCCTATCTTAAGCCTTGAATTTGCTTGCCAATATCTTGCCCACCTTTTATTACATAAATTTAAGTTTTGGCTTACCAATAGCTGCATTTTTCCTTTATTTACTTGCAAAATTTGGAAATCAGAGCTATAGAAATAAGCAAGTTATTAGCAATTTAAAATTATGCTGCAAGTAGAAAATGATGAATGCGCCGGGTCACCACAGTGTGTATTTTTTGGCTTGACTTTTGTAGCTAATATCTCACGTGTCTTCTAATTCTTTCATTCAATTTTTGCCACACCAATAGATACATTCATCCTTTATTTACTTGCAAAAATTGACAACTATGTCTCAAAAAGTAAGCTAGTTATTTGCATTTTAAAATTATGCTGCTTGTAGAAAATGGTGAATGCGCCGGGTCACCACAGTGTGTATTTTTTGGCTTGACTTTGGTAGCAAATATCTCATCAGTCTTTCAATACCTTAATTCAATTTTTGGCACACTAATAGATACATTCATCTTTTATTTACTTGCAAAACTTGGCAACTATGTCTTTAAGAGTAAGCTAGTTATTAGCATTTTAAAATTATGCTGCTTGTAGAAAATGGTGAATGCGCCGGGTCACCAAAGTATGTATTTTTTGGCTTGACTCTTGTAGCTAATATCTTACGCGTCTTCCAATACTTTAATTCAATTTTTGGCACACCAATAGATACACTTGTTGTTTATTTATTTGCAAAAATTGGCAACTGTAGCATTATAAATGAGCCAGTTATTTGAAATGTTAAACTGTGCTGCTTGTAGAATTTGGCGAAGGCGCCGGGCGACAACAGAGTGTATTTTTGGCAAAGCCTCCCATGATTAATAACGGTAATAAATCTCTTCATTAGATACACTCTGCTGCATTTCTCTTCCTTATAACTTAAATTAAGCGTTTGGTATTTGAAACGTCTGCTATAAAAAACGATTCTATCGTGCAGGACGTGGACATTATCCATCAGAGATTCAAATTCACAGATTCCAAGATCTGTGCTCCTAGAAGCTCGTATAAGTCATCTCCACTGAGCTCCCGTCAATTCTACTAAATAGCACATCTACATAAATGCCCCATCGTATATTAAAACTAAATTTATTTATGAAAACTAGAAAAATAGGGCTACAAACGTATTATGGTTTTATTAAAATCGCATATTTCTTTGTGTCGAAAAAGACTTCAAAAACATTACAATATTTTTGATTTTTTAAATCAAATTTTCGACACCAAAAAACAACCAATTTAAATAAAACCATAATACGTTTGTAGCCCTATTTTTCTAATTTTCAAAACTACATTTAGGTTTAATATACGATGTGGCCCTCATGTAGATGTGCTATTTAGTAGAATTGACGGAAGCTCAACGGAGATGACTTATACAAGCTTCTAGGAGCACAGTTCTTCGAATTTGTGAATTTGAATCTCTAGTCTTAAGATGCGATGCGATTAATACTCCTAAAAACGTAGTGAGCGGTCTTGAGTTACAAATGAGGTTTGTAGAAGGCTAGGAAGGGTTTTTTAAGTTATTTATTGTCGGAAAAGGCTCTTTAAGAGGGTCGAGTGGGAAGAGCTGCTTTAAGATTTAGGAAGTTGGCGTAGACGTTTAAAAAAAGGATGAAAGGGGAGGGGGAAATACTAAAAAAGCTTTTAAATACTTAAGCTTGTAATTACCGCTGTTAAAAATTACAGGATTTAATGTCCTTTCTATGTTTAAAGGGCGATTTATAGAACGTTACTTTCACTTTACTTCGGCGTTACTTCACTTTTACGTAACTTAACAAATTTGCTTAATTTATAGATTGTAAAGTTACGTGAAATTGGAAACAGGTATGCGCATGTGTCTGAACTCGCGACTTCTGACTATTTACACCTGGGCGGTAATTACGGAATATCGCCTCGTACGAAACCTACATAAGAAGACCAACAGGTTTCGTACGAAGCGATATTCCGTAATCACCACCCTTGACAATAAGGGTGAATATCTCAGTTTTGCAAATGTTGCGCATGATCGGCCAAGCTCGACTTTTGACAGAACTACTTACAGCTAAATGAATCAGCAAAGTAGCGCTAAAGTGAAGTATAAATTTGCTAATACATTCCCATGTATCTTATTTAAATTTCTGTAAAGTTACGCCGAAGAAAAGCGGAAGTAAAGTGAAAGTAACGTTCTATAAATCCGCCTTTAGAATGCACAAAAAATCTAGATTTATTTTGCCTTTTAAAAATCCTGAATTCTTTTTATCAAGGACCACATTAATATGAAGGCCCCATCATATACCAAAATTTAAAACTGTTCAAAAAATTAAACGAATTATGTATTATAAGAAGCTTATTATACTCTTCGCAAGACTAGGTCCGAAGAGTATATTGCAATCGATCAGAAAATCCTAAAATCGTCAATTTTCGTCGTAGAGCAAAAATTTTTGCAGATTCGTGCGTTTCATGACTTTTTAAGATTTTCATTTTTTGTCCGTCCGTCTGTCTGTCTGTCACGTTTCTTGTGGTCACGCTATCTCAAAAACCAAAAGCGATATCAAACTCAAATTTTAAGGAAAAATCGATCCCTATAAGAGGAAGAACCCTATTGCTTTTGGCAAAAATCGGATTACTACAAAGCCCCCTTTTAAGCCCCCCAAATGAAAAAAAAATTGTAGCGCGACTATTATTAAATTTACAAAAAAAATTATTCGACATAAAACATAGAAAATTTAATTCTTTACAAAAAAGTATTGGTTAGTTTTTTTGTCCGACCCCCCAATTACCCCCCAGCACAAAAAAACTTCCTATCTCCGTTATTATTCAATCTACAAAAAAAATATTTTTTACAAAATTAATAAAAATTTAATTTTCTATTAAAAATGTTGGTTTATATTTTGTAAAATTAGCTAGTAAGGTTAAAAAAAACAAAAACTAAAAGATTTCAGTAGCAAAAAACTTCTAAGTCCAAAACGTTTCACGAGTCGGTCAAGAAGGCCATGCCAAAAATATTTCAAACAAAGAGACAAATGCAGCTGTCAGAACAAATAACCTCAAATATCTTAAACGTCAGAACTGACGTTTATTCTCTTCGTAACTAAATTCTTCGTGTTGTCTGTTAATAGTTTGCACTCTTCGCAGATTTTATTACATAATTTTTTTTTATATAAGCAACTATTAATTATCCTATAATAGTTTTCTTGCGAAGAGTATACCATAGAATGTGTAGCAATTATATAAAAAACCGACTTAGCTTTGATTTACAAAATATAAAACTACACTTCTACCGATTCCAAATTCTACTGGAGCTACTTATTTGCGAAGAGTAACTTCTACGCGTTTCGACTTCTACCCATTCTAGTTGTTTTGTTAAAATCGGTTTATATTTAGTGGTAAAAATTTGCCTTTAAAAATTACAACATTTTCTTTTTTTTTTACGAACTTTATAATGGACAAGTGCTAAAAAACGTCTTATAAAACGAGTTTCTTATACAATTTTTTACATTTGCTTTATTTCATTTATTAAAAAGCATTTTTAATTTTAATTAAAAACTTAAGTTAAAATTTTATTTTTATTGGATTGGCAACATTGAAAGATCAACTTTAAAAAGCTCTAAGAAAAAATACGAAAACATCCTGTATAACAGCTTAGGGCCGCATTTTTAAGATACGTCAAGACTATTTGACCGTGCGCATTTTCCATAGCACGCTTCTCGATTCCTGAACGCGCTGCGCTTCTGAAAAGTTCAGTTTCATGGCTACTGTGACCGAGCGGACCGCATTTTCTAGGCCTACTTAAAAACCGAAAAGTCGAAAAACGTTGACACGTGCTAGTATTAATTTGCGTGCTTATTTATTGATTTATAGAGCATCTTTATTTTCAGACCTCAACGGTCTTAAAATCCTTGTTTTTTATGATACAAAATTGTCAAAAAATAATTTTTGAAGATATAAATTTAAAATGTGTGTTTTTTGAATTAGTTGTATTTCATGATTCGATTTGAGTGCGACTTTAACAAGGTGAGTAGGTACAATTTTTTTGTGGGTAATTAATGAAATGGTATTTATTGTGGTTTAATTGTTTTTACCATTGGTATATTTATTTAGGTATAATACAATTTGAAATAATGAATTTTTAATAAAAGTTAATGTAGAACGGTTGAATATTTACTGCTGCTTTTAATTTTTACGCAAAAGTTTAATAATAAAGTTTATTGTTTTGATAAACTTAAAAAAGTAAAATTTGTTTGCACTTCCGTAATTTGCGTACATAAAATTGCTTTTTTTCTACAAATTTTTTCGTCCAAAAATTGGCGTATTAAACGTAATTGTACGTTGTAAAGGCATTTTCAGGGATCCCTAAAATAATGTTAAAGAAATCCATCTGTTATGCAGGGTGTCCAAACATTCTCAGGGATCCCTAGAAAATGTTTAAAAAAAACCATCTGTTATATTCATCGAGAAAAATGCGAACAAAGTTGCATAAATTCGGCAACACAGTCTAGAAAAATACATCTAAAAATCCCATCTATGAGTCTTGATCATACACTTTTGCATTAGATTTTATTAACGTTGTTGTCAGCTTCAATTCACAAAAATTTTGTAAAATTAAATTAATTATAAGAATGTAATTCGACCATTAAAAAAATAAACAAATGGTGGAATGGTTTAAGATAGACCGTAGCTTTGTATTAAACCATTTTTTTAGTTAATATGTGCTGTTATATTCAAGAAGCGTTTAAAATTTCGCACTTTTGGGCAACATATCTCCGAGGGTATGTGAGATATGTTTTTTTTAATAATTTTCTGAGGCTCCCTAGACACTTCCCAACAACGTACCATCGCGTTTATGCGCCATTCTTTGGACACACTGTATTCATGGAGGAAAATGCGAACAAAGTTGCATAATTTGGCTTCATATCTCCAAGTATATATAAAATTTTCTTTTAATAATTTTCTTTAACCAACAACGTACCATCGTTTAAGATGTAAGGATTTTTTTACCAACTAGATAGGTTATTTTGTCAAATGTTTTGGCCTAAATCCAAACAAAAAATGTGTACAATTAATCATAAAAAAATATTTTTCCAGTACATTGCGTTCGTTTTTTAGGATTGGGCAGCTTTTTACTAATTCTTTTCCTTTGAATAAAAGCTGCCACGTCATCATTTTAAATTACATTGCCTTTTAATTCATAATGTTAACATTAATAACATTGATATCCTTTGTCTGAGGTTTAAAACAAATCTTGGCATACAATTTCAGTATAAATATAAACACGTTTAGGTTAACATGACAACTAGAAGTCCTCAACCCTTAATTGCAGAAATGGAGAAATGTTAAATAAGACGGAGCTTAAGATCCAAAGCCTTTGTTATCTGAAACGTCAAGATTTCCACTTTCCTCTGCTTTGCAAAGTTAAGGCCGATTTATAGAACGTTACTTTCACTTTACTTCGGCATAACTTCACTTCCGCGTAACTTAACAAATTTGCTTAATTTATAGATTGTAAAGTTACGTGAAATTGGGAACAGGTATGCGCATGTGTCTGAACTCGCGACTTCTGACTATTTACACCTGGGCGGTAAGTACGGAATATCGCTTCGTACAAAATCTACATAAGAAGACCAGCAGGTTTCGTACGAAGCGATATTTCGTAATCACCACCCTTGACAATAGGGGTGAATATCTCATTTTTGCAAATTTTGCGCATGATCGGCCAAGCTCGGCTTTTGACAGTACTACTTACAGCTAAATAAATCAGCAAAGTAGCGCTAAAGTGAAGTATAAATTTGCTTATACATTTCCATGTATTTTATTTAATATTCTGTAAAGTTACGCCGTAGTAAAGTAAAAGTAACGTTCTATAAATCGCCCTTTACGTTAATGAAATTCTGGTTTCGAATACAAGCAGATGTTTTACGAGAAGGTATTTTGCCTAAAGGAGTTTTGCTGTTTTACTCAGAGAATTTTTGGACTCATTTTAACTGTTTGTCTCTAAAAATAATTCACTAAAAAAGCAATTACCTTTTCAAATAAAAACTAACTTTAATTAAAAGATAATATAATAGTCTGTCTAGCTAGGTAATATTAATTTCCTTACAAAATAGATCGTTTTAGCAAGTAATGAGAAATTTCAAAATGGAAAATCTAACAATATTATGGAAAATATAATAAATCTTAAAATAATGCAATATTCTAGAATGTTCATTATCATAAAATAATATTAAATTTGGGTAATCCTAATGTAACACGCTTTAAAATTGTTACAAATTTAATAACTTTGGAAAGTTGATAAAAACTTTAATGGCAAAAGATTTTACTTGAATAAAGTGAAGTTGTCGAGAGAAAAGTTTGAAAGTTCTATTAAAATTAAGATAATAATGAAGTCAGCGTTTTCCCCACTTAATATTTGAGAAATGAACAAGCAAAACAAATTATTTCTAACAAACTATAAAAAAGTTTATAAGAATTAATTTTAATTAATAATTGTAGTTACCATACTTAGGGGTGTATTAGAGGCTTTCTAAAACCTTAACTTAGCATTATGTTTTTTAAGGGTTATTGAATAGTGAAGGTAATACAGAATAAATTCTTATTTTTTTCACGGATAAAGTTAAAAATAACAAAAAAAAAATAATGATGATTTTTAATGCAAGATTTGCAAAAAAAAAACCCAATTACTTTTGGTCCTAGAGGCAAAATAAATTTGTTTTTCATTCATGCGTTCGTTATTTACTAAACTGCATTTTCTGAATAGATGTATTGTTGCAGGAAAACCTAATAAACCTTTGTGAATACTGCTGATAACGTCCAATCGAAAAGTTCACTAAATTTATGTAAATTGGCTGCAACATTATTGCTATTGATATATGGATATTCATGTTTTAATAAAAACTAAATTGGCCCATTTTCATAACTAATATGATATTTTAAAGAGTGTCTCAATCAGAGAACAAAAACACTTTAATATGTTTCGTGAACATCAAATTTTTATTGTTATTGAAAGAGTGCCACGCTTTTATTAAAAGAAAATGAATTTTATGTTGTTTGAATTCGCGTTATAAATAAAATGTAAACCGTCAAGGTTATTTTTGATGTAGGATATTCAAAACGGAATGCCGCAATTTGCTTATCTTTATGCAGAAAGACGCTTAAAATGGCACACTAAGCGTTTTATTAATGGAAAACGCTTTGTGAAATTTAAATATAAAATATTAATCCAACTTAACAGGGACATTGTTGTATGGTGTGGGTTTTACAATGTTTTTAGCCGAATTTTAAACTACCTAGAATAAGGAAATGTAAAAAGATGTCCAAATGAATTTATAGCAACTTTTTTAAAATTTAAATTATTCTTAAAAAAACTGTGGAAATTAAAAAAAAAATATTTTTTATTTAACGACGAATGTCGCGAAGCATAGAAACTGTCGTCATGTAATGTTGGTTGTCTAAAATCAACAAAAAACAGCACTTTCTGATCATTGCTCAGTGGGTTAATAAGAGTTTATTTTAATTAAAAATTGTGCTTACCATCAACATAAATAAACAAAGCACAAGTTGACTTATTCTAAAAGTCCACCAATAAGCGTTTAAATACAGAACTTTGGCAATTTAAAATGCAAAAATATAGTGCTTTCTTTTGCAAAATTCTGTATAAACGTTCATTATTGATGGACTTTTAGATTTTAACTTGTGCTTCGTTTATTTATGTTGCTGGTAAGCACAATTTTTAATTAAAATTAACTATTATAAACCCACTGAGCAATGACCAGAAAGTGCTGTTTTTTGTTGATTTTAGGCAATCAACATTACATGATCACAGTTTCTATGCTTCGCGACATTCTCCTTTAATATATGCTGTTATCTTTAAGGTATGAGCGTTTGCAATTTTGCACTTTGGGACCTCATATCTCCAAAGGTATATGAGATGGATTTTTCATACATTTTTCTAAGGATCCCTAGACATGCCCAAATAACGTACCATCGCGTTTATGCGCCTATTTTTGAACACTCTGTATACAAATTGTTGTGTGGTGTGAGCTGACAGTTAACGTTTTTCTTTTCTTGAACTATTTTCGTATTTATTTGCAAGTAAACTTGCAAAAAAAAGAAGTACAAGTTAAGTTACGACTTCTTTTGGGTAAAATACCTTTCGTAAAACATCTGTTGAAATTCGAAACCCAGAATTTCATTAACGTAACTTTGCAAAGCAGAGGAAAGTAGAAATCTTGCCGTTTCAGATAACAAAGGCTTTGGATCTTAAGCTCCGTCTTATTTAACATTTCTCCATTTCTGCAATTAAAGGACAAGGACTCCTTGTCATTTTAACCTAAACATGTTTATACTACACTGAAATTATAAGGGCGATTTACAGAACGTTACTTTCACTTTACTTCGGCGTAACTTCACTTCCGCGTAACTTAACAAATTTGCTTAATTTATAGATTGTAAAGTTACGAGAAATTGGGATCAGTTAAGCGCATGTGTCTAAACTCGCGACTTCTGACAATTTACACAATTACGGAATATCGCTTCATACGAAACCTACATAAGAAGATCAGCAGGTTTCGTACGAAGCGATATTCCGTAATCACCACCCTTGACAATAAGGGTGAATATCTCATTTATGCAAATTTTGCGCATGATCGGCCAAGCTTGGCTTTTGACAGTACTACTTACAGCTTAATGAATCAGCAAAGTAGCGCTAAAGTGAAGTATAAATTTGCTAATACATTCCCATGTATTTTATTCAATTTTCTGTCAAGTTACGCCGAAGTAAAGCGGAAGTAAAGTGAAAGTAACGTTCTATAAATCGCCCTTAATGCCGGATATTAAGATTTGTTGTATGGTTTATTTTAAACCTAGAACAAAGGATATCAATGTCACTTTGTGTATGAGTTGTTATACAAACCAAAATCTAAAATGTAATTTCATATGATGATTGTGCTATTTTTATTTCACAAGAATTAATAAAAGCTGTCCGACTCTAATATAAAGAAAACAACCCGTGCACGATTACTTGGAAAAGTTTTTTATGATTAATTGAATAATTCTTAACTGCTTTTTAATCTAGTTTTTATTTTTGGACACAAAGAAAAACATTTTATAACACAATGCCAAACAAAATGCGTACATTTACATACGTGTATTTATTTTCTTTATGCTATTTTTAATTTGATTGTAATTTTAAAACTGTGTGAACAAAACAATAAAACAAATTTTTTCATTAGGTATTTTTTATGTATGTTCGTGATACTTTTAATTTAATAAACAAATAAAATAGCCTTTCAATGAAACAAATGTAATGCCTCAACAAAAGAAACCCTTTTTGAATAATAAAGCTAGGGTTATTTTCTAGTAATTTTCAGGATAATCATAATCTAGGTATTATTATTACAGTCCTTACAAAAGGAAAAATTGGTTAAGGTAGGTACTAATGTTTTATTAGTCATTATGAGAGATTATCTACAAAATTTGTCATTACAACGGGATTTTTAAAATAGTTCAAAAAAAATTTCCCTATACAAGAATTTTTTTTTCAAATACAATCAAAAATAAAGTTTGTAGCCCTTTACAACTTTGCAGAAAATGCCCTGCATTTTAACAGGGAATGTCGCGAAGCATAAAAACTGTGGTTATGTAATGTTGGTTGCCTAAAATCAACAAAAAACAGCACTTTCTGGTCATTGCTCAGTGAGATAAAATGAACTAAAAACAGCGCTTTCTGGTCATTGTTAAGTGGGTTTATAAGAGTTAAATTTAATTAAAAATTGTGCTTACCAGCAACATAAATAAACAAAGCACAAGTTAACATATTCTAAAAGTCCATTATTAAGCATTTAAATACAGAATTTTGGCAATTTAAAATGCAAAAAATAGTGCTTCTAAATTGCCAAAATATGTATTTAAACGCTTATTGATGGACCATCAAAATGTCAACTTGTGCTTTGTTTATTTATGTTGCTGGTAAGCACAATTTTTAATTAAAATTAACTCTTATAAACCCACTGAGCAATGACCAAAAAGTGCTGTTTTTTGTTGATTTTAGGCAACCAACATTACATAACCTGAGTTTCTATGCTTCGCGACATTCTTCGTTAGATAACAGAGTTTTTAAATTCGTTTAAAAATTTTAATAAATAAAAGCTAAGAAATATGAGGAGCAAAATTGCCAAGAAAAACACCCGTTTTTATTCAAAAGGCAAAAACGTAGATGATTGGCTATAATCCTTTTCAAATAAAATGGATAATAGAGTAGACATTGAAGACTGAAGTTTATTGATGCTTTTATTGCCCCTCTTTTATCTCCGCTTTTCTTGTGAGTTTACTGCTGCGAGTTTGTGTTATTCTTATAGAAAATCTACAAAAAAATCTAGGTCAGTTTTCGTTTCATCTATTCAAACATAAAGAGGAGACAAAGCTTTACTCTTGTGACAATGTCAGCCGTTTATTTTTATGCTAAAAAGTTAAGAAAGGATAATATAAGTAAGTTGAACTTTAACATGAAGTTCAGTTTACATGCAATGCGTTTTGGCCTTTCGTAAGTTTGTTCTTGTTGTAATCTTATTGGTACTAATCAAAACTTCTATGTAGTTGTACGTCGTATGCAAAAAAAAATATTCTTGTTAAAGAGATGTACTATCGTGGACATGGAATTTAAAACGATCAATTTTTGCATTGTAAATATGGTCAAAATAGTGGCTTAAACATCTCAAGTTTTATGCGAAGTGGACATTAACAAGAAACATTTCTCTGATGTTTTACGAAGATTAGAGCCTTATTGTTATCCTAAAACAAAATTATTTAAAAAAGGAAATATCTTCTTACCATTTTTCTCGCCGGCAGCATATTTTACAAAATTTATTTTAATAAAATACATTTGACGCATTTGTTGTCAAAATATCATTCAAAAACTGACTTAAAAAAACCCCATTCACACTAAAGTAAAATTCAAAAAATCAAAGGTGGCTGATAAAAAATCGTTTTAAATTCCATGTCCACGATAGTACAGGATAGGTGTCCCTTACAATGTTTGGAAAAATATACTCTCAGAAAAATATGGTTGATGTGCGATAAGTTTGGTAATTCTGTTTGAAAAAATCCTTGTATCCTTGTTGATTTTAGAAAATTAACATTACATAACCACAGTTTCTAATGACTTTCTCTATAAAATTCTTATAAAACGAGTTTTTTATACTATTTTTTATATTTGCGTCATTTAAGTTATTAAAAAGCATTTTTAATTTGAATTAATTAATTAATTTATTGGATTGGAAGTAAAAAGTAAATTTAGATCAGACATATTGAATAATGACATTTGTAAACTTTACTCACTTAATACTGAATGAATGGGCGTTTTTGAGAAAATGTAACCGTTGATATCGTTTCTCCAATTTTTCTAGTTATTCCCTCTGCAAAAAAACTATGTCCCCCGATAGTTTATAATAGTAAAATTTGTAAATTAAAAGTACCTTGCAAGGGAAGAATTCATCTTTTTGCGTCTGGAAAACAAACCTAATAAAATAAAATGTTGGGTTTAATAATGAAACAATTTAGCAACCTTAAAAAACCAAATTTCGGGTTTCATAATCAGCTTATTATAGAACGCAAATATAAAAATGCACTTTTTAAACATGATGAATAAAAAATTGTGAAGCATTTTTCCAATAAATTATGCGTACAATTTCTAGCGTGTCATTTTCCAAAAAGGTTTTACAAGATGTCAATTATTATTGTGATTTATCGTAAGATAAATTTAGATCAAATCTAATGTCACTCAAGTTCATTTTGTATGAAGACATTTTCAAGTTTCTTGAAAAGATTATCGTCAAGATATCGCTTGCATATTTCAAAACATCCTTGAACCTTTTTGCCTTTAATAAAATTAAATTATAACTCAGCATCTTTTTTATTAGATCATAATATAAGGATTGTTATTATCCAGAAATACAATATCGTTTTTTATTATTTTTATTAATAGAGGTTCGCTATTGGAAAAAGGTTCATTATTTTTTGATGGGCAAAATAAGTATCACTTAATACTTTTATTTTAAAATTTATATCTTTTTTAATTACAGCTTGAGTAACTTCATTAGTGCACAACATAAATAACGGCTGATAAAAGATAAAATTTTGTTTATTTTAGTTAACGGAGAATGTCGCGAAGCTTAGAAACTGTGGTTATGTAACGTTGGTTGCCTAAAATCAACAAAAAACACCACTTTCTGGTCATTACTCAGTGGGTTAATTGGAGTTAATTTTAATTAAAAATTGTGCTTAATAGCAACATAAATAAACAAAGCACAAGTTGAAATATTCTAAAGGTCCATTAATAAGCGTTTAAATACAGAATTTTGGCAATTTAAAATGCAAAAAATAGTGCTTCTAAATTGCTAAAGTTTTGTATTTAAACGCTTATTGATAGACCTTTAGAATGTCAACTTGTGCTTTGTTTATTTGTGTTGCTGGTAAGCACAATTTTTAATTAAAATAAACTCTTATAAACCCACTGAAAAATGACCAGAAAGTGATGTTTTTTGTTAAATTTAGGCTACCAACGTTACATAACCACAGTTTTTATGCTTTGCGACATTTCCCTTAAAAAAAACCAAGATTTAATTATGCTAAAAGTGTGATAATCTAAAAACGAAGTCAGATTCTAGATTTTTCTTTAGCTTTTTAGTAGTATCCTTAGGTTTTATTTTGTACTTTGTATTTTATTTGAAATTCAAGATCTTAAAGAAAATCCAGTCTTTCAAAAGCAATTTTAAAATTATTCCATGCTTAAGGTACCGTACAAATTCTTTTATTTCTTTGTGATAAAAAAGTAATACTCTTAAAGAAAAAAAAAACATTTTACGTTTTTAAATTTCCAAGAGTCTCGAATGTACACAAAAAGTTTAATATTATGCAAAATTTTATTAAATGAGTTATGTACTACAATAGAAATTTAACAAAAATTGTTATTAAGTATTGAAGTCAAAAGGAAATGTTACCATTATTAAAAATAGGTATTTTACTACTCATTGGGGAAATACGAATTTATTTTAATACTTCCTGTTAAAAATTTACGACCGCACAAAACACAAATAAATATTAAATAACATTTAGTGAAATTTTCACTGATTTATATTTAGATAATTACCGGTAATTACAAATTTAATTTATAATTGATTATTATGGCTTTATACTTTATAAAACATAACAAATAATTAGGTTTTGTTTTTATGACACTAAAATAGGTAACTTTGCCCCCATATAACCTAGCTTGTAGCTCTCAAAATCAAAGAAATGTTGGTGGCTCTAAAATTTGGCCAACTTTAAAAAGCTCTAGCAAAAAAACCAAAGCACTTGGAAAAAATCCGATTGCTGATTTGTTTTCTACGGCTTTTAATAAGCTTAAAAACACAGTTTAAGGCAAATCTATTTTTTCAACATTTACCTCATTTTTAACCAAGGGGTTAGGGTCATAATTTTTCCAGTTTTTTAATTATCACGGCCAAAAGTAATTTTTAACAGCAATGAATGCCATCAATGCTTATGTAAAACGAGCTGCTAAATTCGAATCTGATATTTAAACTAGCTGAGTCGGTAGATTCGACTCTTGAGTTCATTTCTTACATCCGTAAGTCAATTGGGTGAACAGTTATTTCAAAATTTTATCAGTTTAAAAAATATTTGGTTTTAATATTACCGTCCTACAGATGTAAGAAATGAAATTAAGTAAAGTCAAATTAAAATAGTTTAAAAAGATAAGATTAAGGGCGTTCTAACACCCTTAGATTTCTTTTATTTTTATAAAAAAAGGTTACTTATAAGTTTCAAGGTCATTGTTTAAAAGCTGTAGGTATGACAACAAAAATCAAGTCCAACATTTACCTTGCATTTACCTTAACATAGGTTTTTAATAATAAAAATGCTATTGACCTTTTAAACAATATGACCTTGGCATGACCTTAAACTCTTATCTTTTGGTTATCCATCCTCCAAGTTTGGGACCATTAACTATTGTGGTGTATGAGATAATTAAAGTCAAACTATAAATCGTTCCTTGAAGATGGCTTACTAAGTCAGAAACACGAAAACAACCTTTTGTGTTTTCAAAAGCATGTCCAACATTTACCTTGCATTTACCTTAACATAGGTTTTTAATAATAAAAATGCTATTGACCTTTTAAACAATATGACCTTGACATGACCTTGAACTCTTATCTTTTGGTTATCCATCCTCCAAGTTTGGGACCATTAACTATTGTGGTGTATGAGATAATTAAAGTCAAACTATAAATCGTTCCTTGAAGATGGCTTACTAAGTCAGAAACACGAGAACAACCTTTTGTGTTTTCAAAAGCATGTCCAACATTTACCTTGCATTTACCTTAACATAGGTTTTTAATAATAAAAATGCTATTGACCTTTTAATCAATATGACCTTGACATGACCTTGTACTCTTGTCTTTTGGTTATCCATCCTCCAAGTTTGAGACCTCTAACTATTGTGGCGTATGAGAAGTCAAACTATAAATCGTTTCCTGAAGATGGCTTACTAAGTCCGAAACACAAGAACAACTTCTTGTGTTTTCAAAAATATGTCCAACATTTACCTTGCATTTACCTTAACATAGGTTTTCAATAATAGAAATGCTATTGACCTTTCAATCAATATGACCTTGACATGACCTTGAACTCTTGTCTTTTGGTTATCCATCCTCCAAGTTTGACACCTCTAACTATTAAGGTGTATGAGATAATTAAAGTCAAACTATAAATCGTTTCCTGAAGATTCACAAGAGCAAATTCTTGTGTTTTCAAAAATATGTCCAACATTTACCTTACATTTTCCTCAACATAGCTTTTTAATAATAAAAATGCTATTGACCTTTCAATGAATATGACCTTTACATGACCTTGAACTCTTATCTTTTGGTTATCCATCCTCCAAGTTTGAGACCTTTAACTATTATGGTGTATGAGATAATTAAAGTCAAACTATAAATTATTCCCTGAAGATGGCTTACTAAGTCCGAAACACAAGAACAATCTTTTGAGTTTTCAAAAACATGTCCAACATTTACCTTGCATTTACCTTAACATACATTTTTAATAATAAAAATGCTATTGACCTTCAAAAAGATATGACCTTGACATGACCTTGAACCCCTGTCTCTTGTGTATCCATCCTCCAAGTTTGAGTCCTCTAACTATTGTAGTATTGGAGCTATGTCAATGCAAACATTGACATTTGAAAACGTCATAGCTCTTTTCCTAGACATAGAATTTTTTTTTTTAAATTTTAACACAAAGGGCTCTCCGAAAGAATATGTTTAAGCAAAATAAAATCACAATATTTTGGGCTAGATTTTTTTTTGCATGCAATATCTACTAACCTTGACCAGTGGTCAGTATGACCTTGTGGTCATCTTGACCACAAGACTTTGGTATTTACTTGTACCAAGTTTGAACCTTCTACCTAGTACCATAATTGAGTAAATTACGGTTAAAGAAATTTTTTGCTCCGTACATCCATACATCCATCCATCCATCCATCCATCCTAACATACACCAAAGTGATATTTTTTAATAACAACCCAGTGGATGGTCCGATCGATATGATTCTAGTATCAAAAGATTGGTAATTTTTTGTAGCATCTTTCCAACACCCTTAATATTTACGTATCTTGCTTTGTTTAGGCACAGTTTCAAAAAAACATCGATTTTCAGAAATTGCAATTACAATAGTACATTTCCTTTAGAGAAATGAACTAAAAGTTACAACGCTTTTGATTTTGTTGCTATGAGCTTTTAAAGGCAACTTTATGCGCATCCCAATTTTTTCATCTCATTTTTAGAATATCTTATTTAGAAAAAATCCAAATGGAAATTCTTATTTAACTACAAAAAAAGCAATCCACAAAATAAGTTTCATTTAAAAAATGACAAAAAATATTTTTGCTCAGCTTTTTTGAAAATTTTTGAAATTTGGCCGACTTTACAAAGCTACAACAAAAAAACGAAAGCACTTGGAAAAAATATGATTGCTTTTTTTTTTTCTACGGCCATTTATTAGCTTAAAAATAGAGTTTAAGATAAATCTATATTTTTAAAATTTACCTCATTTTGTAGCAAGGGGTAAGGGTCCAAATTTTCTTAGTTTTTTAAATATGACGACCACAAGTAATTTTTGTCAACAATGAATGCCACCAATGCTGATGTAAAAGTAGCTGATAAATCCGAATCTGGCACTTAAAAAGTTCCAACGCTTTTGGTTTAATTGCTATTAGCTTCCGAATGCAACTTCTAACGCTACATGCTATTTTTTTCAAATGCACTAATTTCTAAAATATGATTTTTACCAAATTTTTAAATATAGATTCCTATTGTACAACAAAAATATACAATCTACAAAATAAGTATTGACTGATATGAAATCAGAAACAAAAACAATTTTCGTCCTTGATTTTTATTCAAATTTGTGTATATCTTAATACATTTTTCCGTCGAGCATTTTCTTTATGAAAATCCAAGTAATAGCATTAACCATGACTCTTGAGTTTCTAAATAGGTAATTTAGTTACCACACTTCAGCGTAGTTAAGTTGATATCCGACACTACAGTCTACACAAGGAACCTTAAAGTAAAGATTACTTCGGGTAGGTAAACTAATCCTAAATAATTAGGTTTGCATAGTTTCAAGGACACCTTAATTACCTCCCATCTGTTTTAAGTTAACACCACAACGTCCTGTCTATAGACATCGAGAGTATAATAAAGGGCGATTTATAGAACGCTACTTTCAGTTTACTTCCGCTTTACTTTGGCGTAACTTTACAGAAAATTAAATAAAATACATGGAAATGTATTAGCAAATTTATACTTCACTTTAGCGCTACTTTGCTGATTCATTTAACTGTAAGTCGTACTAAGTCGAAAGCCGAGCTTGGCCGATCATGTGCAAAATTTGCAAAAATGAGATATTCAACCTTATTGTCAAGGGTGGTGATTACTGAATACAGCTTCATATAAAACCTGTTAGGTCTTCTTATGTAGGTAAAGTAAAGTGAAAGTAACGTTCTATAAATCGCCCTTTAATACTATTACTTGGATTTTCACAAAGAAAATTCTCGGAAAAATTTATTTGTGTTCTGTTGGTTTTTTAAGGTTGCTGAATTGCTTCATTATTATACCCAACATTTTATTTTGTAAGGTTGGTTTTCCAGATGCAAAAAGATGAATTCTTCCCTTGCAAGGTACTTTTCATTTACAAATTTTACTATTATAAACTATCGGAGAACATAGTTTTTTGTAGAGGGAATAACTAGAAGAATTGGAGAAACGATATCAACGGTTACATTTTCTCAAAAACGTTTATTCATTCAGTATTAAGTGAGTAAAGTTTACAAATGTCATTATTCAATATGTCTGACTTAAATTCACTTTTTACTTCAAAATGTCAGTGTTGCCAATCAAATAAAAATGCTTTTTAATAAATTAAATGAAGCAAATATAAAAAATAGTATAAAACACTCGTTTTATAAGACGTTTTCTAGCACTTGTCTATTGGAAAACTCGCCGCTGCACGGCTCGTTTTCCAAACCTTGACGTGTGTTCAAAAACGTTCCTTATAAAAGTCAATGTTTTAATATACTATTGTAAATTAATTTTTTACTTTAGACAAAGAATCTATATATTTTTTTTTTAAAAGGACCCATTTTGCTTATTTAATTTTTTTTAATTTAAGACGTGCGTTTCAAATTCACAAATCTTTGAATCTGTGCTCCTAGAAGCTCGTATAAGGCATCTCCGTTGAGCTCCCGCAAATTCTACTAAGTAGCACATCTACATAAGGGCCCCATCGTATATTAAAACTAAGCATAGTTTTGAAAACTACAAAAATGGGGCTACAAACGTATTATGGTTTCATTTAAATCGGTTATTTATTTGTATCGAAAATCTGACTTCAAAAATCATTGTACTATTTTTGATTTTTTTTTTCGACTACGGATACATTTTTTGGTTTATATACATTACGTGGTCTATGCCAAACCATAATACGTTAATTTACCATATTTTTAAGCTTGTAAATGATTAAAATTTAAATTCCTAATATAGATGTGCTCGTTGAAAGATTTTAATGTAGAAAGAAAAACACCAAAAGTACTATTTTACCATATTTTTATTGTATCTTGCACTCAGTACCACTTCTATGTATCACAAACATCCTACATGTTTGTAATCATCGTTTTTGATGTATTACTCCTTGCATATTTTGTTGAAATTTCGAAAATAACTGACATTCAGAGAGGTGACTTTTACGAACTTTGGAGTGCACAGAACATCCCATTAATGAATTTGAATCCATAGCCTTAATACATATTTTTGTTGCAGATTACATCCTGGGTATTCTGGAGGTGCAGGACCCCTTTGGACGGCACTGGCCTGCAGTTAGCACCCACAGCCCCCCTTTTAGCCCCCCCACTGCTTCACGAAGCGGACATGTGCACGCCGGTACATCGTCCATGTAAATTTGCACTTTTTACAATCCCATTTTGTCACACACTTTAAAAAAAATACCCCTACATTTCAAACAAAAAAAAAAAATTGTTGCCCCAACAAAAAAAAAATTGTTGTGGTTACAAATAAATTTTACGAGTGTAATATCGGAAAATGAATGTCTTTAGTCGATGAATATCTAAAGCTGAATTACATCCTAATTTATGCAAATACAATAAAAGTTTGCGTAGGATTTCTGTAATTCAGCACAATTGCTACATTCATTGGCAAATTTCGCTTCCTATGAATTATTGAATCGGAAGCTAAATTACAAAGGAACAATAATAATCCTTACTAAGGACTATTGAGTCGATAGAAGCCATATTTACTTAGATTTTCTTGTTTGGGGACCAGTGGATTTGGCAAATTTATTTGTTCTGAAATAAAGCATTATTTCTTGTTAAACTACACGAAAATCTATTTTGTTATAACATATTATTTCTAGAACTTATAACTTTAGTTTCTTATACAGTGTGTCCAAAAATTGACGCATAAACGCGATGGTACGTTGTTGTGTGTATAACAGAAATAGATAATGGATTTCTAAACTCAGCAAAAAGCAATATAAAGGTATAAAAAATGCATAAAAAGGTTTGGTTTGTTATAAATAAGAAATTGGTTGGATGAGTATAATATTTCTGAGAGGAAATAAATTTAGTTTTTCTTAAAACGTCAAAAAAACATCACTTCAGGGACGTATATGGCGAACATAAAGTGGCACTTTTCTGAACTGTATCATAGAGTTTTTATCTTTACTGCCGGCGACAGACAGTAAATGTAACTTTTACTGACGCTACCAAATTTTTTTTCTTAAAACGTCAAATAAACATCACTTTAATGACGTTTTTTTAAAATAAATAAAAGTCAACTTAAATGAGTAAATTAAATTTATTATAAAACCATTGTATTTAGAAGTTTTAAGAAAAGGTATCGTTTACTACACAGAGTTAAAGTGGCTTTGTGTGCCTCGGCAGAATTGTCTGTCTCGCTTCGCTCACCAGAGAATCTTTCTGTCTCGTCACACAGAGCATTACTTTAACTCTTAGTACTAAATCTATTATACAGGGTGTTATTTTGTAGACTTTACTAGCGTTTTACTCAGCTATGTAAAATTCGATTTTTATGAAAATTCCTGGAGTGACCATTTAAGACTTGTGCTTGCGACTGGTAAAAACAAAGTTTCAATTGGTTTATTCGATTTGCAGAAAACGACAGTCATTAGCTTTTTCTTACATTTTTCTGCTAATATTTATTTTTTTTCGAAAAATCTGTATTATTATACTCCTCGCAGACAAAGTCAAAAACGAGGAGTATATTGTGATTGTTTTGAAAATTCTAAAATCGTTAAAAATGGTCGTAGAGCAAAAATTCTTGCAGATTCGTGCATTTCATCGAATTTTGAACAACTTTCAAAAAATCCGTCCGTCCGTCTGTCTGTCCGTCCGTCTGTCCGTCCGTCTGTCCGTCCGTCCGTCTGTCCGTCTGTCACGTTTTTTGTAGACACTCTAACTTAAGTACTAAAGATCCCATCAAGTTCAAATTTTCAGGAAAAATCGTTCTCATTAAAATCTAGATCCCTATTGTTTTTGAAAGAAATCGGAAAATAATAAAGGGGGCTGCGGCACCCCCCAAGTGAGAAAAAATTCATATTTCAGTTATCATAAAAATTACAGAATTTTTTTTCTGCTAACTTGAAAGCCCTTTAAATTCTCTACTAAAAGTATTTCGAAGTTTTTTTTGTCCGGCCCCACATAAGCCCCCCAATTTAAAAAAAAGCCGTATCTTTGTTATTTTTCAATTTACAAAAAAAACGTAGGTCATAAAAATGATAGGAAATTAAATTCTGTATCAAAATATATTTTTTGTTTTTTTTTTGTGGTGTTTTTAAGACAAAATGGTAAAAAAATAGGTTTTTAGTGATAAAAAAGCTCTAAGTCACTTAAGTCCAGGCTCGGTCAAGGTGGCTTTGCAAAAAAAAATTGAAACAAAAGCACCTTTCTAAGCCAAATTAAATCTTAAACGTCAGTGTCAGAATTAATACGCATTTATGCTTTTTGCTAATAATTCTTTTTTTTATAGAAAAGTTAATAATATAACCTCTTCGCAGATTTTTTTTTGTAATTTTAAAAAATTATTGTTCATATAAATTTTATTGTTTTCTGATTACTGCGAGGAGTATCCTATTTAATGTCAGCATTTTATAAAAAAAACTCTAACAGGCTCACTTATCTAACCAATTCACTGACCTAACCCACCCACTGATCTAACCCATTTCTAGTTTTACATTTAAATTAGTTTTTACATATTAATTAAGAGTGTCCGTTGTTTTAGAATAAATTCATAGTTTCTTAAATACCTGGCTAAAATGTTTCTTTTTTTTATTTAGGCAGGCGTTGAATTTGTTTTGCTCTTATGACACTAATTTTTTTGACGTTATTAACAATAAATCACGATTGTCATAATTTGTCAACACAATAAGAACACAGAAAAGTTTTAAATCTGTAGCCCACCTACATAAGATAATTAATAAAAAAAAAACTAAATCAGCCAACTATGTTGCGAAAACTTATTAAATTAATTAAATCGATTATGAAGCAATGGTAAGATTTATTAAAAATGTAAAAAATAATTTGTACGTAAAATAATCCAGATTTTCCGAAAAAAAATAATTATTTACATAAATATCGATAAGTATGAGAGTTACGGTCATTTTCTGCAAAACCAATAGAGCAATTAAAATATTGTTTTTAACAGTCGCAAGCACAGGTCTTAAATGGTCACTCCAGAAAATTTCATGAAAATCGAATTGCACATGTCTGAGCAATACGCTAGTAAAGTCTACAAAATAACACCCTGTAGTTTTTTTTAAGGCGAGCATAAAAAAAAGGAGACATCATGTATGATAGCCATAAATAACATTAAAACGAAAACCTTCGTGACTCTTTTGTCCAATAATTGTCCTTCGATAATATAACATTAGAAACGTTAACATTAATAATTTCTTTGTCTGGTAAATGGCATCAGAAAAAAGGAACTAATGCACCCATTATTATTATTCTCTTCGCAGACAAAGTCGAAGAGTATGTTGCGATTACTCGGACCTTCTCTAAAATCGGTTATATTCATCCTAGAGCAAACATTTTTGCAGATTCATTCGTTTCATAACTTTTTAAGACTTATTTTTTTTCCGTCTGTATGTCTGTCTGTCTGTAATGAATTTGTGACCACCATAACTCAAAAACGGTTTATCAGATCGACTTAACAAAAACACAAAAATCAATCTTATTTAGAATAAGAGCCCTATTGCTTTTGGAAAAAATCAAGTAATAAATAGAGGATTAAAAACACCCCCAAAGTAGAAAAAAATTCATATTTTCGTTAATATCAACTTTACGAAAAACAATATTCAAAATAAAATTAAAGATTGCATTTTTTCCTATAATAAAGCATTGGATAATTTGTTTTTATCCCCACCCGTTTACAAAAAAAATAAGTTTTATGTTTCTTTCAATAAAATAAAAAATGCATCTTTTTAATCATCTACTGCGAAGAGTATCATATAGAGTGTGTAACAATTATATAAAAATAAAAAAATAGTCATAAAAATTGAGCTGTCTGCGAAGTTTAACTTTTTAAATGATCTATCCCTCTTACTGATCTAACCCGCTCTTGTTATTTAATGTTGATGTAACATTACATTCCTTTAAACAAATAGTTTATATGTAGGTATTTAAACAAAAATTATTTCTGACCTCATAGGTAATCGGTTTTTTTGATTGTTATTCTTTTATTTTTTGTTCCAACAACAAACACAATTTGTAAGGGTCTTTGTAAGCATTTTTTTTAAACATTACAAATAATCATAATTTTTTTTGGATCATTTTTAAAACATTTGTATTGCCGGCTAGCCCGGCGCCTTCGCCATGTTCTTTCACTGTCCTATTTAGCAAATACATTTTTTTAGAGTGCTTTTTTTTTGCAAAATGTTAAAATAAAATATAAATGCAATAGTCAGAGATTGATAGATTATTGACAAGTACTCTGGTCCTGGAATAAAAATGATTTACAAAAATGCAACATTTATCTCACTTTAAGCTCATATTTTAAAATGTCAGTCGTCAACTGGTTTATTTAAAACAAATTTTGAACCAACATAATAAAAAAAAGGCAATCAGTTACTAAATGTTTTTCCTATTTTTTTTGTTTCAATTTCAGTTAAATTTTTAAAAGCTTTTTCTTTTAGATTTTTTAATTTCTTTCTAAAACATGATTTATAGATGAATTAACTTTACTTCACTTAGAATTAACGTATCGCGTATTAAATGAATTATACGAAAGGTAAAATCTCATTTACACATCCAATTAACTTAACTTAACGTTTACTTATAGGTTATATTTCTTAATTTTGACAAATTTCAGTTACTGTTCTAAATTAACGTGTTAATTTAAACTATAAATGCATAAATTTGGTCGCGTCAAGTTAAGTGGAGTTAAGTAGCTTTGAGTGGCGTTAAAGTAATTTAATTTAACTGTAAATCATGCTTTTCAAGTGACATTTGAAGTTAAGACCCTGATCCGATACCAACTTTGGTTTGGTGTCGGTTGTGGGTTGCATAAATTTTGATTACGGATCTGCTTATCTGTTAGGTACATAGATAAATACCCGATCTAGTCATCTATGCATTATGGAGCTTCATGAATGTACCTACCTATAGAACACTGCCCAGTTGACTTGATGCATGCAAAGTTAAATTAATTTATGGATAACTGTACATCCCGAAATACATTCATTACACCTTCCCTTTGCTATGGTAGATGATCTTACAGACAGGAAATATGAAATAGATAACCCGCAATATTGGTAATTAAAACCGTTTATATTAAGTTTAATACAAATCATTTAGGGTGCGTATTTTCGCCCGATGCGGGACTCTGCCGATAGATAAGAGAGTCTGCCATGTCGTATTATCGGTTGCAGCAGACCCTGCCGAGAGTCATTTTTTCTGCGGTCAAAATAGATGGCAGAGAATGCGGGAGACGCTATTTGCGCGCGATTTTTTAAAAACTTAACCCTAACGGCTTAAATTCTAACCTAATCTATACGTACTGTAATTTACTTAATTAATTACATAGAAATATAATTTACGAAGTAACTTAACTATAAATAGTAAATTTAATAAAGTGCAAGTACAAATGTAACAAAGGATAGATTATGTTTATAATTCTTCTTTTCTTTTCTCTATTTTTAGGAAGATGTCGTATTTTTAATCCCTGTCGGCAGAATCTCTCTCTTTTTTTAGGAAGATAGCGAAAATACGCAGCCTTATAAAGGCAATTATACAGGGTGTTATTTTGTAGACTTACCATGACTCTACTATAGCGTTTTGCTCAGCTATATGCAATTCGATTTCCATAAAAATTTCTTAAGTGACTGCTTATTAAGATCTTTACTTGCGACTGAACAAAATTTTAATTGCTTTACTGGTTTTATAGAAAATGACAGTAACTATCGTACTCATCGATTTTTATGTTAATAATTATTTTTTTCGGAAAATATTTATTATTTTACGTACAAATAATTTTTTTACATTTTTTAATAAACCTTACCATTGTTTTATAATCGATTTAATTAATTTAATAAGTTTTTCTAACATAGTCGGCTAATTTAGTCTTTCTTTATTAATTTTCAAAGAAAGTCTACTACAGATTTAAACATTTTCCGTGTTCTATTTTGAGATGCAAACAGCTTGGTTTATAAAATTTATCCAGAACCTAAATGAAGTTTTAGTAAAGCTCTCTTTAAAGCTTTAGAATAATTACAATGCAATCACTGGACCCCACGTAGGACCGTTTTTAATTACCAGGAAATGTCATCAGGATCAGGATTTTCTATTGTCATTGGAATTTTTGTATTCGTATTCAAACACTGTTTGCTAAATAATTTGCAAATACAAAACCGTTTAGCAGTATACGAGTTCAGTCGGGTTTTTTGTAAAATTATGTATTCTAAAGGGATTCTTGTAATAAAATTCCAGAGCTGTTTGGTATGTACATTTGACTAGGTATGCCAGTACAAGAACTGAATTAAGAAATAAATTCAAATAGTATTTCATACCTAAAATAAATTTAAAAGTAGATTTTTTTTATTCAAGACCAATCGGTAATTTCTTTGTGACTTTAAAAAACAAAAGTATTTTAATGATTTCAGATTTCCGACACAAAGAAATAACCGATTAAAATGAAACCATAATACGTTTGTAGCCTTATTTCTCTAGTTTTTAAAACTACATTCAGTTTTAATATAGGATGGGGCCCTCATGTAGATGTGCTATTTAGTAGAATTGACGGGAGCTCAACGGAGATGACTTATACGAGCTTTTAGGAGCACAGATCTTCGAATCTGTAAATTTGAATCTCTAGCCTTAAAGAGACGGCAGTATAAATTGTTATGTCAGCGTAAGGGTTGTGCCAGTCCAAATAAACTAAGATGGTTATCACAACTTCAAAAGCGTGGTGCACATTTTTCACACAAAAATTGTACAGCCTTGGCACGTTTTTGAAGTCTCTCAGTTTTTCACGACAAAATGTCCCCCTGGGATTCAAGAATGATATATTATAAAGCCATTGCCTCGTGTAGCAAAGTCTGCTTGCTACGATGAGTTTTCTATATAGAAAGTTGCAAGGAAACTTTACGAGGTAAGAGGCACTAAATTGGAAAACGTTTTCCACTACCACGGTTCGGTTTTCAACCACTTTTAACTATCCTACATAAATTGAGAAGTCGTGGTGCAGTTTCTATCTTAATTTCAAAGTCAATAAAGACTCGTTTACAATGGAAGCAATGAGTTTTTGGAAATTACAATGTAATTTGTTTGTTTAGACCAAGATAGGTAATTTTTTACCTCTTGCAAAAAAAACACATATACAGGGTGGCCAAAAAATGGCGCATAAACGCGATGGTACGTTATTGGGGCATGTCTAGGGAGCCCCAGAAAATTTAAAAAAAAAATCTTATATACCCTCATAGATATGTTGCCCCAAAGTGCGAAACTTTAAATGCTTATATCTTGAATATAACAGCACATATTAACGAAACAAATAGTTTAATACAAAGCTACAGTATATCTTAAACCATTCAACAATTTGTTTATTTATTAAATGGTCGAATTATATTTTTATAATCAATTTAATTTCACAAAATTTTTATGAAATGAAGCTGACAACAACGTCAATAAAATCTAGTGCAAAAGTGTATGATCAAGACTCATACATGGGGTTTTTAGACTTATAGATGGGATTTTTAGATGTGTTTTCCTAGACTGTGTTGCCGAATTTATGCAATTATGTTCGCATTTTTCTCGATGAATATAACAGATGGATTTTTTTTGACAATTTTCTAGGGATTCCTGAGAATGCTCGAAGAGCTTACCATCGCGTTTATGCGTCATTTTTTGGACACCCTGTACATAAGCGATTAAAGTTTCACACTTTAGGGCTTCATATTTTTATGGTTGGCGTGATAGCCCCCCAAAATGCCCCCTTTAATTTATAACATTAAATCACGATGGATCTGCACCAAATTTTACAAATAGGTGCTTAATAAGATTTTAAAAATTATTCTGGAAAAATAATTTTTCTAAAACTTTTAAAATTTTTATTTTTTTTTTTTAATTACAATGTTTTGATTTTATTTTTTTTTTCGCAGAGTGGGACGAGGGGGGGCAAAGCGAGCTATCTGGCATGGAAGTGGAAATCATCGAAGGCGAAGATGGAAAATTACCCCCAATGGCCCCCCCGCAGAAAATACCCCTATTACCCCCATCGAGCAATACCCCAGTATACCCCTTATCAGGTAAAATAATAAAAATGTTCAACCATTTTTAAACATTAAATTAATTGGGAATGTCGCGAAGCATAGAAACTGTGGTTATGTAATGTTGGTTGCCTAAAATCAACAAAAAACATTACTTTCTGGTCATTGCTCAGTGGGTTTATAAGAGTTAATTTTAATTAGAAATTGTGCTTACCAGCAACATAAATAAACAAAGCACAAGTTGACATATTTTAAAGGTTCATCAATAAGCGTTTAACTACAGAAATTTGGCAATTTGAAAGCACAATTTTTTTGCATTTTAAATTGTCAAAATTCTGTATTTAAACGCTTATTGATGGGCCTTTAGAATATGTTAGCTTGTGCTTTGTTTATTTATGTTGCTGGTAAGCACAATTTTTAATTAAAATTAACTCTAATAAACCCACTGAGTAATAACCAGAAAGTGCTGTTTTTTGTTGATTTTAGGCGACCAACATTACATAACCACAGTTTCTATGCTTCGCGACATTCCCCTTTTAATAAATTGTCATAAAAATGTTATGTCACACAAAAAATGATAACTTTTTTTTCGCACAAACATTTTTTAAACTTCTTTGAAACAAAAAAAAAGGACAAAAACTCCGATTCGCTACCCTTAAATGTCAGGCCTTTATTAAATAATTAATGAGGACATGTTAAAGGCAGTCATAAAACAGAATCTGAATGAAATGGACGTAGGCCTGCTCCATAAATGGCAGAGGAAGATTTTCAGGATTAAAATGTCTAAATAAATTTACTTCTTTCAGCAGCAAACGCAGTTTTGGTGTTCTAACGTTCCTTTTAGGATGTCAACCCCGTTTCAGAGAATACGCGATTGAAAGTAGGTCGATTAAACATGATCCTGCCTTTTGTTAGATTTAGAACCCTTTATCTTTATCATCGCCTCTGACACTGCAAATTATTGTCCTCGTAAACTATGTGTCGGTTTTTTTTATCTAAAAATCTTTAAGCAACGTCCAACATAAAACACGAAAAAATATTTATTACGAAAAAAAGAAGGAACCAAAAAAAAACTTATAGTACAGTCAAAGAGAATGAATTTACTAGAGTATCAGTGCGCGAGGTTTTAAAAGGTAGAGGGCCACTCTGAAAAGTAGAGGGAGCTTCAAACTTCAAAATTTTATGGGTAGATGTCGTTATTTTTTTATTCTACCAAAAATTAAATCTAGTAAGTGCTCTAAACTAAACATATTATTTATGTCTAATTGACTTCATTCAAAATAATATTTAAATGGTAAAAAAACATGTTTTTATTTAAAATTAAGTGATTATTGTTAATGTTGCCTTCATTAGATGTAAAAATAACTCTAATCTGCTACAACTTTTTAAAATAAAATCAATATTAAACCCATAAAATTCAAGACTATCAAAATACTCAGAAAAATAGTGTAATTGTGAATAAAATAAGCGGGCAGCGGTTCCTGTCCCCAAAAGAAACAGTGGATGCTTTAAATTACGACATGACGACGGCAATTACGACAAGCTTGAATAAATCAAAACTGGAGTTAACTGTTTGAATGAATGCAAAAATTCACCAATCTTGGCAAAAAAATCTTTGGAATGCAAAAAAGTAGATCTACTCCATCTGTTTGTGTTTATGCAACACTTAAATAACAAACGCGTACGTAAACTTTGTTGTAGAAGGAAGTATCAGGAGTTTTTATTACTATTTTTTTTTATAATTGAAGTTTATTTGACATTTTTAATTTAATTTTAATAAAATGTCATCTATGTACTTGGTGTTAATCAAAATAAAAATCTGTACAAAAACCTAACCTTAAAATAAAATCACCAAAGAAAACTGTAAAATTTTACAGATATCTGAAATACCGCGATTCATGAAAAAGGCCGTCACTGTCAGTCTAAGTTAATAATTTGTCTATGGTACAGTCAATACGTATGTGGACATCAACAAAATTCCTGGTAGGGCCGCCTTTTTTATATGATGTAACTGGATGTCCAAAGAGTAAAACCCCAAATTGGCGTATATCTACCTATTGCAGAAGTTTGGAAGAAGTTGGCAGGAGTTATGGCCCCCCAAAGGGCCCCCTTTAATTCATCACGGTGGAACTGCACCAAATTTTGCAAATAGATGTCAAAATTTTTTTTATGAAATAACAATTTCTAAAAAAATTCTTTCACCCCCTAAATAGCCCCCAAAGAGTGATAACCAATCACGTTGGATTTACACCAAATTTTGCAGATCGATGCAAAATAAGATGCTGAAAAATATTTCCTTTTAAGTTTTTTTCAAAAAATAATTCCTTCGCCCCATAAATAAAGGGGGCTTTTAAGGGGGGCATTTAATTTAAAAAAAAAAAAGTTATTTATAAATTTTTTTAGCATCTCATTTTACATCTATCTACAAAGTTTGGTGTAAATCCAACGTGATTGGTTATTACTCATTGGGGACTATTTAGGGGGTAAAGAGGAATTTTTTTAGATTTTTTTTTTTTACAAAAATCTTTTTAAAACCCAATTTGACATCTATTTGCAAAATTTGGTGCAGTTCCCCCGTGATGAATTAAAGGGGGCCCTTTGGGGGGCCATAACTCCGTTTCTGCAATAAGTAGATATACGCCAATTTGGGGTTTTACTCTTTGGACATCCAGTTACATCATATAAAAAAGGCGGCCCTACCAGGAATTTTGTCGATGTACCCTCATTATTTAGGACAGATTGACTGTACTATACCCTAATATTCCAAAGTTAACCCAATTAACAGCGGATGAGAAAATGAAATCTCGCTTTTAATTCAAGCATAGCAGACATTGGCAAAAATTAATTAAATTTTAGAGCCTTCAGTCTTTAGAGAAATCTCGATAAAAATCATTGTATCAACTAATTTTTCTCGTTATCTTTTGATTAAATGTTTTGTTAACATTTTTATTAATTACACGGACACTAATCGAGTTCAGTGTTTTAAAAGTTTATCATTGTTAAAAAGTTGAGTAAAAAGTTAATTGATGTTTGAAAAGGACAAAAAATGTCGACATTATTTTATTTACAAACGGTTAAGAAAGACTTTAAAGGGCGATTTATAGAACGATACTTTCACTTTACTTCGGCGTAACTTCACTTCCGCGTAACTTAACAAATTTGATTAATTTATAGATTGTAAAGTTACGTGAAATTGGGAACAGGTATGCGCATGTGTCTGAACTCGCGACTTCTGACTATTTACACCTGGACAGTAATTACGGAATATCGCTTCGTACGAAACCTACAAAAGAAGACCAGCAAGTTTCGTACAAAGCGATATTCCGTAATTACCACCCTTGAAAATAAGGGTAAATATCTCATTTTTGCAAACTTTGCGCATGATCGGCCAAGCTCGGCGTTTGACAGTACTACTTACATCTAAATGAATCAGCAAAGTAGCGCTAATGTAAAGTAAAAATTTGCTAATACATTCCCATGTATTTTATTTAATTTTCTGTAAAGTTACGCCGAAGTAAAGCGGAAGTAAAGTGAAAGTAACGTGCTATAAATCAGCCTTAACAACATAATGTTGCATTTATTTTATTTGTGTAAATGACAGTTCCTGACCTCATTCTAAAAAAAATGTATATAAAGCTAGGTCTGAAAATGCTTCCTTACAGAAATACAGGGGGTCAAAAATTTATATCCAACTCCAAGGGATATTTGAGTTTTACTCAGTGCACTACACCATTGGAACACTTTGTATAATCTAAAATGCATTTTTAGCTATATTACTAAGTAAAAAAAAATGAAAAATTTTTTTTGCCCCCTTTAGATGGAACAACCCCAGCAGTGGTCCACGCCGAAGAAGTTCTCCTGATTTCCGTAGTCCTTATCATATGGGTGGCCGCCATAGCACTGTTTATCAACCGCTGGGGCAAAATCCGGATGCTGGAGCCCTACCAACCCAAATTCCACCAAAACCAGCACCGCCCATCGTGCCCCCTGGCCCCACTTAGCCCTACGCCCCCTGTCGGATTAGCACAAGTGAGCCCTGACAAACCACCACCAACGAGTGGGCGAAAGACGTTTAAAATGGCGAATAAACTACCTTACGTATGTGCTAGAGGGGGCCCCTTTAGGGGGCTGTAGGGAACGTTTTTAGTCGTAGATATGCCGAGTTGGGGCTCATTTTGCAGGGGATTTTATGCTTTGTGTGATGCTTAAGTTGGGGCCCCATTTTGGGGCACATGTCTTGGGGTTTTTACCACAAAAATGCCCAATTTTTAATTTTTGCTGTTTTTTTTTAATTAAGCAAAAAACAGGGATTTTTTTATTTCATGCTTAAGTTGGGCCCCATTTTGGGGCACCTGTCTTGGGGTTTTTACCATAAAAAGACTTAATTTTTCATTTTTGTTGTTTTTTTCCAAAATTAAGCAAAAAAAGGGTTTTTTATCAGTGGCCCCCTTTGGGGGCTGCCTGTCACGTACTAAATTCAAAACATATCATGTCGCATATCATTTTAAAGAGCTTTTTATAAGAAAAGTCATGGCACTACGCACTTTTACATTAGATAATTTAGAGTAGAGGCACCCTAGCACATACGTTTTAAAAAATGTCCTATTTTAGAATAGTCCACGTAAGAAAGTGCTTTCTTGCGAAAAAAACATTAAAAGTGATCGAAGATTCTAAGATGATATTTGCTTTGTATTTTGTAGCGAAAAATAAATTTAATTTTACGCTTTACGCCCGTGCACAATAAAATCCTCTAACACATGTCGAGTTTTCAATTTTTCTGCAAGAACACCCGTGACACAATATATAACTCAATAATAGGCAGCCAAAAATTGGATTATTTTTTAGTGTATTTTTTGTAGGATATTTTTAGATTATTGACGACAAATATCGTGAAAACAGGATATGAAACCAAAAATGTTTTCTGTTAAGATTAGGAAATTAAAAGTAATAAACTTAATTTTTCAGCAAAATTAAATTTAATATGCTTTTACGTATTATGTTGGTGAAATCATAAAAACCTGGCTGGGTTCCAGAAAAATATAATAGGCTATTTTATTCAATGACTTTACGCTTTATAAAGGAAAATAACATTTTTGCGCAACATTTATAATTGTATACAGGGGGTTTGCAAAAAAAATTCCTAATTCTTATAAAAGAGATTTTCTTATAAAAGAGATTTATCTCTTTTTTGCAAATTTTGCGTATGATCGGCCAAGCTCGGCTTTTGACAGTACTACTTACTGCTAAATGAATCAGCAAAGTAGCGCTGAAGTGAAGTATAAATTTGCTAATACATTCCCATGTATTTTATTTAATTTTCTGTAAAGTTACGCCAAAGTAAAGCGGAAGTAAAGTGAAAGTAACGTTCTATAAATCGGTCTTAAAGCGTTTCACAAGAAAAAAGTTTTGTACCTATAAGTCTATAGCTAACATGTAAATATTGGTTATTCATTTAATTTAATGATTACATCAGAATTTACCTAACTAGTACGTCTGCGTGCGTATGTTTCTTTGAACTCGAATCAAGGAATGTTGCCTTTAAATATTTGACAAATTTACTTAGTTACTCCGCAAGTTAAATATTATTTATAGAAAAATTGATTTTTGTGCGACTACTTACCAGTATACCAGTATAAAAACTCTTAACGTAGAATGTCACCAAGAATAAAAACTGTGGTTATGTAACGTTGGTTGCCTAAAATCAACAAAAAACACCACTTTCTGGTCATTGCTCAGTGGGTTTATAAGAGTTAATTTTAATTAAAAATTGTGCTTACCTGCAACATAAATAAACAAAGCACAAGTTGAGATATTCCAAAGGTCCAGCAATAAGCGTTTAAATACAGGATTTTGGCAATTAAAATGCAAAATAATAGTGCTTCTAAATTGCTAAAATCCTGTATTTAAACGCTTATTGATGGACCTTTAGAATATGTCAACTTGTGCTTTGTTTATTTATGTTGCTGGTAAGCACAATGTTTAATTAAAATTAACTCTTATAAACCCACTGAGCAATGACCAGAAAGTGCCGTTTTTTGTTGATTTGTGTCATTTTGCATGAGGCTTATACAAGATATTTTGACGAAATATCTCAGTTGAGATAGAAAGCTATATATGCCAATTAACTAACCGAAAAATAAAGCAAAAATAAATGCATAAATTTATATCATTAGATTAGAGTACGTTGGAAAGAAAATTTCATTAGCTTTACAAAGCTTTAGTAAAATGCTGGATTTCTAAAATCCGTCTATTTAGTCGCCATTTTAGCTATTTTTTACTTTATGTCGAATTTCTAAAACTGACGAAAGCTTTATAAACCTACCAAGTATTTAGGTTTATTTTATTTAAAAAAGGATACTTTTTTTATGGACTCCCAAAATCAAAATAGAAGAAATCAATTTAAGAAATTTATAAGTGCGATATTTTGTAAACCCTATGTACTATCGTGGACATGGAATTAAAAACGATCAATTTTTGCATTGTAAATACCTTTAAGAAATAAAGAAGGACTTCTTTTATAACTTGGCGTCCCGCCTTTAGGGTCGAAAGTGAATCTTAGATTCCACCATTTTATATCAGATCTTGACCGTTCACGCGGCTGTTGTTTACCTTGGACACTGGCGGCTTAGCCACCTATCGCCAAGCTGACCTACTCATAGTGCCTGCACAAGCCGGACATGACTAGGCTGCCTTGGTGTGAGTCACTTCTGCTTCGGCAGATGGCGGTAACATCTCCAAGTCCTTCTTTCGATATTTGTTTAAATACACAAGTATCTTAGTTTCTTGAAGTTATGCATCGACTATCCCTGATACGTGATTCTGATGAGCCCCAATATAGGGCGAAACAGCTGTCAATCACTTTAGGTTTGGTAGGTGCATACCTTTAAGAAATAAAGAAGGACTTCTTTTATAACTTGGCGTCCCGCCTTTAGGGTCGAAAGTGAATCTTAGATTCCACCATTTTATATTGTAAATACGGTCAAAATTGTGGCTTAAACATCTCAAGTTTTATGCGAAGTGTACATTAACAAGAATTATTTCTTTGATGTTTTACGAACATTAGAGCCTTATTGTTATCCTAAAATAAAATTATTTAAAAAAGGAAATATCTTCTTACTTTTTTTCTCGCCGGCAGCACTATTTAAATAATTTATTTTAATAAAATACATTTGACGCATTTATTGTCAAAATAACATTTGGAAACTGACATAAAAAAGCCCATTCACAATAGAGTAAAATTCAAAAAATTAAAGGTGGCTGATAAAAAATCGTTCTAAATTTCATGTCCACGATAGTATGTCATCATCCCTTTAGGTAGTTAAAGTTTGACGTGCCTGTGCCCCTAAAATGGATATCAAGTTTTAATAGCATTTTAAAATGGTAATTTATTCTTTTGACTTTTGATTTATTAGATAATCTACCGAATGAAATTCTCATCACAATTTTTAATTTTACGGAAAGTTAACGTCATTATACTAATTTTTGTTAAGGTTTTTTTTACCAATAAGAAGTTTTTAACAAGTAATTCTTACAAAGAAATTAAATAGAATAGTTTTACTATCCCGGCGCATCCGCCATTTTACCATATAAAGTCATTTTTGATGTTTATAAAGTTTTATGTATAAAGGCCAATTTATAGAACGTTACTTTCACTTTACTTCCGCTTTACTTTAGCGGAACTTTACAGAAAATTAAATAAAATACATGGGAATGTATTAGCAAATTTATACTTCACTTTAGCGCTACTTTGCTGATTCATTTAGCTGTAAGTAGTACTGTCAAAAGCCGAGCTTGGCCGATCATGCGCAAAATTTGCAAAAATTAGATATTCACCCTTATTGTCAAGAATGGTCATTACGGAATATTGCTTCGTACGAAACCTGGTGGTCTTCTTATATAGGTTTCGTACGAAGCGATATTCCGTAATTACGGCTCAGGTGTAAATAGTCAGAAGTCGCGAGTTTAGACACATGCGTATACCTGTTCCCAATTTCACGTAACTTTATAATCTATAAATTAGGCAAATTTGTTAAGTTACGCGGAAGTGAAGTTACGCCGAAGTAAAGTGAAAGTAAAGTTCTATAAATCGCTCTTTAGAGCTACATGAACCAGCAAAGTAGCGCTAAAGTGGAGTATAAATTTGCTAATTTTATTAATTTTCTGTAAAGTTACCCCGAAGTAAAGCGGGAGTAAAGTGAAAGTAACGTTCTGTAAATCGCCCTTTACAAAGATATTAAATAGTTTAGTTTTAATTTCCCGGCGCATCCGCCATTTTATCATACAAAGTCATTTTTGATGTTTATAAAGTGTTATGTATATTTCTTTGTATGTAGGATCGATTTCTGATAAATAAATACTTCTTCTACCAACCTGTAAGCTATATTGAGTCACTATTTAAATCTATGTCTCGGTTTAAGCCACAAATGGCTCCTGGAAAATATGGTAGAGTGTGGCTAAATTATTCAACAAAATTCGCTAGCAAACATCTAAGTACTTTTCTGGGTTTTCCAATTCTGCTTTCGGGATCTTGCATTACCATATATTAAACATACGAGCATCACGAGCTTCGGTGGTGAAAATTACCGGCAGGAAGACATACTTCCGTTTCCTATTATAATAATTTATTAGAGCGACAGGTTTATACAGTTTTTTTTTAACAAAAAAAAAATACACATAAAAGTATATTAAAACATGGAACGTTTTTTTAGCAAGCGTCTAGGTTTGGAAAGTGATCCGTATAGCACCGAGTTTTCCAATGGATAAGTGCTAAAAAACGCCTTACAAAACGAGTTTATATACTATTTTATATATTTGCTTCAATTTAATTTATTAAAAATCATTTTTAGTTTCAATCAAAAACTTACCTTAAAATTGTATTTTTATTGGATTGGCAACATTGACATTTTGAAGTAAAAAGCAAATTTAGGTCAGACCTATTGAATAATGACATTTGTAAACTTTACTCACTTAATACTGAATGAATAGGCGTTTTTGAGAAAATGTAACCGTTGATATTGTTTCTCCAATTCTTCTAGTTATTCTCTTTAGTCTCTATAAAAAAACAATGTGTCCCCTGATAGTTTATAATAGTAGAATTTGTAAATAAGAAGTACCTTGCAAGGGACGAATTCATCTTTTTGCACCTGGAAAACCAACCTAATGACATAAAATTTTGGATTTAATAATGAAGCAATTCAGCAACCTTAACTAACCGAATTTCGGGTTTCATAATGTGCTTATTATAGAACGCAAATATAAAAGTGGGTTTTTAATATGCATTTTACCAAAGAGTGTTGTCAAGTTTATTTAACATATTTTCCCGAGGGGCAATTTAATGAATGAATTAGTGTACATTTTTGCTAAGAATTTGCAGAGAATTTGTTAAGAATTTGTTAACAAATTCTAGAATTTGTGAATTAGTGTACAAAATTTGCCCATCCAATTTGCTTCTCGTATTTTCCTAAGATATTAGAAAATATATTTTTTTTCAAAATTGTCTAGGAATTCACCCTTAATTTAAATAATTTTTCTGCTACAGATAAAAATCTTCAACGTCACTTTTAGTGTTTAAAATAGTTTCTAAAAGCACTGTACACCTAGACCCTTTTTCTTGCAAAAATGACATTTTTTTTTTCACAGCAAAGAATGTCATTTTCAAAATACAACGTAAACGCATTGACTGACCCCTTATCTGTGCTCCCTTCGCCTATAATAAGAAGGCCTAGACAAAATTCTGTGTTCGTCGGAAGTCCATCGATGGCACCTATTATTTACCAGCCGACTCCGCCACGAAGAACAAAATCTGCCATGGACATACAAAATTTGATAACGGTTCATGATAGAAGTTCCTCTAGCCTGTCAGGTAGGAAAGGTAAAATCCCTTTGCACTTATTAACTGTCCTGTACACTTATTTTTCCTTATTTTTAAGAGGAGATTTAAAAATTAATGTTGTCGGCTTTAAAATTCGAAAATTTGGAAAATTTGACAAAGCCACAAAATTTCTAAATTCTAATGTGCTTCAAAAAAATCCAAAGCACTTGGGAAAAATCTGATTGTGGATTTGTTTTCTACGTCCTTTAATAACTAGTATAAAAACTAAATTTGGGAAATCATTATTTTTTAATATGCCTAATTTTTTACAAGGGGTAAGAATCTAAATATTTTAAGTTTTTTTATGGTCACGGCCACAAATAATCTTTGCCATAAATAAAAACTCGCATGCTTATGTACGACCTTTTAAACGCAACTTTAAACACGAGACTCGTTTTTTTTTCAAAATGTTGATTTTTTATAATGTTGCTTAATTTTGCGAAGAAATTTTTTTCGAAACGAACTAAGGACAGATTCGTGTTTTACTACAAAAATAAGAATTTAAAAAATAAGTTTTATTAAAATAAGAGACATAAAGTTTTTTTGCTGAGATTTTAACAAAATTTTTAAAATTCGCGCATTTTTAATGTGTTCTTGCTAAAAAACGAAAGCTCTAAGGAAAAAAATGATTGCAGATTTGTTTTGTACGCCTTTATATGTATAAACCTAAATTTATACTGTTAAACAAATCAATTTTTTTAAAATTTGCCTTATTTTTAATCTCGTTTTTAATCAATGGGTAAGGGTCCAAATATTTTTTGCAGATTTGTTTTGTATGTCTTTAAGTAATAGGCTTACTTAAAGACATACAAAAGAAAATTTAGAGTTTCAAGCAAATCAAGTTTTTGAAAATTTGCCTTATTTTTAATCAAGGGGTAAGGGTCCAAATATTTTCAGTTTATTTATTGCCACGTCCACAAATCATTTTTGCCATAAATGAAAACTTGCATGCTTATGTAAAACGAGCTGCTAAATCCGAATTTGACACTTAAACATTTGCAGCGCTTTTAGTTTTAATGCTACGAGCATTTAAACGCAACTTCAAACGCGACACTATATTTTTTATAATGTTGCCTAATTTGCAAAAGAAAATTTTTTAAAAATTGCCAAACCCAGATTCTTTTTTTACAACAAAAAAGCAATGTATAAAATGAGTTTCCTTAAAATTAGAGAAAAAAAATTATGTTGAGCTTTTTGGAATTTTTTTAAATTTTGGGAAACTTTGATGTGCTTTAGCAAAAACACGAAAGGTCTAAGAAAAAAACTGATTGCAGATTTGTTGAGTACGCCTATTAATTATTCTAAATTATGAGTTTCAAGCAAATTAATTTTTAAAAAATTGCCCCATTTTTAATCAAGGGGTAAGGGTCTAAATATTTTCAGCTTTTTAATTGCCACCGCCACAAATAATTTTTCCCAGCAATGAAAACTAGTATGCTTATGTAAAACGAGGTGCTTAATTCGAATCTGACACTTAAACATTTACAGAAATTTTAGTTTTATTACTATGAGTTTCTAAAGGCAACTTCAAACGCGACACTTGATTTTTTTTTAAGTTATCTAAGTGACAAAAAAAAGCCTTACGAACAAATCTTAAGACAGTTTTGTACTCTACAACATAAAAGCAATCCACAAAACAAGTTTTCCAAAAATCGGGAACAAAAATTATTATTGAAAAGGATTTTAAAAATTTGTCTAACTTTTTATTTTACAAAAAAAAGGCAGCCTAGAAACTCTTAAAAATGTTATTCAACTAAAGCCGACATCATATAAATTTTAAATTTTCCCCTAATCAAAAACTTAACATCAATATATTTTGTCCTCTATTTATTTTTTGTATACAGGGTCAGTCATCCCAATTTTAAACAGAGATCGAAGTGACCGTAGGCCGTCAATAACAATAGAGCGACCACCGCCTACTTTTCATCATTCTGCCCATAGACATAGAACATCTTTAGCAGTTGACAGACCAATGCTATCATTGCAGCAATATCGCAGTAGACGTTCTTCCTGTTTTGTTGAACGCCCTGTAATAGGACGCCACAGGAATTTTACTAGTTTTGAACATTCGGCTGGAGCACCGCATTCTGTTGTGGTAAGCTTTTAAAGGCCGACTTACAGAACGTTACTTTCACTTTACTTCCGCATTACTTCGGCGTAACTTTACAGAAAATTAAATAAAATACATGGGAATGTATTACCAAATTTATACTTCACTTTAGCGCTACTTTGCTGATTTATTTAGCTGTAAGTCGTACTGTCAATAGCCGAGCTTGGCCGATCATGCGCAAAATTTGCAAAAATAAGATATTCACCCTTATTGTCAAGGGTAGTGATTACGGAATATCGCTTCGTACAAAACCTGTTAGATCTTCTTATGTAGGTTTTGTACGAAGCGATATTCCGTAATTACCGCCCAGGTGTAAATAGTCAGAAGTCGCAAGTTCAGACACATGCGCTTTACTGATCCCAATTTCACGTAACTTTGCAATCTGTAAATTAGGTAAATTTGTAAAGTTACGCGGAAGTGAAGTTACGCCGAAGTAAAGTGAAAGTAAAGTTCTATAAATCCCCCTTTTAACTCTACGTAATTTAGTGATTTGTATGTTTCAATTTTAACTTTACGTTTAAAAATGTAATGTTAAGTTTTTGCTGGTTAGAAATATCTTATCAGGCTCGAGGTTAAAAAACTCTTCTTCCCTAAGGGAAATACAACATGTTAACGTATTTAAACATGATGTTGAACTTAAAATACATACAGGGTGTCCCTAAATTGCCACAACCTCTGCATAGTACTATCGTGGACATGGAATTAAAAACTATTTTTTATCAGCACTCTTTCATTTTTTGAATTTTTCTCTATTGTGAATGGGTTTTTTATGTCAGTTTTCGAATGTTATTTTGACAACAAATGCGTCAAATGTATTTTATTAAAATAAATTATGTAAAATGTGCTGCCGGCGAGAAAATTAGTAAGAAGATATTTGCTTTTTTAAATAATTTTGTTTTAGGATAACAATAAGGCTCTAATCTTTGTAAAACATCATAGAAATGTTTCTTGTTAATGTCCACTTCGCATAAAACTTGAGGTGTTTAAGCCACTATTTTGACCATATTTACAGTGCAAAAATTGATCGTTTTAAATTCCATGTCCACGATAGTACGCCTTAATTTTGCGAATAAATTTTCTTAAATTTTGTTTAGGTTCCTCCATTTTTTTTTATTTTTCTAAATTTCCTAATTGTGTACACCCATTGTTCCAATGGATTTTCCTGTCGGATTTTCTTAGAGAATTTTCCTAGGCATGTTCCAACAACGTAGTATTGTGGAAACAATAAAGTAATCGACGCTTTTCTTTATTGTGATTATGGCCATATAGCAGCTTACAAATCTCGAGTTAAATTTTAAGTGCGTGTAAGTGGGTTACCCTTTTATACTATTTTGCGATAATGGCAGCCTTTTTGTCGTGCTAAAACAAATAAATTTAAAGAAGCAAATATGTTTTGACTGTTCTTTTTACCTGAATTACATTCTTAGTTGTATTTTTAGTACAAAATCAATCTGACGCAGCTAATTTTGTTGTTGTCAAAGTGTCAAAATAAATGTGATAATCTTAAAACCCTGTTTACACCCAGCCATTTTACGAATACCTGGTCATATAGATAAAAAATCGATTACTTTTTTGATTCCATAATAGTACCAGGCCTATTCCATGTATAATCGACCAAAATTCGGTTTTCGAATTGCTGCATGATTTTAAATTCTTTTGAGGTTTAGTCCAGTGCTTACTCCTGGTAACTTCTTTCTATTAAAAAATTAGTAGCTGCATATTTGCACTCCTTCCCCCTCAGTTAGCACCTTAAACTATGAAAAATGACCAAATTTAGGTCTAAAAAATGCTATGTGGGAGTGAGTAAATTTTTATTATTTTTATTTTAAAATGTTACCAAGGACATAGTATACAATAAAAAAAAAACGATATTGTGATTTGATTTTTTGTAAAGGTAGCATATTAAAACCTTTGCTGTTTCTAAACGAGGTTAAATCACAAACATTTGTTTTTACTTAATGCGTCTCTATTATCACATTAACATTTTAAAATTATTAAAAAAAAAATTTACCCAGTCCCACATAACTTTTTTTAGTGCCATATTTGGTCTTTTTCCATAGCTGCCTGGTAGAGAAGGAGAGCAATTATGCGGTTCATATTTTTTTTGTAGAAACATATGTGTATTGTCAACTAAAGACTACTACTAATTTTAATCTTCCAAGAATTTAAAATACGATTCGATCTTGTTTAAATTTAACGTAATCAGTAACATTTTACAATCAATGCTGTTTCTAAACGAAGTTAAATCACAAACAAAATTATTTTTATTATGAATCTCCACTAGCACAATAACATTTTAAAGTAATCAAAAAAAAAAATTACCCAGTCCCACAGAGCTTTTTTTGGACCTAAACTTGGTCATTTTCTATAGTTTGGGGTAATTAATAGTAGAGAAGGAGTGCAAATATGCAGCTGGTGATTTTTTAATAAAAAGAAGTGTCCATTGTCAACTTAAAATTACTACCAATTTTAATCTTACAAAATCGTAAAATTCGATTTTTTGTCTAAGACAAGAAAAATTATGAAAATTCAGAAAATTGTTTTTTTTACTACCTTTACAATGAGTAAGGATTGTACCTACCAAATATAAAATAAATCAAATAATAGCAACTATGATTGGTCGATTTTACATGGAATGTCCCAACATACAGATGTGGCGTCATTTTAGGAACATTCTATAGAGTAAACTAGCTTCAGCTAATGTCAACAAAAAGCTACTACATCATTTTCATGTCCTCAATGATGTATAATCCTGTTTCAGACTGATAGGAAGGCATCAATAATCGATAGACCGTCGTGTAGTTTCCATCACTATCATCACCCACAACCTATCATTAATTTCGAGCCGCACTTCGAAACGTCTGAAGAACCTCTTATAAACGCTGCTGAGGCCTCAATATGTCCTCATATGACCTCATTTATAAGTGAGACTGTACCAGCTTTGACGTTGCCTAAACTATCACGGAGCTTCGAACAACCACCAAAACGTAAGAAATATTGTTAAGTAAGATTCATAATAAAAATTAGCTGGCATCTTGTAAGAATTAAGGTAGCTTGCAAGAGCTCTACATATTTATTTAAGCTCTATCATTCACAATGAATTAGTTAATGCAAGCTAATTGATTGTAAATGATACAACCTGAATACATAGTGCAAGCTTTTGCAAGCTACCTTAATTCTTACAAGATGCAGGCTAATTTTCATTGTAAATATTAAGATTCATTTACAATGAAAATTAGCTTGCATGTTGTAAGAATTAAGGTAGCTTGCAAGAACTTGAACTATGTATTTAAGTAAAATTCACAATGAAAATTAACTTGCATCTTGTAAGAATTAAAGTAGCTTGCAAGAGCTTGAACTATGTATTTAGGTTGTCTCTTTTATAATGAATTAGCTTGCATGGGTTAATTAATTGTGAATGATATGGCTTAAATATATATTTCCCGCTTTTGCAAGCTAGTTTAATTGTTACAAGATGCAAGCTAATTTTCATTGCGAATGAACCTTTATCCAGATCATTCACCATAAATTAGCTTGTAAAGCTACCTTAATTCTTAAAAGAAGCAAGCTTATTTTCATTGTCAATCAGCCTTTACTTTAAACCGCAAAGATGGATAAATTAAATTAAAGTAAAGTCAGATTTACAATGAAAATTAGCTTGCATCTTGTGAGAATTAAGGTTCATTCACAATGAAAATTAGCTTGCATCTTGTAAGAATTAAGACGTACCTTGCAAGAGCATAAAATATGAATTTAAGCAATATCATTCACAATGAATTAACTCATGCAAACTATAATTCATTTTGAATGATACGGCCTAAATACATATATATAACTCTTGCAAGCTACCTTAATTTTTACAAGATGCAAGCTGATTTTCATAATCATCATAAATAGCTTGCAAGAGTTAAGATATGGCTTAAATACATATTTTAAGCTATTGCAAGCTACCTTAATTCTTAACAAGATGCAAGCTAATTTTCATTGTGAATCTTAAGTGGGATTCACAATGAAAATTAGCTTGCACCTCGTTAAGAATTAAGGTAGCTTGCATCAAAAGCTTTTTTTTTACCGGATGCAAGCTAATTTTCATTGCGAATGAAGCTTTTACATCAGTCAGATTTTTTAATGTTAGAATATCTATTCAGGAGCTAAATTCACAAAATGCACACAAATAAGAGTTTAGGGTTGGCGTGGTAGCCCCTCAAAAAGCCCCCTTTAGTTTGCAACATAAGATCACGATGGATCTGCACCAAATTCTACAAATAGATGCTAAATAAAATTTGAAAAATTTAAAAAATATTATTTATCCAAAAAAGTTTCTTCTCTCCCTAAATGACCCAATCTATCGTGATCTAATGTTGCAAATTAAAGGGGGCTTTTTGGGGGGCTACCACGCCAACCCTAAACCCTTATTAGTGTGCATTTTGTGGATTTAGCTTCCTGAATAGATGTTCTAACCGCACATATAAAAAATCTGGTTATTATATATTTTTTGTAAAAATTGTTATGCTTTTTTTACTAGATAAGACAAAACCGGAACCACGGATGGCAAACAGTTTGGAATGTGGAGGTTCTGTGACCAATTTCGACCAAAAAAGACCATCATTACCTGAAGAAGACAGAAATTCATCAGATGTAATGATTTCATTGGATGAAATGAATATTAATTTGACAGCGCCACTTTTAGAAAAACTTAAAAGCTCTGACGTTTAAAGAGACCCAAAATTGGTCAAAAATTAAAGAATAAAAAACATTGATAATTTTAAAAATATTTTATTTTTTTTTTGTCTTAAAATATCAAAAAGAAAAAATTTCTAAAATGGCCAAACGTATTGCTCAAAATGTTTTTGGAACCAAAAACTAAGGCATGCCTTTAAAACATTAACTAACAATACTTATAAAGCTTTAAAAATATATCTATTCTATTATTAACACTAAAGGGCGATTTATAGAACGTTACTTTCACTTTACTTCGGCGTAACTTCACTTCCGCGTAACTTAACAAATTTGCTTAATTTATAGATTGTAAAGTTACGTGAAATTGGGAACAGGTATGCGCATGTGTCTGAACTCGACTTCTGACTATTTACACCTGGGCGGTAATTACGGAATATCGCTTCGTACGAAACCTACATAAGAAGACCAGCAGGTTTCGTACGAAGCGATATTCCGTAATCACCACCCTTGACAATAAGGGTGAATATCTCATTTTTGCAAATTTTGCGCATGATTGGCCAAGCTCGGCTTTTGACAGTACTACTTACAGCTAAATGAATCAGCAAAGTAGCGCTAAAGTGAAGTATACATTTGCTAATACATTTCCATGTATTTTATTTAATTTTCTGTAAAGTTACGCCGAAGAAAAGCGAAAGTACAGTGAAAGAAACGTTCTATAAATCGGCCTTAGAAAGATTTAATGTATAAAAAAATTGTGCGGTGTGTAGAGACATCGGTCTTTAAAACTAGCCTTGATATTTTTTGTTACCAAAGCAAATTCTTTAAAAAAATGGCATAAATTTTACAGAAAACATAAAAATGCTAAGTGATTCAGATACCAGGAACAACAAAAAATTATTGGGCGCATCCGCCATATTTTAAATTTATATGATTTTATCTATACGGGGTGTTACCAAATAACTGGGAAAAAATTAAGGGGGTAATTTCTGAACCCATTTTAAGAAAAAAAGTTTATATAAACATGTGTCCGAAAATCCTTCGTTTCTGAGATACAGGGTGTCAAAGTTTCCCAAAAAAAATTTTAATCTTAAAACTAATATACTAAAAAGCTAAACCAGATATTTATTTGAAATAATAATAATTTAAAAAAGAAATTAATTAACGTTTCATTGTTAACTATGTTTTATTTTCAATAACATAAAAAAACCAAACTTAAAAAAGAAATTTTGTTGCCTTTGGGCAATGAATTTTCTTCTCGAAAACGGTTAGTTTTATGAAAAAAAAACAAGACATTAATTTTAAAAAGTAACACACAAAAAAGTTGGGGGTGAACAACCCCCCATGGTACCCCCAAATGTGCTCCTTCCAATTATAATTTTTATTTTTTTTCTACCGCACTTTATGCCTAATGGTAAGAAAATTACCCGTGCTAAGTTTTAAATAAATATATAATTTAGTTTCTTGGTAATCTTAAAAAAAAAATTTTTTTAGAAACTTTGGCACCCTGTATCTCAGAAAAGAAGGATTTTCGGACACATGTTTATAAGAACTTTTTTACTTAAAATGTGTCCAGAAATTACCCCCTGAGTTCCTAGTTATTTGGTAACACCCTGTATAGTTACTAAAATTTTGTCTCGATTTGAGTAGAAATTTTATGTATTATGTTTTATGTAGAATTTATAATAGCGCCTCTATTCTTATTTATCACAAAGATTTTTCCCCATTTTTCAAATTCTTTGAATTGTTCTAAGTACCAATTTTTTCAAGGTAAATACAAAAGTATCATATTGCAAAGTTACCTTATTAATAACCTAGGAAGTTGCATAACTCTATTTATTTATTTTATGGAAGGCCACTAGTTTATTTTTCCGCCATAAAGAATTAAAAACGTAATAATCTGTTATGATATTACAGTAAAGTGCAATAGTTTTATGAGAAATAAAATAGTTGGGGATTTTACTCTTCGTAAAATGTTAAGAAAATGTACAGAAATTTCGTTGATACGAGAAATTTTACTGGTGTGATACCATTATCGACATACTATCGTGAACATCGAATTTAAAACGATCAATTTTTGCACTGTAAATATGGTCAAAATAGTGGCTTAAACATCTCAAGTTTTATGCAAAGTGGACATTAACAAGAAACATTTCTCTGATGTTTTACGAAGATTAGAGCCTTATTGTTATCCTAAAACAAAATTATTTAAAAAAGGAAATATCTTCTTACTATTTTTCTCGCCGGCAGCACATTTTATAAAATTTATTTTATTAAAATACATCTGACGCATTTTTTGTCAAAATAACATTCGAAAACTGACATAAAAAACCCCCTTTCACAATAGAGTAAAATTCAAAAAATCAAAAGTGGCTAATAAAAATTGTTTTAAATTCCATGTCCACGATAGTACGCCAATTTAGGATGACCCTGTAAAAGCCCAAAAAAGACATTTCACATTGCAATACATTCATTAAAAAGTTAATTAAAAAAATCTAGAAAATATTATATTCATACAAAAGAAAAATTATGATTTTTTTTGCGAAGAGTCCTGTCTTAAGATTAAAAATTATAAACTATTTCCAATTCTCATTTTTAAATTGCTAAAATTAATATAATAAATTATTTATTTAAGAGGTATTTTTCCTGGACTGTCATTATCTACAACAGAAATAATTTTTTTTTTATTTTTTTTATCGGTTTCTAAGTACCTATTTATGGAATAAACTGTTAAAATATCAATACAAAGAAATAATTCATTTTTAACAAAATCAGATTAAAAAACCTATGCATTTTTTTTTCAACAAAAAAAAAAGAGACACCATCTCAAATTTTCAGTACCAAAACAAAAATAAATATAATGTTAAAAACTAGAAATTTTAAATGTTAGAAAAATATTTATCTTGTGATTTGTGATATAAAAGTTATATTGGACCAGAAAAATTACTTTAATTGCTGTTATCATAAAACATTTTATTAATTGTAAAAGACAAAAATCAAAACAATTTAAATACAAAAAAAAACAAGTTTGCAAATTTTTTTTCTTCATATTTTTTGTTAAATTAAAGTAATAAAAGGCAGTTTTTTTTTAAACTAACGATAAGTAATAAAAATTGTCAATTTATAATAATTATAAACCTATTTTAATTAAGTAATATATTTATAGATCATATAGTATTTAGAAAAAATTGAAATTAAACATTAAAATAGAGACCAAACTAATATTAAAATAAATATATTATAAAAAATCGATTGCATGAAATAGAAATGCATATCGAACTTTTAACTTAATGAAAAAAAGTGATAGATTAGAATTTTAAAGTCTTAAATATTTATTAATTAATGGTCAGTTTATACAACACCTAAAAATTAGACCGCTTACCTTAATTAAAGCCTAAAACTGACAAGAGCATAAAAAACTTTAATATTCAAAAAAAACATTTTTTTAAGGCCTAATTTTTAAAAACTACATTTTTAGGTATTAAACTTTGTATAAACCTACCATTAGAAACTATGAACCAAAATATCTATATCTTTTAATTGTTACACCTAGTGACTTTTTTCAAAACCTATTTTTTTTTTAAATATAAAGCATTTACAGAAAACTGTATAAGCAATTTTAAATATGGTTTTTTTTAAAAGTCACTAGGTAAAAAAACACATCAAAAAAACTTTATATTAATAAATATTTTAATAAACAAAAAATATCTTGTAACTTTTAGAACGTATTAATAAACAATAAAGAATTTACCTGATTTTGCCTTTTTTTTCATTACCTAAAATTTAGATTTTTGAACAACAAAAAACAGCACTTTCTGGTCATTGCTCAGTGGGTTTATTAGAGTTAATTTTAATTAAAAATTGTGCTTACCAGCAACATAAATAAACAAAGCACAAGTTGACATATTCTAAAGGTCCATCAATAAGCGTTTAAATATAGAATTTTGGCAATTTAAGATGCAAAAAATAGTGCTTCTAAATTGCCAAAATTCTGTATTTAAACGCTTATTGATGGACCTTTGGAATATGTGAACTTGTGCTTTGTTTATTTATGTTGCTGATAAGCCCAATTTTTAATTAAAATTAACTCTTATAAAACCACTGAGCAATGACCAGAAAGTGGTGCTTTTTGTTGATTTTAGGCAACCAACATTACATACCACAGTTTTTATGCTTTGCGACATTCCTCTTTAAAAAATTAGGCATTGCTTCATTTTTTTAGAGATATCTTAGTTTACCTAAAGCAAATAATTGTCTTTGAAATTGCACAAAACAACAATTAAAAATAAACATGACTTTACCTAAATATAGCATGATAAAGTTTTAAAACCGTAATTATTATTTTATTCAATTACACGACTTAGATTAAAATTTATCATTTCATAAAAAAAATTAAAAAAAAACAATTTACCTACACTAATTAAAAGAGAAACAAACATACTACGCGGTTGGTCATGACCATGCCTAATTATTATTGAAGTGCAAATTGTAAGTTTCTTTAGTTTTTAATCTAATGAATAACAATGGAACATCTTAAAAAAAGTGTACCTAAACGTAATTTGTAAAGTCCAAGTTGTCATCTACGATGTGGGAATGGAAACAAAACAAAAGGTAAAAATAAATATTACAAATAAACAAATAGCCCAATCATTCTAATAATGCCGCTAGAAAAAATCTCAACCAAGATCTGCTTATGCAGGATTGTAGGCACTACCCCCAGGAATATAAAAGTGAAAAATTCCCACAAAATTTCCGTGACGCTTATCCCCCATCTTGCATAGAAGTGAGGAGTTAGTTTTTTGCTAATACCTAAACTATTCGGCACTTTTGAAAAAAGTTTTAAAAATTTTTAGGAACATTATTTTAATAAGAATACAATTCTTTTTAAAAAAATAATAAATCACCAATGTAAACGATTTTATAGCACTTTGAAAATGTGCTAATTTGGTCCTTCAGAGAACGCTGCAATCTATGCTTCAGGACTCTATGACTAAGATAGACGATTATGATGAAATAAGGTGATTTTCAAAGTGCTATACAATCGTTAATATTAGTGATATATTATTTTTTTAAAAATGATTGTATTCTTATTAAAATAATGTTCCTAAAAACTTTTTTCAAAAGTGCCAAATAGTTTAGGTATTAGCAAAAAACTAACTCCTCACTTCTATGCAAGATGGGGGCTAAACGTCACGGAAATTTTGTGGGAATTTTTCACTTTTATATTCCTGGGCATAGTGCCTACAATTCTGCCTAAGCAGATCTTGGTTGGGATTTTTTTCTAAGGAACCTACAAATTTTAAATAGAATGATTGGGCTAAAAGAATAGTTTAAGTTATTTTTTCCGCATACTTATCTACCACAATTATTTTAAGCTAATATATCGGCTAATATAAAGCATATTCACAAAATATTTGCGAAGAGTATCTTATAGACTGTCTGAGTGTGCGAAGAGTAACATTTAAACATTTCTAGTTTAATCTATTTTCGCAAGGTAGACCTAGGTAAATGTTTAAATAATTAAATCACTAAACAAACCGCAAATATGTATAAGTTTTTCTATGAAAAATAATAAAAAAAATAATAAAGTCTGATATAATTTGGCTTAAATAATTAGCATTGTAAAAATCGAGGGGCCATATTCTAGAAAAATTAGTGTATACAAAGTTTCTTGAAATTTCTTGGGCAAATATTTGGAATTTTTTTTGAAAAAATTATTGCCGGCTTTTGAAAAAATATGTAGACCAACAACGATGGATTTTTAACTCGCAAAAAATTCACAACAGCCAGATTTTTTGTACTATCGTGGACATGGAATTTAAAACGATCAATTTTTGCATTGTAAATATGGTCAAAATAGTGGCTTAAACATCTCAAGTTTTATGCGAAGTGGACATTAACAAGAAACATTTCTATTATGTTTTAGAGCCTTATTGTGATCCTAAAACAAAATTATTTAAGAAAGGAAATATCTTCTTACTATTTTTCTCGCCTGCAGCACATTTTACATAATTTATTTTAATAAAATACATTTGACGCATTTGTTGTCAAAATAACATTTGAAAATAGAGTAAAATTAAAAAAATCAAAGGTGGCTGATAAAAAATCGTTTTAAATTCCATGTCCACGATAGAATGTGTTAGAACTTTTCCCCAGGGGCTCAGGAAGCTAAATCCATAAAATTCACACTCTTACTTTTCGGGGGCCATTTAGGGGGCAAATGGTATTCTTTAGAAACATAATTTTTACAGAGCCTTTTTTAAAATTTTATGTAGCACCTACAAATTTTTTTTGAATAAATATGGATAAGTATTAACAATTTGTAAATATTTATTTAAAACATTAAAGTATATAAAATAAATTAACACCTTGTTAAATATAGCATGACGAAGTTGTCGCACCCAAAATAAAAAAAAATGTAAATTATGTAGACACAGACAATATTTACATTGTGGTCTGTGCGAGGGGAAATTCAGCAAAAAAATTGACGTAAGATACACAATTATAGGTATTGAAATATTTAAGAAATGGTCCGAAGAGATTCCGGCCAATTTTAAAGGTACTTTTCAAGGCATTTTAAAAAAGGTTTTTTTTAACGACATATTTTGAGTTTTTTTAAAAACATTAGTTTTTAGAAAATTAATTACTTTTTTTTAAGGGAATTGACGTACTCTCTTTAGTCTTTAGTAAATGAAATATTACCCCTAGAGACTGTCTGTGGTAGATATTCAAATTTGAATTTATATTGCTTTCTAGGGACTTAAAATGCATTGAAACAAAACAAAATACTTTTTAATTAAAAAGAAATGGGTAGATCAGTGAATGGGTTACTATATACTCCATGCAACATTGAAGTTTTTTTTTTGTATAAAAGAAAATATTTCATAAAATGCAGTAATAATCCAGTGCATTATTATATGCAAGAAAGATGCGCACTTCTAATTTTATTAAAAATGGTTAACATTATTGATTTTTCTTTAAACGGGTAGAGGAACAAAAAATTGTAAAAAACATTTTGATAGACAAAAGTAGAGTTTTTAATTCCATAAAGAATACTGTTTTATAAAACTAATATTATATTTTCAACTTTGGGGGTGCTTTTTACCCCCTATTTATTTTTAGATTTATTTCAAAATAAATAAGATATTTTTTCTGAATGAGATTGATTTTTGTATGAAATTTCAAGTCGATCCAATAAACCGTTCTTGAGTTATTGGAGTAACAAGTTTTGTTACAGACAGACGGACAAAAAATAAGTCTTAAAAAGTCATGAAACGAACGAATCTGCAATGATTTTTGCTTTAGGATGAATATTAACGATTTTAGAGAAGGTCTGACCAAATATAATATACTCTTTGACCCTTGTCTGCAAAGAGTTTAATAAAACTACCAAAAGCAGGCATCTAGATTTACAAACCTTTTGAAGAGAATATGTGTCAGAAACAAGAATACATGGTATAAATTAAACTTTTCATGATATTTAGCGAAGCATAAAATGCCTAATTTAATTCTGGATGTCCAGGAGTTCAGGTTTCCTCCAGGTAAATTAAATCATGTGGATAGCTTGTAAAGAAATTTATACAAGCTAGCAATTTTGCAAATACGAATTTTTTAAAAATGATTTTTTAAGTTTTATTACTCAAAAAATTTGGCATATTTTTTGTGGACTTTTATTAATATAATAAAAATAAAGTGTGGTTTGGAGAGAATCTTTGTTTTATATTAAACATTCGCCACAGAAATCATCAAATATCCATCGACTTTTATTAAGCTGTTTTTACCAATCTTATAACATCCTGTATTAAATAGCCCAATCATTCTAATAATGCCCCCAGAAAAAAAACCCAACCAAGATCTGCTTATGCAGGATTGTAGCCACTACCCCCAGGAACATAAAAGTGAAAAATTCCCACAAAATTTCCGTGACGTTTAGCCCCCATCTTGCATAGAAGTAAGGAGTTAGTTTTTTGTTAATACCTAAGCTATTCGGCACTTAAAAAAGTTTTAAAAATTTCTAGGAACATTATTTTAATAAGAATACAATTATTTTTAAAAAAATAATAAATCACCAATGTAAACGATTTTATAGCAATTTAAAAATGTGCTATTTTGGTCCTACAGAGAACGCTGCAATCTATGCTTCAGGACTCTATGACTAAGATAGACGATTATGATGAAATAAGGTGATATTCAGAGAGCTATAGAACCGTTAATATTAGTGATACATTATTTTTTTTAAAATGATTGTATTCTTATTAAAATAATGTTCCTAAAAATTTTTAAAACTTTTTTCAAAAGTGCCAAATAGTTTAGGTATTAACAAAAAACTAACTCCTCACTTCTATGCAAGGTGGGAGCTAAACGTCACGGAAATTTTGTGGGAATTTTTCACTTTTATATTCCTGGGGATAGTGCCTAAAATCCTGCATAAGCAGATCTTGGTTGGAATTTTTTTCTAAGGAACCTACAAATTTTAAATAGAATGATTGGGCTAAAAGGATCAACCATTTTTTAGACTGGTGAAGCCTGGTAAATTCACTAGGGTATAGTTTAACCTCAATACCTAAATAAATATTATAAGTGAAAGCTACTTACACGAACGATCAGGAACGAAGGCTGTATTAAAAAAAAATAGGGAATACCTAATATCTTTGTTGTTTAGTGTAAGATACAACGAACTATTGCATCAGTTTTTTTACTACCGACCGACCACGTAACTTAACTTGATTAATTTTATTAAATCAGAAGCTTTTAGAAAACACACGTGTACCTGTATTTTCTTTATTATTATTATTTGAAATGTTTTCGTGCAGTTTAAAAGACCAAGAAAGAAAAGAAAATTGTAAGTATAATTGCTACAAACCATCTTCTTTTTATTGGCATTTCCCATTTGTATTTTTTTTATATCTGCGTTTTGTAATAAGCACATTATGAAATCCAAAATTTGGTTTTTAAAGGTAGCTGAATTGCGTCATTATTATACCCAAAACTTTATTTTATTAGGTTGGTTTTCCAATGCAAAAAGATGAATTCTTCCCTTGCAAGGTACTTTTTATTTACAAATTTTACTATTATAAACCATCGGGGGACATAGTTTTTTTGTAGAGACTAAAGAGAATAACTAGAAGAATTGGAGAAACGATATCAACGGTTACATTTTCTCAAAAACGCCTATTCATTCAGTATTAAATGAGTAAAGTTTACAAATGTCATTATTCAATATGTCTGACCTAAATTTACTTTTTACTTCAAAATGTCAATGTTGCCAATCCAATAATAATAAAATTTTAAGTTGAATTCAATAAGAAAAGTGCTCTTATTTATGCAACTATACCCGACAAAGCAATCATCAATAATTATTTTAATTTTTATATGGTTAATTGATGAATAATTAGATGAGAAAATTATTTTTCAACGTTCTCAAACATCTGAAGTTAAGGTCATTTTCTAACTTAATTTAGAGAGGCAATTTGACCAATGCAAATTAATTTTTGATCAATGCCTTAAAGTTTTAAAAAAAAGCCGGACAATTTCTTCAAAAACTGTACTACTTAAGGCTAGAGATTCAAACTCACAGTTTAGAAGATATGTGCTCCTAGAAGCTCGTATAAGTCATCTCCTTTGAGCTTTTGTCAATTTTACTAAATAGCACATCTACATGAGGGCCCCATCGTATATTAAAACTAAGTGTAGTTTAGAAAAATAGGGTTACAAACGTAATATGCTTTTATTTAAATCGGTTATTTATTTGTGTCGAAAATCTGACTTTAAAAATCATTATAATATTTTTTTTAAGACACAAAGAAAAAACCGATTTTAATGAAACCATAATAAGTTTGTAGCCCTTTTTTGTAGTTTTCAAAACCACATTTAGTTTTAATATAGGATGGGGCCCTCATGTAGATGTGCTATTTAGTAGAATTGACGGGAGCTCAACGGAGATGACTTACGAGCTTCAAGGAGCACAGATTTTTAAATCTGTGAATCTGAATCTCTAGCCTTAAGATTGATTAATTAAAAAAGGTAGATGCCATCAAATTGGTTTTAATTTTTTTCGGCTTTAATTTTAAACTAATAAACGTCGGTAGGTCAAATAGATAACTAACCTTTTAAAATGTTGAATTAGGTGATGAAACTTATTGTTGTTTTAATAGTAGCCAGTGTTTTTAAAGATCTGTCGGAGAGTGCTACATTTGGTCACAGATATAATTAATTTTCAATATTCTGTACTCGTAAATGAAAATATTATACTATACTTAATAAAACGTGCCCGATACTTACCTTATAGGTGTAAATTGAATTTACATTGGAGATCCGAGTTTTCCCGTGTTTTTTTTTTAATATATTTAAATCAGATGTACACTACATTATTAGTTAGTCATTCGTAATTGTTTCTTTAAACTAGTGATATTTATGAACAACACAGTAGTTGGTATGTATACCTATGTTTTATGCAATCTAGATTCTATAGATAACTTATTTATTATGAGCTATTTTAATTTATAATTATTGATGTGCGACTTTAATGTGAAAACAAAGCAACAATTTAAACATCGATTAAAACTTAAATGGCCTGATCAGTCAGGTAAGTGTTTAGGTTTTTTATACAGGGTGTCCCATTGACATAGTACACTGAGTTAACCACATATTCCTTGGACCAAAATAAGAAAAAAAGTTCCTATGAACATATGTCCGATTTTGACTTTTTTTTAACTTACAGCCCCCTAAGAATCCCCACTGTAAACACTTTTTTCAAAATTTTACAAGTGAGAAAATATTTCTAGTAATTAGATAAATCAAAAAGGTCCTATGAAATTTTTTAAAAAAATTATTCGTTTTGGAAATATTTCAAAAAAAACTGATTTTCAGGGTTTTTTTGGAGGGCTAAAACTCACTAAGGGATCAAAATCGGACACATGTTTATATGAACTTTTTTTTTCTATTTTTGTCCAAAGAATACGTGGTTAAATCAGTGTACTATATCAATAGGACAACCTATAGAATGGTCAAAAATTCTTAAATACTTTTAGCAAAATTATAATTTAAATAAAAGCGGCGAACAGTGCAAACTATTAACATAAGGACATCCAAAAATAATTGTGTTGACGAAGAGTTTACAAATGTCAACTACGACCTTTAAATTTTTTGAGAAACAAATTTTATTCTCCTTTGTTTTTGTCTTAACATTTTTAAAATGATTTTTTAAGGCTATAGATTTAAATTTACAGTTTCAAAGATCTGTGCTCCTATAAGCTTGTATAAGTCATTTCCGTTGAGCTCCCGTCAATTCTACTAAATAGCACATCTACATAAAGGCCCCATTGTATAATAAAACTAAATGTAGTTTTGAAAACTAGAAAAATAGGGTATTATGGTTTCATTTAAATCGGGTATTTCTTTGTGACTTTAAAAAACAAAAATATTATAATGATTTTTGAAGCCAAATTTTTGTCACAAAGAAATAAACGATTTAAATGAAACCATAATACGTTTGTAGCCCTATTTTTCTAGTTTTCAAAACTACATTTAGTTTTAATATAGGATGGGGCCCTCATGTAGATGTGCTATTTAGTAGAATTGACGGGAGCTCAACGGAGATGACTCATACGAGCTTCTAGGAGCACAGATCTTCAAAACTGTGAATTTTAATTTCTAGCCTTAACTAATTATCCAAAATTGACGATGTTAATGTTATGCAAACCTTTTAGCTGTTTATTTTTTTAAACAGAAAAAAATTAAAAAAATAATTAGATTTTTTTAAAATAATTTGAAAAAATAGATAAGTTTTTGTTTACTAGAAAACACAGTATTATCAAAAAATAAATTGAAAAATTACTACGCATTAAAAGACAAATACAAAAAAAACGTATTCAAAATAAAATTTTAATAAATCATTAGTTTTCATGGACTTTTTATCGTAATGTAAACTATTTTTTTTGTTAATTACATGTGTACTATTTTTTGTACCTAACAGGGTGTTTTAAAAACGTGTTTTTCGATAACATTATTTATTGTAAAATTAGGTCATTTTTACTTTCTTTTACAAATAATATTTTATTTTTGACACGATGTACAGTATAACAAAAAAGTTCTCATTACAACTAATAATTACTTAATTAAATTCTTTTAAAAAATAAACTTATTTTTAATAACTATATCAAGTTATTTTAAAATAAAAATATTGACACGTGTGGTAAATTTTATTATTATTTACATAAAACTGAAAAAATAGTAAAAAACAAACCATTCTAGAACTAGTATTTAAAAATACCAGTTTAAAATTTATTTTTCCTATGATACGAAGTGAACTTAGTGCAAAAATGCCAGTTTTTGAAAAGGTACGAACAAAAAAAATAAAATAAAAATTGCACCTTGTAAATAAACACAGAAAAATGCATGAAAAACAGAAAAAATCTTAGAAAAAAATACCGAATGTTGTACATATATATTTTTTTATTTAAATTTAAAAATGCATTTTAAATTAACACTTGTTTACTAACAAGCGATTAATAAACAACTAAGTATTAATAATCGCCATTTTAACAAACGAGTTTAATGCAAAACTTTTTTGCACATCTTATTATGCCAATTTAAAAAAAAAATTACCACAAGCGCTGCTAAAAAGTTATAAAACTATATAAGCTTTCAAAGGCAACTTCAATAGTGCAACTCAGTTATATTCAAGATGCTCTTATTTTTAAAATATGTTTTCTAGAAAAAAACTAAATGCAGTTTCTACTGCAACAAAAAATAAATGCACAAAATAAGTTTCATTATAATAAGAGACAAAAAAATTTGCTAAGCTTTTTTGAAATTTGGCCGACTTTGAAAAGCTCTAACAAAAAAATGAAAGCACTTGAAAAAAATCTGATTGCTGATATGGTTTTTAAGACTCTTAATTAGTATCACAGTTTAAGGCAAATTTATTTTTTTTTAAATTTACCTTATTTTGTAGCAAGGGGTAAGGGTTTAAATTTTCTCAGTTTTTTAATTATCACGACCACGAGTAATTTTTGCCAGTAATTAATGTCATCAATGCTTATGTAAAGAAAGCTGCTAAATCCGAATCTGGCACTTAAAAAGTTTTAACGCTTTTGATTTTATTGTTATAAGCTTTTACAAGGCAACTTCAATAGCGCAACCCAAGTTTTTTCCAAAAACGCTAATTTTCAAAATATTTTTTCTAAAAAAAATCTAAATGCAAATTCTTATTCTACAACAAAAAAGCAATCTACAAAATAAGTTTTATTATAATCAGAGACAAAAAAGTTTTGCTGAGCTTTTTCGAAATTTTAAAAGCTTTAACAAAAAAACAAAAACACTTGCAAAAATTTTAGAAACAACACTGTTAAATTTGAAATGCAATTTTGACCAAAAAAAAAATTCATAATTTTAATAGGTAACATAAAAAAAAATCTAATTTTACTTTTTTTTAGGGAGAAATAAAAATGGTTCCAACAAAACCATTTAATTTATTTCTATATCGGATGCTGGCATCTATACTTTTAATACTGATTGGAATTATACTCTTAGCAACAAAAACCATTATTTTCGACGCAACAGTAAAAAAAATACTAACTCTAACTCCGAATGGAAAAACTTATGAACTTTGGAAGAAGAACCCAATGCCTCTAAATTTTGATGTTTATTTCTTTAATTGGACCAATCCCCAGGATTTTTACGATAGCAGTACGAAACCCCATTTTAAAGAAGTGGGTCCTTTTAGATTTGGCCAAGAAAATGAAAACGTTGATGTTGTTTTTCACGAAGATGACACTGTATCCTTTAATAAAACCAAAAAATGGTTTTTTAAACGAAGCGAAAGTGTCGGAAGTCTAGATGACCCAATAACTTCCATCAATCCCGTTGCTGTTGTAAGTTTTATTTATTAAAATATCCCCTTAATTTCACAAGTAAAAAATTTTAATTATTTGGTAAAAGGGGAATGTCGCGAAGCATAAAAACTGTAGTCATATAACGTTGCTTGCCTAAAACCAACAAAAAACACCACTTTCTGGTAATTGCTCAGTGGCTTTATACGAGTTAATTTTAATTAAAAATTGTGCTTACCAGCAACATAAATAAACAAAGCACAAGTTGACATATTCTAAAGGTCCATTAATAAGCACTTGGGTGTAGCACATTGCTTAGCAACATAAAAATGTATTCTTTCCTATGTTTCTTAAGTCAACCCGCGCGCTTAGTCACAGATTGGCTAAAATATGAAACTTTTTTATCTTTATTTTGATTTATTTATCGTGGCGTTAATAAAAAATGCTTAAAATGTAGGTGAAGCAATAAATTAAGTAAAAAAATAGGCGGTAATGTCACTTTGACAATGAAGTAAAGGTATAGATGCAAGAAGGTGGAAGGGAAAAAATGGCTGTTAAAGCTGGTCCAATTTAACGCATTTTATTAATTTTATGTAGCGTCAAAATGGGGTTAATTACATGTTTATAAAAATTGTTCTTATTTATTTGACCCAAGATTTTGAGTGCATTTTAAAAACTCTTAAGACATAATTTATTTTATTTATAATAATTATAATCGTTAACACTATTGTTTTAAAATTGATTTAAATAAAAATAAAGATAAATCCAATTAATTTATTTTGAAAATAATTTAATTGCACAAATGCAATTTATTGATTTATTAATCCTTGCGGACTAAAAAAAAATTGTACTTTACTCAATGAACCTAAAATTTAGATTATGAAAACATGTTTTTTGTTTTTTTTAATTTTACCCGTCTATTGTAGTTACTAGGCCCAAGGTTACATTTTAAGAAGGGGGTCAAATTAAGATTTTCTTTTTTATTGTCAATTTCAACAAGCAATCTGCATTTTGCAATGTTTAATGTTGGAAATTAAGTAAAAATTATTATATTACACTTATCGTCAGAATAGAAACTACCTATTTTGCAATAGATCACTAATTTTATATACAAGATGTCCCTAAATTGCCACACTACCTGTATGGTACGTTGTTAAGGCATGTCTAGAGATCCCCAGAAAATTTAAAAAAAAAAATCTGTCTTATATACCTTTGGAGATATGAGGCCCCAAAGTGCGAAACTTTGAACGCTCATATCTTGAAGATAACAGCACATATTAACGAAACAAATGGCTTAATACAAAGGCACAATCTATCTAAAATTATTTTAATTGTCAATAAAATCAAATGCAAAAATGTTAGATCAAGAATCATAGATGAGTTTTCTACATCTATTTTCCCAAACAGTGTTGCCAAACTTATCCAACTTTAAAACCGCATTTTTCTAAGGGCCGGTTGTACATACCAAAAAAGTTTAAACTTCGGTTTAGCTAAACTGACTTATAACCATAGAAAGAACAATTTTAGACACTATCCATGTTGTAGTTGACAAAGTCTGTTTGTGATAAAATGTCAGTTTAGCTAAACCGAAGTTTAAACTTGGTTTGTACAACCGGCCCTAAGAGATTTAAAATTATTTTTTTTAGGCCGCTGCATATACAGTTCGAGATTGGCCATATTTTATTCGAAAAGGACTGTCGATCTCATTAAGTTCCTTGGGTGCCACGTTAGAAGTTACTAAAAGTGTTGGTGATGTACTTTTCTATGGTTATGACGAACCTATTATAAATCTGGCACAAAAGTTACCAGTTCAAATCAGTAAACTTCCACCTATGGACAAATTTGCATGGTTCTATGGGGTAAGAAATTTAGAGGGCGATTTATAGAACGTTTCTTTCACTTTACTTCGGCGTAACTTCACTTCCGCATAGCTTAACAAATTTGCTTAATTTATAGATTGTAAAGTTACGTGAAATTGGAAACAGTTATGCGCATGTGTCTGAACTCGCGACTTACGACTATTTACACCTGGGCGGTAATTACGGAATATCGCTTCGTACGAAATCTACATAAGAAGACCAACAGGTTTCGTACGAAGCGATATTCCGTAATCACCACCCTTGACAATAAGGGTGAATATCTCATTTTTGCAAATTATGCGCATGATCGGGCAAGCTCGGCTTTCGACTTAGTACGACAACTAAATGAATCAGCAAAGTAGCGCTAAAGTGAAGTATAAATTTGCTAATACATTCCCATGTATTTTGTTTAATTTTCTGTAAAGTTACGCCGAAGTAAAGCGGAAGTAAAGTAAAAGTAACGTTCTATAAATCGCCCTTAAGATTTTGCAAAAATTTGGGCTTCCTTAAACATTGAGATTTTTGTCGCAAAGCATAAAAACACCACTTTGTGGTTATTGCTCAGTGAGTTTATAAGAGTTAATTTTAATTAGAAATTGTGCTTAGGTACCAGCAACATAAATAAACGAAGCGCAAGTTGAAATATTCTAAAAGTCTATCAATAAGCATTTAAATACAGAATTTTGGCAATTTAAAATGCATAAATATAGTGTTTCTTAATTGCCAAAATTATGTATTTAAACCGCGTTTATTGATGGACCTTTAGAATATGTCAACTTGTGCTTTGTTTATTCACGTTGCTGGTAAGTACAATTTTTAATTAAAATTAACTCTTTTAAACCCACTGAGCAATGACCAGAAAGTGCTGTTTTGTTGATTTTAGGCAAGCAACATTACATAACCACAGTTTCAATGCTTCGCGACATTCGAATTTTTTAATTTTTTTTTGTAGAGAAATGGGTCAAAAACATTTGATGGTCGTTTTACAATGGAAACCGGTGTGAAAGGGCCTTTAGGTGATATGAAATTATGGAATAATTGGAAACATACCCCTTATTACGAGGGGCAATGTGGGGATGTTTGGGGGTCATCTGGGGACTTTTTTCCTGAGAATATAAAAAAAACGAATTTGTCACTTTTTCTGCCGGAAGCTTGCCGAACTATGACCATTGATTATGAAGAAGAGAAAATTGTTCAGGAAATGGTGGGGTACAAGTTTGGGGTGGGGGACAGTTTTCTTGACAATGGTGAGACCCCCAAAAAATAATTTAAAAAATTGCAAAAATTTTGTATTTTTTAAAGATAACAAAATTTTTCTAAAATCTTAAAAAAATTAAAATAAGGAGTTACCTACCCCCTTTCTAATTTTTTTTTTGTAGAAGGCCTCCTTTTATAATTTTGCAAACAAAAAAAAATACTAAAAAATAGGTTGCTTATAAATAATACAGTAAAATTATATTAAAATGCAGAGTGTTTTCTAATGTCGTAAAAAAATTCAGGGGGTGATTCCTGGACCCATTTTAAGAAGAAAAGCTCATATAAACTTGTGTCCAATTTTGACTTTTTCTTAACTTACAGCCCCCCAAGAATTACCACTATAAACACTTTTTCCAAAATTTACAAATGAAGAAATATTTCTAGTATTTAGATGCATTAAAAGGTCCTATAACATGTTTTAAAAAAAATATTTGTATCGGAAATAAAGCGCGCGAAAAAAACAATTTTTTTGGGGTTTTTTAAAGGGCTGTAACTTACTAAGGGGGCAAAATCAGACAAATTTTCATATGAACTTTTTTTCTTTAAATGGGTTTTTTTATGGCATTAGAATAGAATACATCCTGTGTAGACAAGGGGGGCATTTTAAAATTATCGCTACCCATTTTTTTTATTTCAAAAATTGACAAAATAATTCAATGGAGCGTATCCGTACAAAAATTGGTTGTGGTTACCTAGGAGATCTGTCATACCACCCGTCGTTTCAGATGCTAACTGACATTACTTCTGAATTTTATATTTTTATCAAATACAACACTAATATACCAAAAAACAACAAACTGCAGATTTAAAACATTCTACGTACCAGCTAGAAGGTTTGTATAACATTTACGGAGTGTTTTACAACTTTAATTTTTCATAATTAGGTAAAAAAGGCATAATGACTCATTTACAAAGGTGCATTTAATGCAAAGTCCGCGGTGCATCTAAAAAAGTGCGGATTATTTTAAACATTCACGGAAATCATTTAGTAAATGAGCCATAATTTTCTTTTTTACCTAATTATAAAAAAATAAAGTTTGTAAAACACTCTCTAAATGTTATACAAACCTTTTAGATGGTACATTGAATGTTTTAAACTGACAGTTTGTTGTTTTTTGGTATATTAGCGTTATATTTGATAAAAATATAAAATTCAGAAGCAATGTCAGTTAGCATCTGGAACGACGGGTGGTATGACATATATCCTAGGTTACCCCAACCAATTTTTGTACGAATACGCTTCATTAAATTTTAAAAAATTTCTAGGCACTATAGTTCCCGAGAATAAATGTTTTTGCACTGGTGAATGTGTCCCTTATGGAGCTGTCAACGTTTCGACCTGCAGATATGGTTCCCCAGGATTTGTGTCATTGCCACATTTTTACAAGGCCGATCCGTATTATTTAAATAACATCGAGGGACTCAATCCCGAGGCAGAAAAGCACGAATTTGCTATGACGTTTGAACCAGTACGTATTAAAAAAAAACAAGAGCGGGTTAGATCAGTGAGAGGGATAGATCATTTAAAAAGTTAAACTTCGCAGATAGCTCATTTTTTATGACTATTTTTTTTGTTTTTATATAATTGTTACACATTCTTCGCAGTAGATGACTAAAAAGGTGCATTTTTTATTTTATTGAAAACAACGTAAATCTTATTTTTTTTTGTAAACGGGTGGGGATACAAAAAAATTATTGAAAGCTTTTTTACAGGGAAAAATACAATCTTTAATTTAATTAAGAATATTTTTTTTCGTAAAGTTGATATTAACGAAAATATGAATTTTTTTCTACTTTGGGGGTGTTTTTAACCCTCTATTTATTACTTGATTTTTTCCAAAAACAATAGGGCTCTTCCTCTGAATAGGATTGATTTTTGTGTTAAATCTCAAGTCGATCCGATAAACCGTTCTTGAGTTATGGTGGTCACAAATTTCGTTACATACAGACGGACAAAAAATAAAAGTCTTAAAAAGTTATGAAACGAACGAATCTGCAAAAATGTTTGCTCTAGGATGAATATAAACGATTTTAGAGAAGGTTCGAGTAACCGCAATATACTCTTTTGCGAAGAGTATAATAAGGGGGATACGGGTAATCCTGTGTTAAAATTTAAGAGGTCTTGGGTATAATTTTTGACAGCGGAGTACCCGTGACTTTTTTTTGTAATTTTTGTGTATTTTTTTTGTAGAGAACCGGAATTCCCCTACACGTTACTGCAAGGTTTCAGTTAAATTTATTAGTGCAACCGATAGATAGCATTGGGTAAGGTTTTTTTTTAATTAAAAAAAATAATTTTTTTTACTTTGATTTTTTTTTTAGATTATTTGAAAATTCTCCAAAATTATTTTTCCCAGTTCTATGGTTTGAGCAAGTTGTCACAATTCCAGACGATTTGGCAACACTGTTAATGATTCTTTTACGATTACCTTTATTGTTAACTTTATTAGGAATTTTTTTAATTTGTACAGGAACAATTTTTTTGTTTTTTTCAATATTTAAGTTGTGTAATACGAATTTGTTTGGGCAAGACAAAAGTTATTATATTAAGACAGCAACTAGTGATCTACAAATAAAAAAAAAGCCGCCTAAAATCGGTTGGGTATTTACAAAAAATTGAATTTTGGGCAAAAAAATTTAAATTTTGATAAAAAAAAATCATTATTATTTTGAGCAAATCAATTTTTTGTATTGGTCATCTTAAAGGATGACGCATTTGATAAAAAGACTGATAGAATATTTTGTAAATTAGTTATAAGAGGTGAAATTTTGACGTATTTTTTTGTTAAAATTTACTCAAATGCTAAGAATTAACGAATTTTACAAAATCAGTATTTTTCTTGCTAAAAGAAAAAAAAACATACTTTTAGGTATCTAATTATACGTTTTAGATTGTTTATATTGCTTTTATGTATTTTGTTAGCTGAATAAATCTGTTTTAATTTTTTATTATTTAAAAATAACAATAAATTAGTTTTTTAGAACCTTATTTTGCATTTATTTGCAAAGTTTAGTGTAAATCCAACATGATTGAATATTACTCTTTGGGGGGCACTTAGGAGAAGAAGAAATTTTTTTAGAGGAATAATTTTTCCAAAAATATTTTAAAATCTTATTTAGCACCTATTTTTTAAATTTGGTGCAGATCCATCGTAACCTAATGTTGTAAAATAAAAACGGCTTTTTGGAGGCTACCACGCCAACCCTAAACTCTTATTTTTTTGCATTTTGTGGATTTAGCTAAACAATAAATTTTAATTTCGCGCCAAAAATACACAAAAATTTGAAATTTTGCGCCAAAACTTATTGATGTTTTTGAATTTTTTGCCAAAAATAACAATAGGTTTAAATTTTGCGTTAAAAATTCGGATAATTCAAGATGTTACATTTTTTAAGGTATTTTTTAGGGAAATTACAAGGAATTCTTTCGGAAAATTGCAGGAATTTTTTGGGAATTGGAGGAATTTTTTAGGAATTGGGGGAATTTGTGGAATTTGTGGAATTTTTTGGGAATTTGGAGGAATTTTTTACAAAGAATTCCCCTTGGGGGAAGTGGTGTACACTATTTGGGTATATAAATTCCCCCTCGTGTTGACCTAACGGTAAAAAAAAGTTAATTTTCGATTTTTTCTACCAAAAGTATAAAAAAACAATAACTTTTATTCACCTGATAACGGGCAATCGCTTTTAAATTTCATCGATAGCACAAGTCATGCAATTCACGAGCTGTTACCATTGGTTAAATTTGTAACATGCTAAAAAACATGTGTTCCTATCATATTTTATTATTTAGTACCAATAAAAATTTTCAGTTTTGCTCTACCGATAATTAGTTAGTCATAAACCCAGTCATTAATCTTAAAATAAATGCATAATACCGACATTCACCTAACCAAATTTGAATGTGGGTTTTTTAAATTAATTTACCAACACCAATTTTATTAAAAACGGAAAAAATACATTCTAAGAAACAAACAAAATTAAATTAACGTTAGTGCAACTTTATAGTTTTTTTTTTGTTTTAAATTATGTGAATTCATTAAAATTCAAACTTATAAATTAATTGCAAGGCCCTCTATGATAACATTCTTTACGTCTAGTTAAACAAATATCTTACGTTAGTGCTTCCAATAATTCATTTTTAATAAGCATTGTTTCGGTTTAACAAAAGTGCTGGTTAAATAATTTATGTACTGTAGTGTCCACTAGAAAAAAAAACATGCAAATGTTTTCCTAAAATATATACCGCCAGTCTACAAATAATTTATGCATTTGCATTAGAAAATAGTGCATTAACGTAAGTTGATTTTTATAAATATGTACATTTATTTTTAGCGTTAAAGGGGAATGTCGCGAAGCATAGAAACTGTGGTTATGTAACGTTGCTTGCCTAAAATCAACAAAAAACATTACTTTCTGGTCATTGCTCAGTAGGTTTATAAGAGTTAATTTTAAATAACTGTGCTTACCAGCAACATAAATAAACAAAGCACAAGTTGACATATTCTAAAGGTCCATCAATAAGCGTTTAAATACAGAATTTTGGCAATTTAAAATGCAAAAAAATAACACTTCTAAATTGCCCAAATTCTGCATTTAAAACCTTATTGATGGACCTTTAGAATATGTCAACTTGTGCTTTGTTTATTTATGTTGCTGGTAAGCACAATTTTTAATTAAAATTAACTCTTATAAACCTACTGAGCAATGACCAGAAAGTGGTGTTTTTTGTTGATTTTAGGCAACCAACATTACATAACCACAGTTTCTATGCTTCACGACATTCTTCGATAAAAACTAAATTTTAGGTTATGTTTTTTAATGATTCATGCGACAAATCTTTGCCTATTTTTTGTTTCAAATAAAAATGTGGTTAATAAGATTCAATTTGTAATAACTTAAAACGTAACTTTAATTACCCATTATAGGGGTAAACATGTTATAAATTGGTCTTAAACTGTTAATAATTGTTAAAGGTTAATATCATAATA